>CM029021.1:97809557-98414557 GCA_016801055.1 Panax notoginseng | reverse complement strand
AAAGACCGGATTAACTTCCCGTCTAGTAGATTGCGATGATTTGGGAACCTTCATGCCAAAAAGCCGCGAGAGTAACCTAAGATAGGTCAGCCTCTGATAAACCCAAAACGAAGGAAAGTCTCTTGATGCTCTCATTTCAATTACTTGTAAACACAAATACTTGTAATTTCATTCCACATACATGCTACAAACAGCTGACACCCGTTTGCAGGATAAAATTCCTAAAATAAACACATCACATAGCATGTCATTATATACCTTCCCAAAAAGAGTAAACTATGCCAGTCTTTCGCAGGGAATCAATCGGGCGTACTACCCGGTCGAAGTCCAAAAAGGCAACAGGCCTACAGTTAATCATGTCGTCATCTGACCAGACTGAACTTAATCCAGTTTCTCCCAAAGAGTTCGACGGGTTAAGTAAACAGATTACAGATTTGGCTGTTCTATTAAAAGAATTACACCAATCTACACAGGGTCAGAAAATACCCATACATATTGAGTCCTCCGCACAAGGAGGAATTCCGGTCATTACTATACCAGAGCCACAGTTGGATACAACCAACAAAACGCATGATGCTGCCCATCCCACTGGAGATCCAGACAACGGTGACATCAAAAAGAAAGTCCTCCAAATGGAAGAGACCTTTCGCGCTATCAATGGAATTGGAACACACGAGAGTGTTTCATATGCAGATCTATGTATTTTTCCTGGTATTCACTATCCAAAAAAATTTAAAACTCCTGACTTTGAGAAATATGACGGGTTAGGGGATCCTTATACATATTTGAAAGTCTTTATTAGAGAACTAGGATCCTATGCAGAAGATGAAAAACTTATAATGCAATTGTTCCAAAAGAGTCTAACTGGAGAAGCCCGTTCGTGGTACACAAGATTAGACAACTCCAAAATCCATAGTTGGGAAGAGCTAGCACACGCCTTCCTCACTCAATACAGTTTTTAAACTCAAATGGCTCCTGATCGGTATCAAATTACCAAGATCAAAAAACAGTCCAACGAGTCTTTCAGAGAGTATGCCCAAAGGTGGAGATGCCTGGCTACCCAAGTTTGTCCTGCCATGCCAGAATCAGAAATGGTCATGACATTCATAGACATACAAGAAGCTCCCTTCTATGAGAGAGTTTTAGCCGGCATAGGCAAACTATTTTCTGAAATGATTAAACATGGGGAGATGGCTGAAATGGGGTTGAAGTCAGGAAAGATTCAAGACCTAGCCGCACTCAAAGCTGTTGCTGATCACATCCAATCTGGAAATTATGGGAATAACCCCCGGAGGGTCCATAAAAAGAAAGAGGAGGATGTTTCCCTAATACTATAGGGACAAAAAGGTAAGCAAAGCATGCCTATTCAAAGGAGAGACTACACTCCCTTTCCAGCTCACTCTACAAACCCTCCAGTACCAAAAGGTGGAGAAATTAAACGCCATCAATTGTTTACGCCCTAAGGGGATACCCTCGAGAACATCCTCAATCTTCTGACAACACAGAAGAAAATTACACATCTTCTTCCGCCAGCCAGCCCTAATGGACGGGGCTTCAATGCTGCTAGGAAATGTGCTTATCATGCCGGGGCACCTGGACATGACACTCAGGACTGTTCGGCCTTGAAACAAAAGATCCAGGACCTGATAGACAACAGGGAGATCGTAGTCACCAAATCCGATCAGCCTCATGTACAAGACAACCCTCTCCCTCAACATAAGGAAGAAGAGGTTAACATGATTAATTGGAGCAGTGGACAGAGTTCCAACTTCAGCGGTGATTCCTCCCAAACCATCAAAGATGGTGATGACAGATGGGATTATGCTAAGTTCCAGTTCACCATGGAACGAAAGATCAAAGCACTTGGCAAACAAATTTAGCAATTAGCCGAATTGGTGACTTATCAGCACCAAGTGACTCGGCAATTAATCAGCCAGGAGCATGCCAGTCTCCTACCTATTGTCATGAACATTCCCTCGTCACTTTCAGAAAATGAAATGCTGGAAGACAAAGTGGCGAAGAGGGCAAATGCCAAAGCCCGTTAGGATTTCGCCAAAAAACGGGAATTCACCTATTTGGGACAACCCATGGAAGAAATCCTTCACATGTTAATCAATGAAGGAAGGATCAGTTCCCTTCTACCTCCAATCAACCCCCGTTCGGGACGATACAACTCTGATGGAGTATGTCAGTACCACTCCCAGTCTTGCGGTCACAGCACAGAAGAATGCTGGGCATTCCGCCACCTTATTCAAAATCTAATCGACAGTGGAGTACTGCGCTTGGCATATAACGACACTGTGTTACGTACAAATGAAAATGCAGGCCCTACTAAGTGGAAAAGTGTGGTAGCAGTTATATCTACTGAAGATGAAGAGATTAATACTGTTCTCACAACACCAATAATCCAGCTCAAAGGAGGAAGCAATCCTTTGAAAGTGGCCACTCTCGAGCCAATCAACTTGCCATGCAGAGCACAATATCCTATTGTTAGCTTGCACAAGGTTCCGTGGAATTATGGAGAAGGTGAAGGATCCACCTCACATACCACTGCTGCAGTGTCGAAGGAAAATCCACTGTATCTTCCCCATCAAGTGATGAACTCCACCACCAAATCAAAGGGGAAAGTACCCATGGAAAAGATTGAAAAATTCCTCCGCGCTGTGGGTCATAACGATGCTTCGGTGGTTTTAAGCTTGAAGGAAGCTCCACCATAACTATCAATCTTAGACTTGGTCCTAACTTCCGAGAGTCACCGGAAGGTCCTGTTAAAGGTTCTGGAAGAAGCCTATCTTCCGACATCAGTGGATACAGAAAAATTTCAACACATGGTTGATCACATTTTTAACAATAATGTGATATCCTTCACTGATGATGACATACCATCTGAGGGGACCGGTCATTGCAAACCCTTACACATTGCGGTCTTGTCCTCCGGGTATATGGTGGCTGGAGACTTAATAGATGGAGGTTCCTCTCTGAATATCTGCCCATATGCCACCTTGGTGGAGATGAACATCAATCTCAACCGAATTCGGAGTAGCCATACTATCATCAAAGCTTTTGATGGATCCCGCCGTAACTCAGTTGGAGTAATTGAGTTGCCAATCGAAATTGGCCCTCATACATTCTACGTATCCTTCCACGTGCTCAAGATAGATTCGGGATACAACCTGCTCTTGGGACGACCATGGATCCACATGGATGGGGCAGTCCCCTCCACTCTTCACCAACAATTAAAATACATTATCAACAATAGCATGGTCACGGTCAATGCTGAACCAGAGATTCCTCAGCACGGGGACATTCCATTCATCAATGCCAATGCAGACATAGAACCAGTCAGTTTTCATGCTTTGGAGATAAGCAACACCCAATACCACGCTATTGGAGAACCACTGCCAGAACCCCACATTTCTGATGAGGTTATGTCAGCCACTCAAGAAATGATGGAGCTGGGTAATAAGCCAGGACAAGGGTTGGGTAAAGATGGCCAGGGTATCCGGTACCCCATTCGACTGACCAAACAAGTTGGAACAGTTGGACTAGGCTATTCTGCCAGCTCTAGTCACAGAAATCCTCATAAGCATCAACAGATTTCTTCAGCTTCAATCAGATGGCGTTTGGCTTCGCCTTCAAACTATGAGTCCGCACAACCTCCAGTAAAGGTGCCAGCCAATGTCATGGCCATGTTATTTCCTAAGTCGAAGCTGGTAAAGGAAAAGAAAATTGTTATTCCAGATCCTGCAATTGAAGAAGAGGAGCGGAGAATCAAGGAAAACGTTGTCTGAATAATATCGGGCATGCGCATCATCGTTTATGATGAACATACCAACAGATACACCCCAGACGATGATTGCCCTGACGTACTGGTCAGCATTCGGGACAAGGAGGATGATGACGATCCCTCCATCACTGCAGTCCACCCGGATTTTACCCTTACCAATTGGAACAACATTCCTTTCTTTGGTCGACAAGGGTAAAGTGGGCAGAAACCCTTTTCTGCCCTGTAGATATAATAACTTCTTACTTTTCTGTACAGTATTAGCAGTTTATTTTGCCAGTATATGCTAACACTATGTATGATAAATGCATTTCATATATACTAAGTGAAAGCATATTTTTGTTTCAGGGCTCTAAATTTAGATATGCCTGTACTTGCTGATGCGATGCCTCTCCTACACAGGGATTATACCTTTGATGTAGAGATGAATTCAGCCTTGATGGATATGCAGGATGAAATTGAGGTGCCTTCGGAAATTCAAGAATGGGTCAAAGACAAACCCAAACCCAATCTCGATCAAACCACTTCTTTCAATCTTGGAACCTTAGAAAGCCCTAAGTTAATCCAGATTGGTTCAGACCTTACCCCAAACCAACGGAATGACATGGTTACGCTATTAACCCAATTCCAGGACGTGTTTGCATGGTCTCATGAAGATATGGTGGGCTTGTCCACTGATATTATACTTCATCGCCTTCCCATTAAAGAGGGATTCAAGCCGGTTATGCAGAAACTTAGGCGATTAAAACCTGAGTGGAGTTTAAATGTGAAAGAAGAAATTGTGAAACAATTTCAAGCTAGCATCATCATGGTGTCTACATATCCTGAATGGATATCCAACATCGTGTCCGTACCTAAACCTAGAGGGAAGGTGCGAGTCTGCGTGGATTATAGGGACTTGAACAAAGCTTGCTTGAAAGACAGCTTTCCCGTGCCATTCATCCACATTCTCATTGATAACACTGCTCAATACGACATGTACTCCTTTGCTGATTACTTTGTGGGGTACCATCAGATCATGGTTGCAGAGAAAAATCGTGAGAAAACTGCTTTCATCACTCCTTGGGGAACTTTTTGCTATAGACGGTTGTCATTCGGCCTCATCAATGCTGGAGCTACCTATCAACGAGCTATGATGTCTCTTTTCCATGACTTAATGCATAAAGAGATTGAGATCTACGTGGATGACATCATTGTCAAGTCCCGAAAGGAGGATGACCATCTAGACCATCTCAGAAAGTTGTTCAACAGGTTGCGAAAGTACAACTTGAAGTTGAATCCAGCTAAATGCGCCTTTGGCGTCAAGTCAGGCAAGTTGCTAGGATTTCTAGTCAGCCACAAAGGGATTGAGCTGGATCCTACCAAAATCCAAGCCATCACGGAAATTCCCATTCCTCAGACAGAGAAGGAAATATGGGGATTTTTGGGAAGGATCAACTTCATCAGCAGGTTTATCTCCCAACTCACAGCAACCTATGAACCAATCTTCAAGTTATTAAGGAAGAACTCCTCCATGAAATGGAATGATGAGTGCCAGAATGCCTTGCTTACAATCAAGAGACAGTTGATCAAAGCTCCTATCTTGGTACCACCCAGGGATGATGTTCCCCTGTTCATGTACCTGTCCATAAGTGACAATGCCATGGGCTGTATGCTGGGACAAAAGGACGATAGAGGCCAAGAACGAGAGATCTATTACCTCAGCAAAAGATTCAGCAGCAGTGAACACAAGTACACTTTGATCGAGAAGACGTGTTGTGCTTTAGCATGGGCTTCCATGAGGTTACAACATTACCTCCATGGTCATACAACCCATCTCATATCCCGCGTGGATCCTCTCAAGTACGTGTTCAATAAACCTATGTTGAACTGCCGGCTGTTCAGATGGCAGTTGATCCTACAACAATTTGACATTGTTTATGTGACTCAAAAGTCCATCAAAGGTCAAGGAATCGAGGATCAACTGGCCGCCGCACCTTCAAGGGATTTCAAATCATTGGAAATATATTTCCACGATGAAGGAGTAATGACAGTGCAGCAACAC
The DNA here is from genome assembly GCA_016801055.1 of Panax notoginseng. Taxonomy (NCBI): domain Eukaryota; kingdom Viridiplantae; phylum Streptophyta; class Magnoliopsida; order Apiales; family Araliaceae; genus Panax; species Panax notoginseng. The sequence continues at coordinate 98,408,729 of CM029021.1, read as the reverse complement.
CATCTGTACAATACGCGCCAATCATGGAAGATGTATTTTGATGGAGCTGTTAACATGGAAGGTTCTGGAGCTGGAGCCATCCTAATATCTGATACGGGGGAGCAGTATCCCGTTGCCGTCAAATTACAGTTTGTCAGCACCAACAATACGGCTGAATATGAAGGCTATCTCATGGGGCTAAAACTTGCCCGTTCAATGGGCATCAGGCAGTTAACTGTCCTTCGAGATTCGGAGTTGGTAATCAGACATTCCACCGGAGTCTATCAAACCAATGAACTACATTTGCTGCCTTACCATCGGCAGGTTTTGAAGATGGCTTTGGAGTTCGAAGAAATCTCCTTTCTACACATTCCTCGTAATAGGAATGATTTCGCGGACGCATTAGCAACCTTAGCCTCCTTGATTCGCATATCAGACAAGTAACACTTGCCAAATGTCACAATTTCCCTGCACAAGGCCCCCGCCTATGGGAATTACGTTGGAGAAGTATCGGATGAGCTACCTCCCATCCAACCTCCTTGGTATCAGCATATCAAGGAATATCTTCGAGATGGATCTACACCCGCTGAGGCGAGCCTGACTGAGAAAAGGCAGATCCATCGACTTGCTATGAAGTTCTACTTGAGTGGAGATGCGCTCTATAAAAGAGATGCAAGACTAGGTCTTTTCAGGTGTCTAGACAAAGATCAAGACCAAAGGCTTGTGGATGAAATCCATGGTGGAGTCTGTGGCCCCCACATGAGTGGCCCCCTCCTTGTCAAGAAAGTCCTCAGGACGGGACATTATTGGCTATCCCTCAAGGCTGATTGCCATGGCCACGTCAAAAGATGCTATCAGTGTCAGATTCATGGGAATGCTATACACGCCCCTCCACGGGAGCTCCACAATATGAATTCAGCTTGGCCCTTCTCAATGGGGGGAATGGACGTTATTGGACCCATTGAGCCTAAAGCCGGTAATGGTCACCGATTTATCTTCACCATGATCGACTACTTCACCAAATGGGTAGAAGCAGCCTCCTTTCCCAGGGTCACTAAAGAAGTCATCATTGCTTTCATCAGAAATAATGTCGTTTATCGATATGGACAACCAGAGGTGATTGTGTCAGACAATGCCAAAAACCTCAACAACAAAATGATGGAGGAATTATGCCATAAATTCTGTATCAAACACCTTAACTCTGTCATCTATCGTCCGAAGATGAACGGTGCTGTTGAAGCGGCTAACAAAAACATCAAGAAGATTATGCAAAAGATGTCAGCTATAAGACCCCAACTTATTATAAATAAAATCAAATTTTCTCTAATTATTATTGTGAATAATAAGGTATTAATTTGATATAATTCTCTGGTTATGGGTGAAATGTATAAATTTTACAAAATATGCAAGTGGTTATAAAATAATCATTGTTGTCGGGGAATATTCGTTTGGTCGTGGAATATTCTTGTTGTCGGGAAATATTCGTACGACGGCGCAGTCATTTGTGGGCCCCATAACAGAATAACTGTCGAATGAAGAAAACGACAAGTTGAGTTTTTATAAATAACGGCGTAGTTGTTACCGTTAACACTGTTGGAATACCCGGTGGTTAAAATACAGTAATACGCGTGGATGCACAGTGTTGATAAATTATTGATCCTTACGTAAGAAAGCACTACTCAATAATTGTTACAGTAGTTACTGTTCAATATTTTATTTTATTGATTCAATAATTACTGCGTTGATATTTTATATTATTGCTGTTTCAATAATTGTCACTGCACAGTATTTTCCATTATCAGATCAATAATTCATATTATTTGAATAATATTATTAGATAGTATTATTGGTAATGTCTAGAAAGTTCTGTCAAGGAGAGGTTTGGTCACCTAATTGCGCGCCAATAAGGAGAAAGTCTTATTAGAAAGCCCCCTCTTTCCTGGGAACAGCCTGGTTGTCATAAATATGATTCTGTAATATTATTTGTGAATAATTAATTATTGATTCATATGATAAGGAAATATTTATTTTATGTGGATATAAATGTTGAATATATTTATTGTGGTTATAAATAAAGGAATTAATGTTGATGTGTTTTATTAGTATTTTGTCGGATTGGAGGTATTAAAAAATCAAACTAGTGTTTTTTGAGATATATTACGGGAGTTATAATTTTTAATCCGACCGTTGGATCGTTGTAATTTATTGATATGTTATACATATATAAGTTGAGTATGTGTCCACAAATTTTGAACCGTTAAAAATGAGCGTATGATTTGTTATGAATTTTAAGAGGTGGCTGATTCGGAAATCAGGTTATAAATCATTTTTGGTGAAAAATTCTAGAATGGTGGGCCCCACTTATGGTTGGTGAAGAAATGTGCTGAATTTTATTTTAAGTGTGGTGGGTGGGAATAGTAGCAGGTAAAGCCATCAGGTTGCAGGTCAAACCTACTAAAATTTTCCTATAAATAGAGGGCTAAGTTAGAATTGAAAATCACACTAGAAACAAGTTTTCTCTCTCTCTCTAGATTATTGAGTGTATTTTGTGAGTATTTAGATACTTTGAGAGTTTCTATTCATCAGTGCAAGTTTCCTTCAGCCTTATACCGATATTCCGATCAGAAGTACTGATATTTTTAGGTAAGGGGTGTTATATTCTTCTTAAAATGATATTTTCTTCAATATTATTATACCGAAATGTTGGTATGAACTTTTTATCAAATTTGGAACTTGTTCTGTCGGGGTTACTATTCACGTATATGACACTATTCACGTATACGGCACTATTCATAAATACGACACTATTCACCGAAAAATAAAATTTTCTTCTTTTTGTCCAAGATGTCCATTATGGTTACTATCTTTGATTGTATCCATATTTTGATCTCTATTCTTGAATTTTGCTTCAAAATTGGTTATTATGGAGTATTATTGACCTTGGATAAACTGTTATACGAATCCCTACTATTTGTCCTTCTGTATCACTGGATTCATTTTCTCTAAAATATTTTTCATCATCCTCAGTCCTAAATGATGATATTACTAAATATCTTTGGCCTGTAGTGCAATGATAAATGATTAACTGATGAATATCTTTGGCCGTAGTGCGAAGATGAACAGGTGTTTAGATGAACATGACCAACTGGTGATACAAATGAATATCTTTGGCCTGTAGTGCAAAGATGAAAATTTGATTAAAGATGTATATTGATTGTTGTTACAGGGATAAAATATTGATGATGGACTTTTAAATCTTAGAAGATAGTAGAACTCATTCTCTACTTGACGCTTCTAATGGATTGTTGTTTCCGCTGTAGTTGTTGATCTAAAACTTGTTGGCTATTATATTTTATCAGATTTTTCCCTGTTGAAGACTAACGATAATTTGTTGTATATTATCTTAGTCATAATATTCTTTACTGGGCTAGTTGAGCTCACCCTTTTCCTTTTTGTTCCATTTTTCTCAGGAGGTGAGAACATAGCAGGAACTAGTCGGGGTACGGAGTGATGGTTCTAGAAAGATGTTTTAGCAGTCCTCACTATTTCTATAAAATAGTGTTTGAATAATTGTAACGAGGACTTATTTGAGTGTGGATATTGTCTAGAAGACAATATTTGTATTTAAACTCACAGTATGTGTTGTCGTATTTTACATGACAATTGTATTATGGAAGTTATAGTTTGCTTTCTGTACCATGTATTTGGCGACTCAGAATGGGTGTTGTATACCTATTTTGGGGGCGTCACAGTTGGTATCAGAGCTTAGGGATATGGTCTCTGGCGGAGATCGGGGAATAGAACTAGGAGGGGAAAGATGAGTAAATCCTTCGCTAGTGTGTTCTATCTAAGCTCGTTTGTTGGTCGGTCATAATATAGGGATATTATATGATATGTTAATTTGTTTAATTAACCCTTGTTTTATGGCAGTATTTAAGAATGGCTGCTGAGAACGTTAACAATGGAGTGTGTGAGACTGTGGAACAACCTTTAGTCACAAACCAGGAGAACGTGCAACAGGAAGACAATATTCCTCCTGTAAACAACACTACCGAGCAAACGATGAATGATGGAATGTTTAGGAGCTTTTTGCAGTTCATGCAAAACCAGACGAGGAAAACTCGTGCACAAAATACGGGTGGAAATGCTAGCAATGCGCGACTTGTCACAACCAAGCAGTTCAAGGAGTTAGGACCACCAGAATTTAAGGGAAAGCCGGATCCGATCATGGTGGAAACGTGGGTCAAGCAAATTACCAAGATATTCAATGTCTTGGGATGTACGGAGGAACAGAAGGTTCCATTCGCCACCTTTATGCTCCGCGATGAGGCAGACTACTGGTGGGAGTCTGTGAAGCGTACCCAGCCAGCCGCACTCAGCATGTCTTGGGAAACATTTTAGAAACTATTCAATGACAAGTACTTTCCTGAAAGTATTCGTCATATGAAGGAGGTGGAGTTTATCAGACTGGAACAAAACAACATGACGGTGTCCCAGTACGAGGCGAAGTTTGCAGAGTTATCCAGGTTTGCACCTCATTTGGTCGAAAATGAGGAACGAATGACAAGGATATTTCTGAGAGGTCTAAAGCCCGAGATTCGGCAATATCTTATATCTCATAAATTTTCTTTATATTCAGATGTTTTAAACAAGGCTCAATTATTAGAGCGAGATAATGAGTATGTGCAACCGAGGGACCATAACCAGGGTCATACCAGTGATAGCATTCATCAGAGCGATGATAACCAACGAGGAGGAAAAAATACGAACAAAGGCGGTAACCACTCAGGTGGTCATCGTGGCCATGATAATAGGAGATGTGAGTCAAATGGAAATTTCAGAAAGAGGAGATTCAACAATGACGGGAAGACATTAGCAGTAGCACCAGCACCAACAATAAATTTTAGGGGAGGAGAACGACCGCCAGTTAGATGTTACAAATGTGGGAAAGAGGGACATATCAGCCCAAACTGTCCACAACAATCCAAGGTATGTTACAACTATGGAAAGGAAGGCCACATAGCTCGGGATTGTTCTATAGCAAAACCAAGTTCAACGGGGATGGTGACTGTAAAGGCTGTCCCGGACAAGTTAAAGTCGGTGGTTCCTGGAAGAGAGTTTGTCGTGACTGGCCAAAACGCGAGGAACCCGAACGAGGTGATTACGGGTAAGCTAATCTTGAACTCTTGCAAAGTTTATACCTTACTAGATACCAGTTCTACCCATTCTTTTATCTCTCCTGCTTGTGCTCAATGTTTAAACTTGACTCCGGAGAAATTAGACTTTGACTTATCTGTTGAAACTCCGTTGGGTGAAACCTTCGTTACATTTACAGTTTATAAATCTTGTGTGATCCAAGTTGGCACTATCACATTACCTATTGATCTTATATCTTTAAAGATACTTGCTTTTGATGTGATTTTAGGAATTGATTGGTTAACAACTCATCATGCCAAAATTGATTATTTTCGTAAGGTTGTTAGTTTTCATATTCCTAACCAACCTGTCATACGAATTCAAACAACTAAACCACTAAAATCAGTCACTATCATATCAAGCCATAAAGCTATTCGTTTATTGAAAAACGGATGTCAAGCTTTCTTAGCCCATTTTTGGATTTGAACAAAGACAAGTCAGATTTGAATAATATTTCTGTTGTTAGAGAATTTCCTGATGTATTTCCTGAAGAACTTCCCGGTCTACCCCCAGAACGTGATGTTGAATTTTTTATTGACCTTGAACCTGGTACAAAACCCATTTCTAAAACCCCATATCGAATGGCTCCTATTGAACTTCAGGAGTTAAAAGTCCAACTACAGGAGTTATTAGACATCGATTTCATTCGTCCTAGTACATCTCCTTGGGGTGCTCCTGTTTTATTCGTAAAGAAGAAAGACGGGAGTATGCGACTTTGTATTGACTACCGAGAATTAAACCATGTCACCATCAAGAATAGGTATCTGCTACCTCGTATTGATGACCTATTCGACCAGTTGCAAGGAGCACAATTCTTTTCAAAGATCGATCTTCGTTCTGGATATCATCAGCTGAAGATTAAAACTGAGGATATTCCAAAGACTGCCTTCAGAACTCGGTACGGGCATTATGAATTCTTAGTCATGTCTTTTGGATTGACTAATGCTCCTGCTTCTTTCATGGATATGATGAACGTGTATTCAAGGAATATTTGGATCAGTTTGTTGTTGTCTTTATTGATGACATCCTCATCTATTCTAAAAGTCGTGAAGATCATGAGCACCATTTGAAGCTGATACTTGAAAGACTTCGTGAAAATAAGCTTTATGCCAAGCTGAAGAAATGCGAGTTCTAGCTTGAGGAAGTATCATTCCTTGGGCACGTGGTGTCAAAACATGGAGTATCTGTCGACCCGACGAAGATTGAAGCAGTACAAAGTTGGGAGCAACCAAAGTCGGTGACCGAAGTACGTAGCTTTCTGGGCTTAGCTGGTTATTATCGGAGATTCGTGGAAGAATTTTCTCGAATCGCTACTCCGTTAACTCAGTTGACTCGGAAAGATACAAAATTTATATGGAGCAAGGAATGCGAGAAGAGTTTCCAAGAGCTCAAGAGGAAACTCATTTCGGCACCTGTTCTGGCAATACCATCTGGTACGGATGGATTTGTTATATACAATGATGCTTCAGGCAAAGGGTTAGGATGCGTTCTCATGCAACATGGGAAAGTCATAGCCTATGCCTCACGACAACTCAAAGAATATGAGAGGAATTATCCTACTCATGATCTAGAGTTGGCAGCAGTCGTATTCGCGTTGAAAATTTTGGAGGCACTACTTGTATGGGGAGAAAGTGGAGATTTATACGGACCATAAAAGCCTCAAATATTTCTTCACCCAAAAAGAACTCAACATGCGGCAACAACGTTGGCTCGAGCTGTTGAAAGATTATGATCGTAACATTCAATATCATCCTGGAAAAGCAAACGTAGTAGCTAACGCATTGAGTAGAAGATCATATGCGAGTACGAGTGCGATATTGTCAATGCAAATGCCCATTCTGTATGACTTGCAAAGGATGGAGGTAGAATTAAAGACTCCAGGGACCCACATGATGATGGCGAATATACGAGTAGAACCGACTTTAATCGATAAAGTTAAAGCTGCTCAAGCTACGGACATGGAGCTGATGCGTATGAAGAAGAAAGTGCAAGAAGGTGTTATTCCAGAAGCAAGAATCGATGAAGAAGGAATACTTAGATTCAACTCCAGACTTTGTGTTCCTAACGATTCTGACTTGAAGCACAGAATCATGATGGAGGCACACAACACCCCGTTTGCAATCCATCCTGGGAGTACCAAAATGTATCATGATATTCAACATACATTTTGGTGGAACAATATGAAGAGAGAGATCGCGGAGTTTATCTCAAGGTGTTTAACTTGTCAACGTGTAAAGGCGGAGCATCAAGTGCCAAAGGGTCCATTACAACCACTTGAGATTCTGAAATGGAAGTGGGAACACATTACTATGGATTTCGTTACAGGTCTTCCCAAAGTTTCTCAAGACATAGATGCGATTTGGGTTATTGTTGATAGATTAACCAAGTCTGCCCATTTCTTACCGATACGTGAGACTTATTCCCTTGAACGTCTTGCTCGCATGTACGTGAATGAGATTGTGAGATTGCATGGCATGCTAGTATCCATAGTTTCGGATCGTGACCCAAGATTCACTTCACGATTTTGGGTTAGCTTGCAGAAAGCTATGGGCACGGATTTACGATTCAGTTCGGCATACCATCCTCAAACGGACGGACAATCAGAGAGGATAATTCAAACCCTTGAAGATCTATTAAGACTTTGTGTCCTAGATTTTAAAGGAAGTTGGGATAAGTACTTGCCACTGGTGGAATTCTCCTACAACAACAGTTATCAAGCAAGTATAGGCATGGCTCCATTCGAAGCGTTGTATGGACGAAAGTGTCGTTCTCCAGTATGCTGGGACGAGGTGGGAGAAGCAACGTTGTTGGGACCAGAATTAGTACGCATGACTACAGAAAAGATCCAAATGATTCGACAACGTATTCAAACCTCACAAGATCGACAAAAGAGTTATGTGGATCTTCATCGAAAAGACGTGAAATTTAATATTGGGGATCATGTATTGTTACGTGTTGCACCATAGAAGGGAGTTACAAGATTTAGAAAGAGAGGAAAGCTTAATCCATGATTTATTGGTCCATTTGATATTCTTGACCGAATAGGAAATGTGGCCTATAGACTCGCATTACCTCCAAGTATGTCTCGTGTTCATAATGTTTTTCACATATCCATGCTTCGTAAATATGTGAAAGACCCGAACCATATTATTGCGTTAGAACCAGACGAGATAGCCGAAGATTTAACGTACGAAGAAGTACCTGTTAAGATCTTGGATAGGAAAGAGCATGTCCTACGCACCAAGGTTATACCACAAGTTAAGGTTTTATGGAGAAACCATGCTATTGAAGAAATGACCTGGGAGTTGGAATCAGAAATGAAAGCGAGGTATCCTCACCTTTTCGAAACACCAGGTACGTATGTCAATTTCGAGGACGAAATTTCATAAGGAGGGGAGGTTGTAAGACCCCAACTTATTATAAATTAAATCAAATTTCCTCTAATTATTATTGTGAATAATAAGGTATTAATTTGATATAATTCTCTGGTTATGGGTGAAATGTGTAAATTTTGCAAAATATGCAAGTGGTTATAAAATAATCATTGTTGTCGGGGAATATTCGTTTGGTCGTGGAATATTCTTGTTGTCGGGGAATATTCGTACGACGGCGCAGTCATTTGTGGGCCCCATAACAGAATAACTGTCAGATGAAGAAAATGACAAGTTGAGTTTTTATAAATAACGACGTAGTTGTTACCGTTAACACTGTTGGAATACCCGGTGGTTAAAATACAGTAATACGCGTGGATGCACAGTGTTGATAAATTATTGATCCTTACGTAAGAAAGCACTACTCAATAATTGTTACAGTAGTTACTGTTCAATATTTTATTTTATTGATTCAATAATTGTTACGTTAATATTTTATATTATTGTTGTTTCAATAATTGTCACTGCACAGTATTTTCCATTATCAGATCAATAATTCATTTTATTTGAATAATATTATTAGATAGCATTATTGGCAATGTCTAGAAAGTTCTGTCAAGGAGAAGTTTGGTCACCTAATTGCACGCCAATAAGGAGAAAGTCTTATTGGAAAGCCCCCTCTTTCCTGGGAACGACTTGGTTGTCATAAATGTGATTCTGTAATATTATTTGTGAATAATTAATTATTGATTTATATGATAAGAAAATATTTATTTTATGTGGATATAAATGTTGAATATATTTATTGTGGTTATAAATGCAGGAATTAATGTTGAGGTGTTTTATTAGTATTTTGTCGGATTGGAGGTATTAAAAAATCAAACCAATGTTTTTTGAGATATATTGCGGGAGTTATAATTTTTAATCCGACCATTGGATCGTTGTAATTTTTGGATATGTTATACATATATAAGTTGAGTATGTGTCCACAAATTTTGAACCGTTAAAAATGAGCGTATGATTTTTTATGAATTTTAAGAGGTGGCTGATTCGGAAATCAGGTTATAAATCATTTTTGGTAGAAAATTCTAGAATGGTGGGCCCCACTTGTGGTTGGTGAAGAAATGTGCTGAATTTTATTTCAAGTGTGGTGGGTGGGAATAGTAGCAGGTAAAGCCATCAGGTTGCAGGTCAAACCTACTAAAATTTTCCTATAAATAGAGGGCTAAGTTAGAATTGAAAATCACACCAGAAACAAGTTTTCTCTCTTTCTCTCTCTAGATTATTGAGTGTATTTTGTGAGTATTTAGATACTTTGAGAGTTTCTATTCATCAGTGCAAGTTTCCTTCAGCCTTATACCGATATTCCGATCAGAAGTACTGATATTTTTAGGTAAGGGGTGTTATATTCTTCTTAAAATGATATTTTCTTCAATATCATTATACCGAAATGTTGGTATGAACTTTTTATCAAATTTAGAACTTGTTGTGTCGGGGTTACTATTCACATATATGGCACTATTCACGTATACGACACTATTCACAAATACGACACTATTCACCGAAAAATAAAATTTTCTTCTTTTTGTCCAAGATGTCCATTATGGTTACTATCTTTGATTGTATCCATGTTTTGATCTCTATTCTTGAGTTTTGCTTCAAAATTGGTTATTATGGAGTATTATTGACCTTGGATAAACTGTTATACGAATCCCTACTATTTGTCCTTCTGTATCACTGGATTCGTTTTCTCTAAAATATTTTTCATCATTCTCAGTCCTAAATGATGATATTACTAAATATCTTTGGCCTGTAGTGCAAGGATAAATGATTAACTAATGAATATCTTTGGCCGTAGTGCGAAGATGAACAGGTGTTTAGATGAACATGACCAACTGGTGATACAAATGAATATTTTGGCCTGTAGTGCAAAGATGAAAATTTGATTAAAGATGTATATTGATTGTTGTTACAGGGATAAAATATTGATGATGGACTTTTAAATCTTAGAAGATAGTAGAACTCATTCTCTACTTGACGCTTCTAATGGATTGTTGTTTCCGCTGTAGTTGTTGATCTAAAACTTGTTGGCTATTATATTTTATCAGATTTTTCCCTGTTGAAGACTAACGATAATTTGTTGTATATTATCTTAGTCATAATATTCTTTACTGGGCTAGTTGAGCTCACCCTTTTCCTTTTTGTTCCATTTTTCTTAGGAGGTGAGAACATAGCAGGAACTAGTCGGGGGACGGAGTGATGGTTCTAGAAAGATGTTTTAGCAGTCCTCACTATTTCTGTAAAATAGTGTTTGAATAATTGTAACGATGACTTATTTGAGTGTGGATATTGTCTAGAAGACAATATTTGTATTTAAACTCACAGTATGTGTTGTCGTATTTTACACGACAATTGTATTATGGAAGTTGTAGTTTACTTTCTGTACCATGTATTTGGCGACTCAGAATGGGTGTTGTATACCTATTTTGGGGGCGACACATCAGCCAACCACAAAGATTGGCCTGACCTGCTGCCTCTTACCTTGTTAGCCTACAGAACCACGATGCGTACTTCAACTGGGGCAACCCCCTACGCTCTAACCTATGGGATGGAAGCAGTACTCCCCATAGAAGTTGAGATGGAATCTCTCAGAGTGTTGATCGACGCTCAACTGGATGAAAACCAATGGGTACAAGACATGTATCACCAATTGTCTCTGATAGACGAAAGGCGAACCGCGGCTATCTTCCATGGTCAGCTATACCATCAAAGGATCGCCAGATCCTACAACAAAAGTCCGGCTACGGCAGTTTAAACAACATGACTTGGTTCTAAAGAAGATTCTTGACAACCAAGATCAGGCCAAAGGAAAATTCGCTCCTAACAGGGAAGGCCCGTTTATTGTCAAGGAAGTATTGGCAGGAGGCGCTCTCAGATTGCAAGAAATGGATGGCGATGAATTTCCACAACTCATCAACTCAGACACCGTGAAACGGTATTATGTCTGAAGTAATCAGGAAACACCCTGGTGCGTCGTCATCAGGTCACCAGTCATTCTGGTTCTTGAACCCTCTTACCGCATACAACTTTTCTACACTTTGCCCCTCAGGGAAACATACTCTTCAAGCCAACAGCCTGGCTCTCTTTTCTGCACTTATAGGTCATCCCACCATGGATCGAACCTCTCGCACTTGCAGTTTGGCTACCCATACATGGGATCAAACTTTTCGTACCTGCAGTTTATCCTTAACCTAGGATTAAACTTTCTCCTCCCCACACTCGGACCTGCACATGGGATTGCGCTTTCTCTTCTCGCCCTGAGGGGCGAACTACGTCGACCTGATCTCCTCTTCAATAGGAGTACGTAGGCAACCATGTAACATGGCCCGGTCGCAATAAAACAAAAAAAAACAACAAAAACATTTCTACCCTCTTCTCCTCACAAACAAAAACAACCAAAAACATTCCTACACCATATCATCCCTATACAGCGTTGAACCTCTTACACCAGGTTCGAACTACGCAGACCTGATCTCCTCTTCAATAGGAGTACGTAGGCAGCCATTCATGGTGCGGTCTCACCCCCTACCAGAATACAAACCATTGTCAACGGATATTGGGATTCTCTTTCAATCCACTACATTTCATTCGGCTTCAGACCAAAGGGGTGGAATTTCCTGAACTCCTCCCAAATAGGAGATTCGGCGACCATCTAAGCTGCGGTCATACCTCGAAGAGCAATACTAAACCATAAGAGGTGGAATTAACTAGGCTTCTCCTGAATAGAAGTGCTGGCAACCATCTGTGGGGTGGTAAATCCCAGAGAAGAAAGCCGCATTCCTTTCCACATTGATATCCTAAAACAAGTCCCAAGACACCAAAGATGGTAGGGATACATAGATCGATGATCCATTCTGAACTTTCCAAAGACAGCTCGATGTCTATCCACCAAGGAAGAATCCAGAATTCATCAAGATCACAAGCCCTGAAGCAGCAGGCAAAATATCAAACAAATAGCAAGGCATATCTAAAGGGGGAAGTGATTCAAAAAATATATTTCCCTGTCATATATAATGCTGTTTGATATATATACAATGTAAACTGTACATGACAAAATAGCTAAGCTAGTCTGTGCAGGTGAATACAAGATCATCTACAAATCCGGATATATGCGAGCTAGCAAGCCCAACATGGCATCCCTCGCAGAAGAATGAGGTAAAGCTGTGATCTCCTGCATGAGAGTATCCACACGACCTAATAGATCAGAAGCCGTCTGCATGATGACCATATGCTCATCAATGTAAGCACTCATCTCTACAATCATATCAGTAGTAGAGGACCTAGCTGCGACACTGTCTGTGACGGTTACATCCCGGGCAGATATGGCAAGGTCTCGCTCAGCTATCACTGCATCTAGGGCTGACACGGCCTCATTCCGCTCAACAACAGCGGCATCTCTGCGATCTAACGCCTCATCTCTCTTTGATAGAGCAATGTCCCTCACATCAAGAGCAGTCGACATCATAGATCGAATATGATCTCTCTCGAAGGTCATCAATTGAAGACTCTGCTCCAAATGCTGTGCCGAGTGCTGAATCACAAAGGTACTGGTACTAGGAGAATCCGGAAGAAATGCCGGCAACCCAGCAGTGGGCTCCTCCTCTAAGTGGGTATCGATGGCCTCCACAGGCTCCACACCCTCTGCTTCAATATCCGATAATGTAGATACTGTTGCATCCGATAACACATCTGTCTCTATCCAGGCGGAGTACTCTGCGAAATAACCGGGACTGCTCACTGAAAAAGAAGCTACCTCCAGATGATCCCAACAAGCGTATACGCGAGATCAGTCCTCTGCTGAAAGATATCGGGCAGCTGAACGCTAACTTGTCGCCCCCGTAAAAGGATGGAAATCCTGGAACTGGTCGAACTGTGACATCATGGCCAATGGGTGATAAGTAGTCACACCCCTCAAGCCAGCTAGAGGGAGGAAATCCATGCCCAGAGCATGAGTAATGAAGTTGTATGGTGAGCAAAGGCCCGAACACAACAATATGCTAAATGGATCTCTGATGTCTGCCAAAAATATGGACCAGGACTGAGCATCTATACAATCCGATGGCTGAAAGGAATATGACATAGCCACATCGTGGGTAAACCAATATCCATATCGCCTAAGGGTACCAATCGGTCTCAAGTGTGACATGAACCACACATATAGAAGGACCGAGCTCCCAGTAAACACTCCCGACGGGTAAGTACTACAATAGGATGTTGATCGCAATGTCTCTGCCACGATCATAGGTACAATGGTATGACCCTCCCTGAGAGCTCTCACAGCCATGATACAGCCTATATCTATCTCATCCATATACCGTGGCATATACACATATGACAGTACACATAGCATCAGCACATCAACTCTGGCTAAACGCCAATGATCCTCTGACCCGGTGAAATCCCCGAAATGTCGTGAGTAGCTGTCCTCCGCGCCAAATCTGTGATACAGAAAACGCTGAGAGATCACATGGCTAGAGGTCAGCTCATCCTGCACTACTCTGCGCCTCAATCCTGTGAGAGTCATGAATCGTCTACTCATGTCTCCCAGAACCATATGCACCCAAGGTCTGTCCAGGGGCAGCATCGTCAAACGTGCATACTCCTCCAGAGTAAGAGTCAACTCATGGGTGCCAAAGCGAAATACCTACCTATCAGGACACCAGTGCTCTAGCATCCCATCTATGAATCCTGCAGGAACATGAAATGCCAAAAGGGTCATGGTATGCTGCAATAATAGATCTACAGTCACCTTATCTGGTGGTGACATACTATCATACCACGAGCGCATACCCAATGCCACCACTAACGGTGGGGTATGATCTATACGGCTAACTGTCGAAGAAGACATCTGTGCGGGCCGTGTCATTACACCATCCAGGGATCAATACCGAATATCTCTGGACACACATACATATGCATAACATGATACATGCATAACAGATAATGGATGGCAATATGATATAAGGAATGAAAAACAGTGCATACATTCCTAAATATATCATCATCTAGTACATCAGCTCTATACAGCTACAAATACAGGAAAATGGGGCACAAACGCCCTACCACTAACAGAGTCCTATCAAAAGATATAGCGAGAATGGGGAACAACCACCCAATATCTAACAGAGGCCTATCAAAAGATATAGCGAGAATACACATCAGAAGAAGACAATGGTCTCGATGTCCACATCCTCAATCCTGTCCATTTGATGTAACTCCTCTTGAGTCACTGAATCTCTATTAATAGGGATGTCAGGACTATAAAGGGGAGGATCTGCGCCGGCAAAACTGAATGGGTCGTCTGAGGGGCCAGCACCTGAGCTGGAAGGAACAAATGTCTCCGCCTCTGCTGGATCTCTGCCCAAATACCGTATAAATATATGTGCCCGATCCAACTGCTGGGTCAGGCTATCAATCTGAGTCATATGGGTCGGAGCTCAAACACAAGCTACCCAATCAGTCATCATCAATGATCCAGGAACCATGTCCCCCATGAACTGTGTGGCACGGGACTGGGCCCCAATAGTGCGAGGGAGCCACCAGAGCTGGAATATCTCCTGAGTACATGGACCCTCTGATAAATCAAAACCGTAAACTCCCAACAATGGAATATCAATGGCGGGTGACTGTGATATAGGCCAATGACACCTGACAGGAGGCAAGATCGGTATACGAATCTCCCCTGTGGTGGTCCTAATAGCACGCTCTCCTAAATAGAGCTCCCAACCTCCATCAGTGAAAAGAGGAAATCTCCTGGTGGAAATCAAATACTCTACCCCAGTAGGGTACCCATCCTCAAAACCAATAATCAAATGATCCCCTGAGTATGGAAGCCATGTGATGGCGTCGGCCGTTAGCAACTCCAGCTGCATACGGCAATGAGCGAAGCCCTCAGATACAGGGACCTCTGGCAAGACGGAGTGGTGCCATCGTCGTCCTCGTGGATAGGTATCTAAGCCTAACACACTCATGGGACGCAAACATGGAAGCCTCTCATAGGCCCAAAACTGCCAACACAATGGCAAAACACCTGCTATCAGTAAACACTCTTAACCTGTAAAAGGAAAAGACAAGAGAAGTACTTACCAGTAGAAATGGGTAGAATCCCAGCCAAGCCTCAGTCAATCCCTGTGAGCGCAAACGCATACCCCAGAGGAAATAGGCAAAGGTGTAAGAGCCCCAATCATACTCTCCTATACGGTCTACGTCGCGTGTGGCACTGACTAGAGCAAAAGATACCGTGGAAGAGTTATCTACTATGAAGCAGCCATGAATGATTATCAGGAACAATCGTCGCAGAATGCGATCCCTAATCCGGACATCATCAGGCATGGGCTCGCTTAATAGCCCGCTCACAACATCTACACTCAAAGGACCTGAACAGACAGTCCTACCTTTGAGCGCACCCGCTAGAACTCCTAACTAGGACCGGACAGTAGTAGGGGTGATGTTCGCCATGCAAGGCACTGGCTCCCCTCCAAACTCCATACCTGTGATGAATCGCCAATCCATGGTCGTCATCATCACCTCACAATCCAGCAGATGGAGTGACTAAGTCTGATGAAACCATCGCTCAGACAATGCCCTGAGATAACCCTAGGGACAACGACGGGGAAGGATGGAGAAAAATGCCTTGAATCCCCACTCATGCACTACTGCTCTATAATCAGGATGAAGCACCTGATACATGGAGTGGATGCTAAACCAGTTCCCCCGAGGCTGTGTAAAATCTGGAACCTGCACGAAATGTAGATCAGTATCAGGACCCTTTTGATCCTCATCAATAGGAAAGAAGGAAGATAAAGTCTAGCGCTATACCTCGTTAGCATGCAAGTACATCGATGGGTGTCTACCCAAATCACCTAGCAACTCCGAGTTCACCACCTGGATGCTCGGAAGCTCCCTGCGAAGGACATGTGCAGCAGGAGCGGGATCCTCAATATCCACCTCCTCATCCTCAACGTCTGGAACCTCTACCTGGATGGGACGAATCACAGCCTCCACCAACCGACGAGTCTGTCTGACAGAACGGGGACAAGGCACTTCAGAAGCCCTCCGCCGTACCCCAGAGGCGGTCTTGTAAGAACTGCTCGGCTGATCCGGATCCATAATATCTCGACAACAAATCTCCAAATCACCTCAGAAAGGGATAGTGTAGAACACTCGTGCGGTGACAGAATTTGCAGAAAGTAACCCGAACTCAGCACATCTGGAAGTGGCTCGCGGTTTTTTCTAGAGAGAAATAAGTTAAAAGTGACTTGTGAAAGGCAGCCTGCTGGATTTATTCATCCACGCCTGGCCGCAGGCCTAGCTGCGGCTGCAACAGATGTACCTGTGGCTCCTCTATGTGGGTCCCACCCCTCTGACTCGGTCCAGTTCGAGTTAAAACAGAGTTCCCATAGGCTAGAAAGGTCAAATCGGGAATAAAAATGCCACGCGATTGAGCAAAATAGCATACAATCCTGGTCTTCTCAGAAGAGACTTTGCATCTGCACATCACTCATTGGTAGTCGCCTGAACACAAGGTATACCCTGCCAATGACCTCAGTTGTTGCGAATCACATTCGACAATACCTTATCTAGGTCCGATGACGCTGACTCCGGGTCGCTACCATACGTGAGTCCCCGACGGGGGTTACAACATGAGTCCTTGACGGGGGTTACAACGTATATCCCCGGTGGGGGTTACAACACATTTATCCATTGACATGTCCATCAACGGAGGTCAAGCAACCTTGACGTTAGTTCAGCCGACGACAAGTAAACCCGTCGAAGCATTGAGGACCGTTCGATAGTTACATCCGTATTCATGCGTCCCCAGTGAGTCCCCGACGGGGGTTACAACGTATATCCCCGGTGGGGGTTACAACACATTTATCCGTTGACATGTCCATCAACGGAGGTCAAGCAGCCTTGACGTTAGTTCAGCCGACGACAAGTAAACCCGTCGAAGCATTGAGGACCGTTCGATAGTTACATCCGTATTCATGCGTCCACAGTGAGTCCCCGACGGGGGTTACAACGTATATCCCCAGTGGGGTTACAACATATTTGTCTGTTGACACACATGTCAACGAAGGTCAAGCAGCCTTGACGTCATTACAACCGATAGCGTTTAAACCTATCAGAGCTACAGAGCTGTTCGAGGTTCTTATACCCAGCTGCTCATAATCCCCAGCGGATCCCCGGCGGGGGTCACAATGCAATGCTCCGTTGATTTACACATCAGTAAATGTCAAGCAACCTTGACGGTCTCTTCACAGAGTTTCAGTCGTTGATTCACAAGTCAATGAAGGTCAGGCATCCCTGACAACATTTGCTGTTGGCAATAAATCCAACAAAATCATGGCGTATTCTGAAGATACTAACTAGAAGAGGCCAACATTATCAAAGAGGATAGATGATGGAATATGTTATACACATCCTCAAACAGATCAAGCTTTATCCCCATAGATCTCTTTCACATAAGCGACACCCCTTCAGCATCAAGTCGTTATCAAGAACACATGAATTTGGTGATAACTCCAACTCCAATATCCTAACAGATTCGGCTTGCACATCAGATCTGGTCAATATTTCCAAATCCCCAATTGAAATAACAGGGAACCAGCAATCATCATCAGCATGTTGGGCCACGACCCCGTACACATGCATCATACATTTGCATCATGTTGCTACCCTTAGCGCTGTGTTTATCTTATTGCGTTTCAAGTGTCTAGGATTCTTTATCCTACCCATGCATCGCCATGCATGAGTATGATAAAGGGGGGCATCTGTAGACACTCGAAATTTTCTGTACCACTGTTACTAACATTGCAGGAGGACAGATTCGTCTTTTATGAGAGAACCCTGAAAGACAATCTAAATCCACACCGGATACTACCGAAAGTTCAGCATCAACCCCGGATCGCAATCTGGGAGTAACAATTTCAACCTCGGATCTAACCCCGAGATCTACAGATACAATACCGGAACATACATCGGAGAAGACCGATTGATCTTGGAGAGTAACCCCCGAGGTATCCAGTCTCAGCCCCAACCATGGGAATAGCCACCAACCTTGGCAATAACCCCAAGGAATGCAATTTCGGCACTAACTCCGGAAATGCTTGTTACAAATGCGATCAGCTTCAATCTCGGCGCTCACAATGAGATACATTGTACCAACCCGGCAATAACATCGAGAAGACAGGCACACCTTAAAGATGACAATGAGGACCTTCAACAAATGCAACAGTCCAACCTCAGCGAAGCCTGAGCAACAATTTCTTACCCGCCCAAGCCGGCAGTAACACCGGTGAGGGGAAACATCGCCACCTCGTCCAACACGATGCCACGTCTCGTCTCTACACAACGATGTCCTACAAGGATAACCAATCCCGAGTGACTATTGTGCGAGGTAATGGATGAAAGTGGAAGCTTGAAGACCGGAGGGCATCGTCCCATCTTCAAAGACTTCGTACAAACTCTAATCCCATACCATCGTACAACTCTCGACAACGGCGGTCCAAATAGGTACAGAATACCTCCGAACGAATGCCCGGATTGCACTTCTTAAACTCCGAGTGGACATTACATTGCATGAGTGCACGTACTTCGAGACGACCCAACCCGATGGAACCGGGCCGACCCGACCCGCCTCTGGTACACCTGCGGCTGACCCTTTGCCTATAAATAAGAGGCTTGGGGTGCTGATTTTTAAGAGAAAAAAGACGGGGAAACCCTGCACAATTTGATCTGCACTCGCTATACAGTGTATTTTCCCACTTTCAAACACCAGTGAGCTCATATACAACCCTTTTTGTATCAACAAAAGCCCAGTGTTTACCCACTCTAAAGATATAGAAGCCTTTTTATCAGTCAGCTGTAAGCCTTCTCACACACTTCAGAGTCTTTCTCTTCATCTTTGCACACACCCTTCTAAACGTTGAGAGTCGTGTTGCTTGCTTTTGGCCAGACTTCGGTCCACGGTTTATTTCCAGTCTGTATATATATATATATTATATATCTATATATTTATATATATTGACTAACATTATTGAGTTATGCCTCGATTGAGCCTAGACTTCGGTCTGGAGCGTTTACTTGCTTTATATATATATATATATAAACTGTCTGTCGGACTTCATTCGATGAGCCTAGACTTCGGTCTGGAGCGATTACTTGCTTTTATATATATATATATATATATATATATATATATATATATATATATATATATATATCAACTGTGTGTCGGACTTTGTTCGATGAGCCTAGACTTCGGTCTGGAGCGTTTACTGCTTTAATATATATATACTTATATATATATCAACTGTGTGTCGGACTTTGTTCGATGAGCCTAGACTTCGGTCTGGAGCGTTTTCTGCTTTAATATATATATATATACTTATATATATCAACTGTATGTCGGACTTTGTTCGATGAGCCTAGACTTCGGTCTGGTGCATTTACATTTCGTCCTGTCTGGAGTTTACTTCGTGGCAGTTGACCACATTTACAGCTTTCTTTACATTTTGTCCTGCCTGGAGTTTACTTCGTGGCAGTTGATTGCATTTACAGCTTTATTTACATTCCGTCCTACCTGGAGTTTACTTCGTGGCAGTTGACCGTATTTACAGCTTTATTTACATTCTGTCCCGCCTGGAGTTACCTTCGTGGCGGTTGATCGTATTTACATCTTTATTTATATTTCTGATCCCCCATGGATATACTTCGTGGTTGGTGATCTCGTCTGAATATATATATATATATATATATATATATATATATATATATATATATATATATATATATATATATACCTGCTTATTGCTTTCATACAAACTGCAATATCTTGTGCGCCTAGGAATCATGTGATCACAGATTCATCCCATTGGATCTAGATTCGGTTCCCGTGATGGACATTTTTAGCTGTAAGCAGCTTGTAAATTATTCTGCAATGTCTGATTTTCCTCAAATGGTTTTCATACCCACGAGGAAGTCGGCATTATTATTGTACATTATTTTCATACGGATGCCTCGCATTCGTCAAATAAAATCAATCCAGCCGCCCATTTAATTAAAATGGAAGTGTAAAAGGCCTCAATTCCTATTGAACATCAGGGTTTGAAAAACCTCTTTTATAAAGCATCATTGCTATATCTTGCTAAAACTGAATTTTTACATAAATTCAAATCCTGTGTATATAGGTTCAACCAGGCCTCGCACATCTTTCATATAACAGCACATTGACCCACACACACACACACACATTCAAATAACAGTTTCTTGAAAAGAGGTGGTCACCGTGGTAACACGGATGTCGGGGGGTGCCTAACACCTTCCCCCCGCATAACCAAGTCCCCGGACCCTAAAATGAATCTCGGTTTTGTCGACCCGTATATCAGTGTCACATCACTAGGTCAATGTGCAAACCTTTTCTCGGTTGTGTTGGTACAACAATTTAAAAAACCAACTGGCGACTCTTAACAGTCCCATCGTCGACATTATACATGTCGGACCTTTTTCACTTGTTTTTTCACACAAATCTCACCTAAAATGGGAACACCAAAGAACAAGTAACGAAAAGGGACACCCAAAAATCCCGACGTCGACAGTCGTCACAGTTGGTATCAGAGCTATTGGTTATGAAGCTTAGGTAGGAATACCTGAGACCAATAACCGCAGTGATTAGGATAAGTACTAACTCAAATAGAGTTAGTTGGTCAGTAAGATTCAAAGACGAATCTCGGCGATTTATAAGATACAGAGTTCCCTAACTCTGATAATAAAGTTGAACAGTAGTAAGACAGATAATGTCTAAAAGACTAAAAGTACAGTGATATGAGATCGTAAAACAAAACGATCAAGATATAGAAATGAATCGTAATATATACGATGAGATCACTCCGTGATCGAATAAGGTTATAGTATGGAGAATGATCAAGCGAATGATTAAAAAGTTTACAGCAAGATTGTTGGGTGTCAGTTGTACTATGAATTGGTACAGATTCAGGAAAGGATTATGAATACGAGTTAAATGAAATTTGTATTGAGAAGGGCGTTAGTGTTAGGTGGGGATTCAATTGAGGATTCATGTCAGCAGCTAAGTTGTATGATTCCTTGTGCGGGCAGGAAATTGTACTTGGTGTAAAAACTACTTAGTTCTGAGAATGATAATCATTGAAATGTTTATGTCGCGCCATTTGTTATATGCATGTTAAGAGGGTGATTCATTTCTCATGTGTATAACAGATAAATAGGTTTTAGGTAGAGGATATAAGGTTAAGTACGAGTTCTTAAAACTCATACTTATGTGACATACTTGATTAATAGTTATATGAAATGTTTATGAACCCCTCAGCGAATGGACACCAAAGGTCTGTCTAGGAAAGTTCTTAAACTCATATGATTGTGGTAATTTATGGACTCATAAGTGTGGTTCTACGAACTGGGTATAGTTGTGTGTAAACAGAATATTGAGGATAATAAGAACAGATAGATTGATAAGCAAATGATTATTAGTGGAGACATAAGTTTTCCGAAACTCCAAGCTATGCCAGACTTCGAAATTTTGACATCAAGCTAAATACGCACTATATGTTTTTGAAAAAAAAATGTAGACTCGTAATCATTTTTGAAACGGTTTAAAGTATAGTCTATGCTACTTATTTCAGCTAGACGCAAATGATTTGCAATATCAAAATAAATTTTATTTATCACTCATGTACCATGTAACCTGGTGCAGAGATGATAAAAAGTTGATGGAGTTGTAAATACAGGAATACTTAGTGTGAATTTGATCAAAAAGTGTCATTCCACTATTGTATGATGTGTTATGACAAAGTCATACAATGATGACATCCTCAAACGGATTGTTAATACAGTACAACATCATAACGTCATTCTCAAAAAAAATTTCAAAAATTTTAATTTGCCAACGGGGTTTGGCTACACTTAAACAATTCGATTGAATTGAATTATTGATACGAGTCTATGCTATTCGATTCAGCTAGACTAATGTTATGAAAACTCTATGTGTTCATTGAAAGAAATTTTCTGAACAAAATTGTTTTGGTGCGGAATCCAATAAGACTGAGGTAGAATTTTGTGCCTTTGGCAGATATGAGAAACAGAGTCAACCAGCAGTACTTAATAAGTACAGGACATACTGGATTAATTACCCACTATGTTCGTAAGTTATGACGATTTGCGGATGAATTTCCTATAACCTTTTCGAAAATGACAGACAATAGTCTGTAAAACCCCTCAGCACAATTTTAAAAATTTTAATTCTTGTAAAAAATATTTTGGGTAGCATGTGATGATATGTATGTATGGTGTATGGTGTAAGGTGTACGGTAAATTTCGGGGAAGAAATTTTTAGAAGAAGAGGTGAATGTGACAACCCGAGAATTTTGAATTTTTTAAAAAAATTTATTAATTGATTTAGGGTTCGATATTAGAACCTAGACAGAAAATTAGTGTATGCGTTTGATATTTGTAAGATAGAATTTTGAGGATTTCAAAATTTTGTGAAGGATTTAGGTGAATTATTCAGGATTAAGTGAATACGTGATTATGTTCTGTGGATATGGTATGATATGTGTACATGATGTGGTTAAGGGTCAAGGGTTGACCAGATAATCGATATCTGTAACAAACCCTAACTATATATTAAGAACGTCAACGTTCGGTTAGAAAATCCTAGCGATTAATAAGAAACCCTAGAAACCGGTTCTGGAAACCCTAATTTCAGTGTCGGGAATCTGAAACCCTGATTCGGTGCATGAAACCCTAAATCGGGAACTTAATGGCGTAAGTGTAAATACTTATAGGATTAATTAGGGTTAATCTTAACAAATTGGTTACAAAACCCTAATTCCAAATTTGAAACCCTAATTACGGATTAGAAACCCTAATTTGTAAATAGAAAAAAACCTAACTGTTAATTAAATAGCTTTAATGTTAATTAGGATATATTAATTCTAATTTTCAAGTTAAGTAATTAGGAAACCCTAATCTAATTACAAAATCTAATTTCTAATTTAGAAAAATTATTTTTTTATTAGAAACCCTAATTTTAGGGTTATAAACCCTAATTATAACCCTAATGACCATTTTGACCTTAATTGCTAAATTAGCGATTTTAATTAGGAAATGTTAATCATAATTAGCAAGATTTAATTTATGATTAAGAATTTTTAATATAATTAGAAAATTCTAATTATAATTTAGAAATATTAATTTTCTATTTTTGAAAACCTAAATTGGAAATTTTAGAAAAAAAACTGCAAACCCTAAATCTTCCAATTCCTAAACCCTAAATTTTTCCAAACCCTAAACCCTAACCAAATCCTAAACCCTAAGGGTTTGGCCATTTACTAAAATGCCATTAATTAAAATTAGAATGGAAAAGACTAAATTGCCCTTTGATTGCATTATTGGACATTGCTTGTATATCGAGCCATAATATTAAGTGGGTGATCTAATATATATTCCCATGTGCTCAAATCAGCAGCAACTCAGCCGAAATTGGCAAGATCATAGCAACAAGGCAACTAATATAAGAGATTTAGAGAGAGAGAGAATGGCCACTTTATATTTCATTTTTCTCCTAACCCTCCTCTCTCTAGAAATTCGGGATATAGAGTGATAGAGAGAGAAAAGATGAACCATGATCAGTTCCTAGCAAGCCAATAACAGATCCATAGACCAGAAATCAAAAATCAAGCATGAATGAGGTATAAACCCTAACTTTAGAAATCATGTGATTTGATGTTGTTTGATGTTTAGATATGTGTATTAGAGTGTCATTTGATGACCTGGGTTGTCAAAAATTAGATCCACGTCATCTAGATGCTCGAATCTAAAGATTTATCAAATCTGGAAAAGTTGAAAAATATGGCCTGACAGCCATATGTCAGGGCTCATAGATCTCAACCTGTTAATGCTATGTTGTGTTTTAAGTTATAAACGTGTTCTATGTCATGCGGAGAGTATACTGGAAGTGGAAGAACATCCATACCATGTCTAGATCTCAAGCTATAGGTGGTCAAACATGGTTGACCGACCATGGGTGACTGTTTCTGGAAAACTCATAAACCACAGTTTAGGTCTGACAAGCTTTTCAATGCTTCTGATCTTGCTGATGTTATATGTTTTGGCCAAAGTTTTGTGTTTTTATTGTAGCCTGACATTCGTTCTTCACATATCTGCTTTTGTATTACTCATATGACGAACATAATGTAAATTAATCTTGGTCAAACCACCATTGACCGACTGCCTAATGAAGAAATCTGGGAAACCCAGATTTCCTCAAGAACAGTTTTAGACTACTAGTTTGACTGGACCTGATCTGTCACATTTGTTGTTTGTAGACTGATATGAGGTAGTATAGTTGTACTCGGACATAAGTAATACATGTAGGAACCATCAGATCTCACAAACGAAACCCAGGATGCAAATGATAAGTATTCAAAGTACCCCTCTTGAACTGTTCTTCATTTCTGGAAAACCCAGAAATGAAGAACACTTCTGACAAGGTTTTAATCGGCTAAAAACTCCGTGATGTGTTGTTGTTTGGACCTAAAATTTGTTTGTGCGTATAGTATTGCATGGATACTATATGTTTAACACATAAAACGACCCAGAATCATTAGAAACAAGAAAATAAAATCGGTCAAACCTAGTACCTTAGTCACTGCCTATGCGTTTCTGGGTTGGTGAAGAACATGCCCAAGAACACCTATAGCGATGGGTCTGTCGCTATAGGGCCCTTTAGCGACAGTTTAATTAAGAAATTAATTACTAATTTTCAAAAATGATTTATTTTAATTAATAAATCGAAATAAATAGATTTTAATTATTAAAAATACTTAGAAAATTCTGAAAATTTATTTTAAATTCTGAAAAATAGTTTTTAATTATTTAGAGTATATTTCATAAATATTTAATATTTTTGAAATATAAATGGTATTTAATTTATTTAAGTATAATATTTAATAATTTATTTAAAAATGATTTTAAAACATGAAAAATCATGAAAAATAATATTACGGTAAAAGAAAATATTTTAAGTTATTTTTAGTGACTTTTAATATTTTGTGATGAATTTCATTAATTAATCAATATTAATGATAGTTAACTTATTTAATAAATATATTAAATAAATTATGGAAAAATAGAATAAATGATTTAAAAATCATATAACAATGATTTAAGAATTATAAAAATATTTTAAGTTATAAAATATAACTTTTGATATTTTGTCATGAAAATATTAATATTTTAATATTAAAAATAATTACCGAATAATGAATTTAAGTGTTTAAAAATCATATAAATATGATTTTAAGGTATTAAAAATACTTTGATATATTATAAATATATTATAATATTATGACATGTATTTCATTAATATTTGATAATAAATAAATATTAATGATAAAAGAATTAAGTGGTATTTAATTTATTTAAATACGTTTTAGTGATTAAAAATTCACGATAAATAGTAATAATTATTTGAAAATTATTACGAGTTTACGAAAAATATTTTGACTGTTAATAAAATTATTTAAGTCAATTGTTAAGTGTTAAGTCAGAGTTTAATTAAACTTAGACTCGATAAAAGTCTGACTAGACCGTCGGGATGTTAGATTTGTGTCGGGTTCAACTCAGGCTGCAATAGTTTGACTTGATACCGAGTCTTATGTGTGTTATAGACTGATAGGGTTATGTGTTGTGTGTTTAGGTTATTCTATGTTTATATATATTATAGTATTATATTGTGATGATATTATTCTAATATTGGAGATCTATATTACTAATATTAGGTCTTCGGATAAAGCGTTATAAATTGTGTTGTGGTAATCAACGGTTCAGGCAAGTTTATTTTTACTTAACTCTACTAAGAGTTGTTTCATTTGGATAAGCTTATGGTTAATCATTGTTGGCTGCCATGAATTGTACTCTGTACATATTGCATGTATAAGTCAGGTATGAAAGGCTGATCACCTTCATTACCAGTTGGTTCAGATATATTTGTTCATGTATAATACTTGTTCAGTCATAAATTTTGTTCCTGCTAGTTCACAATTATATTGTTGAATTATAGCCAGCCAATTATTCAAATCATTTCTATCATGATATATCGTTATATTGTTGAATTTAAACTTGCTGGGCAATTCTTATGCTCACCTTTGCTATATCATGATAAAACATTGCAGATTAAGACGAACGCGTCGGTTACAAGAAAAGGTCCAAGACAGATCCAGCTTTAGTATACGTGTGCAGTAGATTTGTAATAGTTGTATAATAATAATGTTATGTGTTAAATAAGTTATGAATGTGATTAAGTTAAGGTTACTCGAACTTGGGGAATAGTGTGTAATATAATGTATAAACAATTTATGTTTATATCTTCCGTAAATAGTTGTATAGTGATAGAATGATCGAACTGGATCCGCGGTGATTCGGGACCTCGGATTCAGGGCCGTCACAAGCACCATTGCTACCCTCCGACCCCTTCTTCGGGCAATTTCTTGCCATGTGGTCCATCGACCCACAAACAAAATAGCCTAGTTCTTCTTAGGGTTAGGACAATTGGGTGATATTTGGCCCTCCTTCCCACAGTTATAACAAACTGATTTCCCCTTAAGGCGGACTCCTAAATGAGCCTTTCCGCATGTCTTACATGCTTCGATCCTATGATTAGGATCCCCTTGTTTTACTCCAATATTCTCTGAGTTAAAACTCTTCCTCTTAGGCATACTTCCACTGCCACTAGCTCCCTCCGCCTTGGATCCTCCCTCTCCTTTGCTCTTATTCTTTATCTCTTTGTGGTATTGGCTCAAAGCCTCACTACCACCCTCAGCAATACTTGCTTTCTCCAGAATGGTTCCATACGAAGCACTCTGGAACATAGTATTCCTACTATAGAGCCAGGGTTTCAATCTCTGCTCAAACCTACGAGCCTTCTTCTCCTCGGTGTCCACTTGATGTGGATCAAATCTTGTCAATTCATTGAATTTGGCCGCATACTAGGGAACCATAATGTCCCCTTACTTAAGTTCTAAGAACTTAATCTCCATTCTCCCCTACATGCTTGTAGGAAAATAGATCTCGAAGAAAACCTTCTTGAACTATTCCCACGTGACAACATTTGTTCTAGCCCCACCCTGGTGAGTCTCCCACCAAAAGTTAGCTTCTCCTTTAATCATGTAGGTCACAAAAGAAGTCTTTTGCGCCTCCCCTACGTTTGTAATAACAAACGCCTTCTCAATTTCCTTTACCCATGTCTGGGCCTCTATTGGGTCCATGGTTCCTTTGAACTCTGGCGGACCTACACTTTTAAATTCCTTAAAGGTAGTCGTTCTGGCTACCCTTGTAAGACCCCAACTTTTATGAATAAAGATTATTTTTTCTCGAAACATATTTTTGAATATTATGGTGTGGAATTGATATAATGTTATAGTTGTGGGTAATATTTACAAATTTTACAAAGTAAACAAGTTGTTATAAAATATTCTATTAGTCGGAGAATATTCATTTTAACAGGGAATATTCATACGACGACACAATCATTGGTGGACCCCACAACGGAAGTATTTTCAGAGTTAGAAAGCGACAGAAATATCTTTTTATAAACATAATGACGAAAGTGTTACCGTTAAACTGTTGAAATACCTGATGGTAAAAGTACAGTAATACGCGTGGTTGGATAGTAGCACACGATATTGATTATTGATGCTTACGTGAGAAGTTACTCAGGTATACTCAATTATTGCTACAGTAATTGTTGCATAATATCTCTCATATTATTGATTCAATTATTATCACAATATCATGTGCACAATATTTTATATTATTAAATCAATAATTGAGACGACAAAGTTATTCATATTATTATTTGCATTATTGACAATGTCTAGAAAGTTCTGTCGAGGAAAGGAGTTTGGTCACTTAATTGCGCGCTAATAGGGAGAAATCCTTATCAGAAAGCCCCCTCTTTCCTAGGAATGATCTGGTTGTTAAATATTGTGAGTTATAGTATTAATGATGAATAAGTTCATGTTGATTAAAGATAATTGTTCATTTAGTTATGTTTAATTCTTCCGTGACCCAATTACCCTCAAATGAGGTATTTATGTGATTGGCTGGTTTTATTGACCAAACGGGAAATTAATCGGATAAATGAACAATTAATTTCTATTGGTTCACATGCAAAATATTGTTGGTTCACATGTATGGAACTATTGATTCACATGCATGTACTATTAGGAGAGGTGGTGCAAGATTGATAATAAATGAAGGTACTTTACTATAATAATTTGAGCCCCTAATCATGCAATTATTGAAACTATGTTTTCCTATAAATAGAAGCTCATTCTTCTTTCAATCTCACCAATTCACTAAGACTCACAAGAGTATTTATAGAAAGAGAAGCTATAGAGAAGAAGAAGAAGAGTATTCTGCTACTTTACTATTCCAGTATACAGTCTTCTTATAAAGTAAGGGGTATTATTTATTTCATATTCGCTTACGATATTATTTTTCGTATTCGTAAGGAATATTATATTCGTTCAATATTCGTAAGGGATGTTATTTATTTCTTATTCATAAGGGATATTATTTTTGTTCAATATTCGTATGAAATAATATTTTCTTCCATACTCTGTAGTATGTAAGTAATATTATTTCGTTTCGTATCCCTAATTCTACATTCATTTTGTTGAAAGTATACTCTTGCTAAATTTGTTATTTGCCATCTATAATCCTTGTTTGATGAAAAAAATTTATGTAGTCTGTGTTTGAGGAAGGAGTTGCAAGAACAACGATGAGTTCTTATAACATGGCTGGTTTAAGTACAAATCTTCATGATTAATACTTGTTAAAATCTGTAATTTGTTGGTGGTTTTTGCTAGTCTATTAAGAAACGCAGATAACGTAATTTGAACGAAGTAATTCGGACAAGAATCGAAGTCACAGTGATGATTTTTGTGTAAGAAGTTCAAAAATGGAGTTTTATATGAAAACATGGAATTTTGAGAAATTAAACTAGTTTTAGTTGCTGATAAATTGTGTTAATTGGTTGTAAATATTAGCAAACATGTTTGTAATAGTCTGTACCAATTGTAGATGTTAATTTCACTATTTAATGGGTGAAATTCATGTTAGTTGGGCTAAAAACGACTACTTTTCATGCCGAGTCTGCGTCTGTCTGTGCACCAGTGCAGCTGTGCTAGTGCCAAGGCAAAAAACTGCGCAGCTGCGCCAGTCCCAAGCGTAGCTGCGCCAGTCCCAAGCGCAGCTGCGCCATTGTGTTTTCTGCAGTCGAGCACCAGGCAGTGACTTCTGTCTATTTGCAGGTTATGTGTATCGGACTTATGTTAGTCTAGCACGAACGTTAATGATGTCGAGACATAATATAAACTACAATAACGTGTTGTCATGCGTTGTAATACAAAGTGTAAAAGATTTTTAAATAATTGTTAAACAAGTTATAAAATGAAACCAAGTGTGGTGTTTTCAAAGTTAGAGGTGAACGATTAAGTTATGTTGGCTCGTAGTGAAATTTCAGATTCGTTAAGTGTGTTAACCTATATGGTTAGATGCTAAGTTAAGGTGATAACCTAAATGATGGTTTAAATCCTTAAAGATAATGTTCATGCAACTAATTGTTGTTGCGGTTTTAATGATGTATGTAGGATAATTGGAGATTATTTTACACTTGTGTAGCTTACAAACAAGGCAAGTTCTTTAACCCTACTCTTTTAATAATTGTGCAAGTTTCTAAACCTTATCTTTCTCATTGAGCAAGACTATTGATTCTATTCTGATGAATGATTGAATAAGCTCATATAACCTAATTCGTTACATCGAATGAGTTTCACATTCTCATTTCTTGTTATTAGTATTCAAAACATATATTGTTCTAATACATTGATTCAAAGGAGATTATTTTAATTCCTTGAATATAATACTTTGCATATATATATATATATATATATATATATATATATATATATATATATATATATATATATATATATATCATGCTTATTTAGTTATATATTGTTGATATCCAATCTTTGACTTTGATAGCCTTGTTCAGTTACACATTCTTGTATTAAACCTTTATTGATTAAATTTGAATAAGTGTTCTAAAATTCTAGAAACACTGATAAGCTAGTTCCAAACTAAACTTTCTTTAGTGCAGAAATTCTAAAATTCAAATTGAGACGAACAACCCTAACATAGGGGATTTTGTACGTGTAACGTTTAGATGTTTGTGCACAATACATGGTACAAAGGGCTGATCCCCCTGAGTACGTTAAGAAGAGTCTGTACAGTCTAATGACTGTTAAGGTTAAGGTAATAAGACCTAAATATTGTGGACATAGTTCGTGGTCATAAGACCCTCAGATAATTAAAGTTCGAACCTTTTTTCTATTTTGATTCGTAGAACAAGTTCTTTATTATTCAGTATTCGTTGTTCACTCTCATGTTGTTATTATACTATCTTTATGTCAGTGAGCAATTGTTTGCTCACTCTTGCAATTAAACAATGCAACTAAAGTTGAAAGAGGTGATGATCCATCTTCTAGCAAGGGAAAGGGCAAGATGTCTAAGTGATGGAGCATTAGTTAAAGTTTATTTAAAAGCTTGAAGTTTTATGACTTATTTTATTTTATAATGTATTCCGCAAACTGATGTAATAATTTTAAGGTAGATTACCTGGGATTTATTTTGAGATTATGGTGTAACCCTTTAATGGGAGAGATTATTATTTAAGTTATTTATTTAATGTTTTATCCTTTATTATGGGTAGTTAGATGTAATTATTTTGATAGTGAGCACCAAATTCAGTGGAAATGAAGTACCCGGATTTGGGGGTGTCACAGGTTGGTATCAAAGCCTTAGGTTATGAACCTTAGGTGGGGAAACCTTAGGAAGTAGCCTTTAAGAAGTCAGAAAACATAGAGGTCATTAACTCTTATCGGGTTTTAAGGAATGGATTAAGGCATCCATTGAAATTAAACAATAAAAGACATTATGTGCTATGTGTTAATAACTTATGTGCTCGCGAGTATCGATATTGTTAAGTAAAACTTAAAATATTTTGTTGACAGGATGTCTAACGAAGGAGGGTCCAGTCCAGCTAGAGAGGTGATGCCTCAGGTACCTAGAGATGACGAACCCTGGGATATTCATGTAGTGCGAGAACAGTTGATCCAAGAGGATGAGCCTGTGACCGATCCCGAGGAGGATAGTCCCGAGGAGATAGAGGAGGATGATGATGATGAGGATCTTGATGAGTTTCCACCAAACTTCGTAGCGGCTGAGATGTATGACGCTCTGTATGACCGTAACATAGAGTTACAGGATAATGTTGAGGAGCTGAAGGAGATGGTAGAGATGCATTATGTTGCATTGGAACAGAAGGAGGTAGAGATTCAGGAACTTGATTCAAAACTTGGAAACACGGAATGGGATCTAGTTCATACCAAGGGTCAGCATAAAGACTTGTTAGCAGTGAATGAGAAGATGAAGATTGACATAGAGAAGTTGAAAGATGACTTCAAAGAGGAAACAACTAAGCGTACAAGAGCAGAGGATGCTTGTATGAAGGCGACTCAACGTGCAGACCGTGCTGAGGCTAAGGTCCAAGTGAAGAAAGCCAAGATGAAGGAGATGGATTATGCTTTTAATTCGGCAATTTATAGGGCCCAGGATCGAGTCCATTATTACCCACCTCAATTTAAAGACTCGTCGTGGTTCGTGATGGATCGTAGGACTACGTATCGTATCATGGAGGAAGAGCATCGAGAGGCCATACGACGTCTTAATATGCCTAGATAGAAAAAGAGTGATAATAATATGTGGTTAATTATGTGAGTAAATAAATTGTGAATCCCTTATTTTGAGATGAATAAAGGGATAGTATGAGTATGTAATCCTGAAACTGGTTTAGTTCAGGAAAGTGGATGTTTATAGCAGATATGCTATCTTTAGTATGTTTAAAATTTTATGAATGAATAAAATATTAGATTTTATTTAAAATGTTATGTGTTAAAGCTTCAATCTTGAAATGTTTAAGTTAAACTTTAAATACCCAAGAAGTTGAGTAATGAGATAATAAGCGTATATCTTACAAGAAAATGCCTCCTAGAAGAAGATAACCACGTCAACAAGCACCTCCTGAGGGGTCTACTAACAATAACAATGAGACCAACGCTAATCCAGTTTAACAGTTGGTAGCTTTGTTGATGGGAGCACTTACGAATCAACCGCAAGCTTAAGTTACGACTTTCAAGAAGTTCAAAGCGGTCGGACCTCCAGAATTTCAAGGGTCTATGAATCCAGTGGAAGCCCAAACCTGGATCATGAAAATGGAGAAGGTGTTCGACGTTAGAGTTAATGAAGATCAGAAGACTGCATTCACGACGTTTATGCTTATGTTCGAAGCTAGATACTGGTGGCAAGCAAATAAAGTTCGTGGAGGACAAGGAGTGGTAGCGTGGGATAGATTTAAGGAGATATTCTTTGAAATGTACTTTCCAGCGAGTTCTCAAAACCAGTTGGCAAGGTTTGCCACTTATCAAGTCAATACGGATGAGCGTAACGTGAGAAGGTTCGAACAAGGATTGAAACCCTGGCTGTATAGCAAGGTTTTAATGTTCCAGTTAAATACATTTGCGGCTGTACTGGAAAAGGCAATTATCGCGGAAGGTGGAAGCGATGCCTTAACCAAGTATAACCAAGATCATAAGAAGAGGAAGAATGATAACGAGAATAAGGCTGGTGGAAGAAATGTTGGAAGTAACAATCAGAAGAGGAAATGGAACGAGAATTTGACTACGGGGGGACAACAGGGAAGTCAGCAGAAGAAAAAGTTTGAAGCTTGTGCTACTTGTGGAAAGAACCATACTGGGGTATGTTTGAAGGGAAAGCGGGTGTGTTTAAACTGTGGTAAGGAGGGACACATTGCACCAAACTATTTCAGTCCGAAGAAAGGAGCATGTTTTACCTGCAGTTTGAAGGATCATATGGCTCGTGATTGTCTCAAAAAGCCAGCGGGAAGTGCAAGTGGTGGAAAAGGAAACAACAATGGTGGTGGTGCATTGACTATCACTAGACTAGCTCAGTCAAGTTGACTTACTGTGAGAACTTTCAATATGACTGTGCAGGATGCTGTTCAGTCTAAGGATGTGGTGTCAGGTATCATTCCGATTGATGGTATTAATGTTTATGTACTGTTTGATTCGGGTGCTACTTGTTCATTTATATCCGATGAATTTGCTCAAAACTTAGGGTTGCCTCAGGAAGAATTAGATTATCCCTTGAGCATAGAGATTGCGAATAGGGAAGTGATTCCTGTTAGGTTCATATATAAGAATTGTAAAGTGGTTATAAATGGTCAAGAGATAAGGGTAGACTTGATACCAATTAGACTGTGGGAGTTTGATGTTATACTGGGAATGGATTGGTTATTCAATCACGGAGCAGTGATTGATTGCCAAAGAAAATGTGTTAACCTTATGACTCCGTCAAAGGTTATGTTCTATGGCAGCAAATCACCTCGACAAGCAAGTTGTCTGACGGTGATGCAAGCCAAGAAGTTGTTAAGACAAGGATGTGTAGGATACTTAGCCTACATAATTGATACACATAAGAAAAGTGCGAAGTTAGAAGAGATACCGATCATAAGAGATTTTGTAGACGTATTTCCAGACGATTTGTCGGGTCTTCCGCTAGATCGACAAATCGAGTTCGTGATTGATTTAGTACCAGGAACAGGCCCGATATCTAAGGCACCATACAGAATGGCCCCGGTAGAGATGAAAGAGTTAATGGTGCAACTACAAGAATTGCTTGACAAGAAGTATATCCAGCCGAGCGTATCACCATGGGGAGCGCCATTGTTATTTGTTAAGAAGAAGGATGGATCGATGCGGCTCTACATTGACTATCGAGAATTGAATAAGGTTACAATTAAAAATAAGTATCTGTTACCAAGAATTGACGACCTGTTTGATCAACTGAAGGGGGCGAGATATTTTTCAAAGATAGACTTGAGGAGTGGTTATCATCAATTGAAGGTGAGGCCAGGAGACATACCGAAGATGGCATTCAGAACTCGGTATGGTCATTACAAGTTTCTGGTAATGTCATTTGGTTTAACCAACGCACCTGCAGCGTTCATGGACTTGATGAACATGATGTTTAAACCATTCCTAGACAAATTTGTGGTGGTGTTTATTGATGATATCCTGGTGTATTCTAAGACCAAGGAAGAACATGTTGAACACTTAAGAGTGACGTTGGAGACATTGAGAAAGGAGAAGTTGTATGCAAAATTTTCAAAATGTGAGTTTTGGATGGAACGTGTACAGTTTCTCGGGCATGTTATTGATAAAGACGAAATTTTGGTAGATCCATCAAAAGTTGAAGCTGTAGTAAACTGGGATCAGTCGAAGACACCGTCAGAGATAAGGAGTTTCTTAGGGTTGGCAGGTTACTATAGGCGCTTTATTCAAGACTTTTCCAAGATTGTGACCCCGTTGACGAATTTAACCAGGAAAGCAGTTAAGTTTGTTTGGACGAAGAAGTATGAGGAAAGTTTTCACGAATTGAAGAAGAGGTTAAGTACATCACCTGTGTTGTCATTGCCTGATGATACAGGGAATTTTGTGGTGTATAGTGATGCATCGCATAAAGGACTAGGCT
Source organism: Panax notoginseng (assembly GCA_016801055.1). NCBI lineage: Eukaryota > Viridiplantae > Streptophyta > Magnoliopsida > Apiales > Araliaceae > Panax > Panax notoginseng. The sequence continues at coordinate 98,373,411 of CM029021.1, read as the reverse complement.
ATGTGCTTATGCAGAACGACAGAGTTATTGCGTATACATCACGTCAATTAAAAGATTACGAAAATGGGTATCCGACTAATGACTTTGAGTTGGCTGCGGTAGTGTTTGCCCTGAAGATTTGGAGACATTATCTTTACGGAGAGAGGTGTGAGATATATACTGACCATAAAAGTTTGAAGTATATCTTTACACAAAAAGATTTGAACATGCGACAAAGAAGATGGTTGGAACTAATCAAAGATTATGATTACGAGATTTTCTATCATCCCGGAAAGGCGAATGTTGTTGCTGATGCTTTAAGCAGGAAGGGACGAGAGAAGTTAATGTTGTTGACTGCTCAAGAGAAGCTAGTGTCGAAAATGGCTACGATGGAGTTGGAAATTAAATATCCGACAGAATCCGATGAAAAGTTGTTCCAGATAGGAAATAATTCAACATTGTTAGATAAAGTGAAGAATGCACAACTTCAGGATGAGGAATACGAAAAGATAAAATAGAAGATATCTGAAGGTGAGGAAAACAAATTCAAAATCGATTCGGAAGGGTTATTGCGATTCGAAGGGAGAATTTGGGTTCCACCAGTACCAGAAATTAAAGAGGAAATTTTGAGTGAAGCTCATAACTCACGATATTCGATTCACCGTGGAAGTACGAAAATGTACCAGGATCTTAGACATCATTTTTGGTGGCCGAATATGAAGAAGGATGTGGCTGAGTGTGTGGTGAAATGCTTAACGTGTCAGAAGGTTAAAGCTGAACATCAAAGGCCAAGCGGATTGTTACAACCGCTAGAGATACCAAAGTGGAAATAGGAGCATATCACAATGGATTTCGTGGTAGGTCTTCCAATGACTCAACAAGATTACGATGCTATTTGGGTGATTGTCGATCCATTGACAAAGCCGGCTCACTTTTTACCAATCAAGATTAGATTTACCCTAGGTCGGTTAGCAAAACTGTACGTGAAGGAAATCATTTCAAGACACGGTGTACCTATGTCCATTGTATCATCCATGTTTCACATCAAATTTCTGGAAACGACTGCAAGAATGTTTGGGAACACAGCTGAGAATGAGCACAGCGTACCATCCTCAAACCAACGGATAAAGCGAGAGAACTATCCAAACACTAGAAGATATGCTCCGAGCATGTATTATGGATTTCAAGGGAAATTGGGATGATCATTTACCGTTGGTTGAATTTTTATATAATAATAGTTATCACGCAAGTATTGGCATGTCGCCTTACGAAGCGTTATACGGCAGAAAATGTAGAACTCCGTTATGCTGGGATGAGGTGGGAGAACGTCAGCTATTGGGTCCAGAGTTGGTGCAACAAACCGTCGAAATCATCAAGGTGATTTGAGCAAGATTGATAGCTGCACAAGATAGACAGAAGAAATATGCCGATCAGCACCAACAAAATCGGGAATTCGATGTTGGTAGTTATGTTTTCTTAAAAGTATCTCCCTGGAGGGGAAAAATTCGATTTGGCAAGAAAGGGAAATTGAGCCCTAGATTTATAGGACCTTTTGAAGTGCTTCGCCAAGTTGGTGAAGTAGCGTATGAGGTAGCTTTACCTCTAGAATTGGTTCATATTCATAATATTTTTCATATCTCGGTATTGAGACCGTATAAACCTGATTATAAACATGTTATAGAATATCATGAGCCGTTGCAGTTTGAGAAAGATTTGTCATATGAAGAAGTCCATGTTCAAATTGTTGACATAAAAGAGCAAGTACTGAGGAATAAGGTAATACCTTTTGTTGAGGTAATCTGGAGGAACCACAATGCTGAGGAAGCTACATGGGAACTTGAAAGCGTTATGATGAAGAATTATCCTCAGTTGTTTGCTTGATTTTGTATAGCGATTCTAGGAACAGAATCTTGTTAAGGATGGAAGAATGTAATGAATGAATTTTTCGAGTTGTGATTTTGAGGACAAAATCCTTTTAAGGAGGGAAGGATGTAACGATCGAGAAATTTGTAATTTAAGTTAAATATTTATTGAATTAAATAAATATTTTAAATAATTTATTTATTGAGGAAGATAAATAATGGATAATTGTGGTGAATTAATATAGTAATTAAATTGAATAATGATAATTTTATTGAAGAATTTAATTTAAGGAAATAATTAAATTAAATCAATTTTTTAATATTTAAGAGAATAATTAAATTAAATGAATTGTGTAATTTAATGGAAATAAATGAAATAAATTAAGTGATGTTTCTAATTTATTAATTAAATTAGATATATAATTATTTATTAATTATAAGGTATAATGATAATAAGAATTTTATTATTATTATAAGTAATTTAAAATTTTACTAATCAAATTAAAGTGTGACAAGTGGTAACTATATAATATAAATATTATTTAAATAATCTAGTTGGGAGATTTGGTGTGTGGCCAAACAAGGCCTTGTGGCCTTTGGTTTTTTTCCCAACTGACGTCTTTTTATTTTTTAAACTGACGTACGTGGGTTTGTGGCCAGTTTATTATACGCGTATTATTTCTTTGCCTAGAGTTAACTAGATAACAGAGAATTAGAGAGAGTGAGAGAGCTTGGAAGAAAAGAGAGTAATCACAGTGATATTGAGTTGGAGAAGAAGGGTTTTGGAAAAGGATTGCTATCAACTTTGCTATCATCAAAGTATTTAGGTATAATTTACCCCTAATTCTAATTCTTAATGTTGTAATTTTCTATTCTCTGAAGTTGGGTTTTTGTGGAATTGTTGTATAAGATGTTGTTGTTATGTTAGTATACTCTTTCTAAATTTGTTATTTGTCATCTATAATCCTTGTTTGATGAAAAAAATTTATGTAGTCTGTGTTTGAGGAAGGAGTTGCAAGAACAACGATGAGTTCTTATAACATGGCTGGTTTAAGTACAAATCTTCATGATTAATACTTGTTAAAATCTATAATTTGTTGGTAGTTTTTGCTAGTCTATTAAGAAACACACATAACATAATTTGAAAGAAGTAATTCGGACAAGAATCGAAGTCACAGTGATGATTTTTGTGTAAGAAGTTCAAAAATGGAGTTTTATATTAAAACATGGAATTTTGAGAAATTAAACTAGTTTTAGTTGATGATAAATTGTGTTAATTGGTTGTAAATGTTAGCAAACAAGTTTGTAATAGTCTATACCAATTGTAGATGTTAATTTCACTGTTTGATGGGTGAAATTCATGTTAGTTGTGCTAAAAACGGCTATGTTCATGCCGAGTCTGCGTCTGTCTGTGCACCAGTGCAACTGCGTTGGTGCCAAGGCAAAAAACTGCGCAGCTGCGCCAGTCCCAAGCGCAGCTGCGCCATTGGGTTTTCTGTAGTCGAGCACCAGGCAGTGACTTCTGTCTATTTGCAGGTTATGTGTATCGTACTTATGTTAGTCTAGCACGCACGTTAATTATGTCGAGACATAATATAAACTACAGTAACGGGTTGTCATACGTTGTAATACAAAGTGTAAAAGATTTTTAAATAATTGTTAAACAAGTTATAAAATGAAACCAAGTGTGGTATTTTCAAAGTTAGAGGTAAACGATTAAGTTATGTTGGCTCGTAGTAAGATTTCAGATTCGTTAAGTGTGCTAACCTATATGGTTAGATGCTAAGTTAAGGTGATAACCTAAATGATGGTTTAAATCCTTAAAGCTAATGTTCATGTAACTAATTGTTGTTGCGGTTTTAATGATGTATGTAGGATAATTGGAGATTATTTTACACTTGTGTAGCTTGCAAATAAGGCCAGTTCTTTAACCCTACTCTTATAATAATTGTGCAAGTTTCTAAGCCTTATCTTTGTCATTGAGCAAGACTATTGATTCTATTCTGATGAATGATTGAATAAGCTCATGTAACCAAATTCGTTACATCGAATCAGTTTCACATTCTCATTTCTTGTTATTAGTATTCAAAACATATATTGTTCTAATACATTGATTCAAAGGAGATTGTTTTAATTACTTGAATATAATACTTTGCATATATATATATATATATATATATATATATATATATATATATATATATATATATATATATATACCATGCTTATTCAGTTATATATTGTTGATATCCGATCTTTGACTTTGATAGCCTTGTTCAGTTATACATTCTTGTATTAAACCTTTATTGATTGAATTTGAATAAGTGTTTTAAAATTCTAGAAACACTGATAAGCTAGTTCCAAACTAAACTTTCTTTAGTGTGGAAATTCTAAAATTCAAATTGAGACGAACAACCCTAACATAGGGGATTTTGTACGTGTAACGTTTAGATGTTTGTGCACAATACATGGTACAAAGGGCTGATCCCCCTGAGTATGTTAAGAAGAGTCTGTACAGTCTAATGACTGTTAAGGTAATAACACCTAAATACCGCAGACATAGTTCGTGGTCATAAGACTCTCAAATAATTAATGTTCGAACTTGTTTTCTATTTTGATTCGTAGAACAAGTTCTTTATTATTCAGTATTCGTTGTTCACTCTCATGTTGTTATTATACTATCTTTATGTCAGTGAGCAATTGTTTTCTCACTCTTGAAATTAAACAATGCAGCTAAAATTGAAAGAGGTGATGATCCATCTTCTAGCAAGGGAAAGGGCAAGATGTTTAATTGATGGAGAATTAGTTAAAGATTATTTAAAAGCTTGAAGTTTTATGACTTGTTTTATTTTATAATGTATTCCGCAAACTGATGTAATAATTTTAAGGTAGATTACCTGGGATTTATTTTGAGATTATGATGTAACCCTTTAATGGGAGAGATTATTGTTTAAGTTATTTATTTAATGTTTTATCCTTTATTATGGGTAGTTAGATGTAATTATTTTGATAGTGAGCACCAAATTCGGTGGAAATGAAGTACCCGGATTTGGGGGTGTCATAATTGGCCCGTAGTGCATTGATGGACATTTTTTGGTATGATTATGACCAAAGATTATTTAGTATGATCATGACCATTGGTGAAAACATAAATATCCTTGGCCCGTAGTGTATGGATAATTCGTGGTTGTGATACTAATGAATATCCTTGGTCTGTAGTGCATGGATAATTCAGTGATGTGGATTATTTATTAAGTTGAGTCTCAGCGATAAAATTGATGACAAACTTTTAAATCATAGAAGATAGTAGATATCATGCTCTACTTGACTCTTCTAATGAACTGCTTGTTCCGCTGTAGTTGTTGATCTAAAACTTGATGTCTATTGTATTCTATCAATTGTTATACTGTTGAAGGCTAACGATAATTTATTTTGCATTATCTTAGTCATAATATTTCTTACTGGGCTAGTTGAGCTCACCATTTTCTTTCACTGTTCTCTTCAGGAAATAAGAATATAGTTGGGACTAGTCGGGGAACGGAGTGACGGTCCGAAATGGTTGTCATAGTAGTCCTCACTATTTTATAAAATAGTGTGATAATAATTGTAATGAGGACTCCATTTGAGTTTGAATACTGTCTACTAGACAATATTCGTGTAAATGTCTCAGCTACGTTTTTGTCGTATTGTATAAGGAAGTTTGTATTTAAATTTTGTACTATGTATTTGGCGACTCAGAATGGGTGATGTATACCTATTTTGGGGGTGTCACAGTTAGTATCAAAGCTTAGGGATATGATCCCTGACATAGATGTGAGACTAGAACTAGGAGGGGAGAGACGGGTAATTCCTTCGCTAGTATGACCTACCTAAGTTATTTGTTATTTAATTGGTCGGTCAGAGTATAAGGATAATATGTGGCATGCCAATTAACCCTTATTTTGTTGTAGTGTTTGAAAAGGACATCTGCAAATGTTGAGATAAGCAATGAAGCACATGAGACCGTTGAGTCACCGACGATCGATAACCAGGATAATGTGCATCATGAAGGCAATAATCCTCGTGTAAACAACAACACTGACCAAATAACGAGCGATGGTACGTTTAGGAGTTTTTTTGAATTCATGCAACACCAAACAAGAGAGACTCCTGTTCATAATGCAGGTGGAGTAATTTCAAGGAGCTGGGACCACCAGAATATTTGGAAAAGCCAGAGCCACTTAAGGCAGAGACGTGGATTAAGCAGATCACCAAGATATTTGATATCTTGGAATGCTCAGAAGAGCAAAAGGTTCCTTTCGTCACCTTTATGTTGTGTGAAGAAGCAGATTACTGGTGGGAATCTGTAACATGTACTCAACCTGTCGCACTAAAGATGGGAGAAGTTCCAAGAATTGTTCAACGACAAGTATTTTCCCGAAAGTATTTGTCACATGAAGGAGGTGGAATTCATCAAGTTGGAGCAAAATAATATGACCGTGTCGCAGTACGAGGCTAAGTTTGTCGAGTTGTCCCGATTTATATCCCACTTGGTTGATAATGAGGAGCAAAAACGCGAATGTTTCTGTGATGTTTAAAACCCGAAATACGTCAATACCTCATTTCTCACAAACTTTATTTATATTCAGATGTTGTGAATAAGACTCAGTTATTAGAACGCAATTATGAGTCAGCTCAACCAAAAGGCAACGACCAACAACACGATAATAATCGTACCGGTGGCAACGACTATCGGAACAACGATAACCATCGTGGAAATTATCAAGCCAAAAATGGTAACCACTTTGGTGGTAATCATGGCCAAGATAATAGGAAAGGTTAACTAAGTCAGAACAATTTCAAGAAGAGGAGATTTAATAATGATGGAAAGACGTCAGCACCAGCACCAACACCAGTTGTTAAGGAAGGAGAACGACCACCGGTCGTATGTTTCAAATGCAGACAGGAGGGACACATCCGTCAAAACTGTACGTAGCAACCCAAAGCGTGCTTCAATTATGGAAGAGAATGTCACGTAGCTTAATTTTGTCGTGTAGTGAAGTCAAGTCCAGCTGGGATGGTGACGTCAAAGAATGTCCCAAACAAGTCAAAATCGGTAGTTTAAGAGAGAGCATTTTTCATGATGAGGAACCCGAACGAAGTTATCACGGGTAAGCTAATCATAAAGTCTTGCAAAGTCTATACCTTATTTGATATCGGTTCTACCCATTCTTTTATTTTTCTTACTTGCGCTCAACGTTTAAATTTAACTCCGGAGAAATTAGACTTTGACTTATCTGTTGGAACTCGTTCGGAGAAACCTTCGTTACATCCACTATTTATAAATCCTGTTTGATTCAAATCGATACTTTCACGTTACCTGTCGATCTTATTTCTTTGAAAATACTTGCATTTGATGTGATTTTAGGGATTAATTGGTTAACTACTCATCATGCAAAAATTGATTATTTTCGTAACGTTGTTAGTTTTCATATTCCTAACCAAACTATTATGCGAATTCAAGTAACCAAACCCCTAAAGTCAATCACTGTCATATCAAGACATAAGTAAAGAGCCCCGAGCCTTTCGCTGGTGACTTTTAAGTCTTGGAAAGCACCGAAGCAAGACTTTCCGTATGGGACCCCGTGAATAGCGGTGGAAAGTTGATAGGTATCAATGTGACGTGATATCCAAGTCTTGGATGAGAGTCACAGTTTTGAATGATATTTCTATTGTTAATAAATTTCCTGATGTATTCCCCGAAGAACTTCCCGGCCTACCCCCAGAGCGTGAAGTCGAATTTTGTATTGACCCCATTACAAAACTCGGTATAAAACCCTCAAATATTTCTTCACCCAGAACGAACGTAACATGAGCTAAACATATTGGCTCAATCTGTTGAAAGATTATGATCATACCATTCAACACCATCTTAGAAAAACAAACGTGGTAGTTGACACATTGAGTGGAAGATCGTATGCGTTTACAAGTGCGATATTATTAACATAAAGACTCATTTCGTATGACTTACAAAAGATGGAGATGGAGATAGAGATAAAGACTCTAAGAACCTACGTGAAGATAGTGAATATACAATTAGAATCGACTTTAATCAAACAAGTTAAAGCCACTCAAGCTACAGACTCAGAACTGATGAATTTGAAGAAGAAGGTGCAAGAAGGCATTATTCTAGAAGCAAGAATCGATGAAGAGAGGAAATATCAACCCTCGATTTTATTGGTCTATTTAAAATTCTCGATCGAGTAGGAATTGTGGCCTATAAACTCGCCTTACCGCCAAGTATGTCGCGTGTTCATAACAGTTTTTTACGTATCGATGTTAGATAAATATGTGGATGACCCGGACCACATTATTGAATTAGAACTAGACAAGATAGCATAAGATTTAACATATGAGGTGATACCAATTAAAATCTTAGATAAGAAGGAATATATTCTACGCTCAAAGGTTATACCTCAAGAGTTAGAATCTAAACAAGGTATCCTCACCTCTTCGACATACCAGTCACGTACCCCAATTTTGAGGATGAAATTTTATAAGAAGGATAGGTTGTAAGACCCCAACTTTTATGAATAAAGATTTATTTTTCTCGAAACATATTTTTGAATATTATAGTATGGATTTGATATAATGTTATAGTTGTGGGTAATATTTACAATTTTTTCAAAGTAAGCAAGTTGTTATAAAATATTCGATTGGTCGGGAAATATTCGTTTTAATAGGGAATATTCATACAACGGCACAATCATTAGTGGACCCCACAACGAAAGAATTGTCAGAGTTAGAGAGCGACAGAAATATCTTTTTATAAACATAACGGCGAAAGTATTACCGTTAAACTATTGAAATACCCGGTGGTAAAAGTACAGTAATACGCGTGGTTGCATAGTAGCACACGGTATTGATTATTGATGCTTACGTGAGAAGTCACTCAGGTATACTCAAATATTGCTACAGTAATTGCTGCATAGTATCTCTCATATTATTGATTCAATTATTCTCACAATATCATCTGCACAATATTTTATATTATTAAATCAATAATTGAGACGACAAAGTTATTCATATTATTATTTGTATTATTGACAATGTCTAGAAAGTTCTGTCGAGGAAAGGGGTTGGTCACCTAACTGCGCGCCAATAGGGATAAATCTTTATCGGAAAGCCCCCTCTTTCTTGGGAATGATCTGGTTGTTAAATAATATGAGTTGTAATATTAATGATGAATAAGTTCGTGCTGATTAAAGATGTCTGTTCATTTAGTTTTCTTTAATTCTTCCGTGACCCAATTACCCTCAAAGGAGGTATTTCTGTGATTAGCTGGTTTTATTGACCAAACAGGCAATTAATCGGATAAATGAGCAATTAATTGCTAATGGTTCACATACAAAGTACTGTTGGATCATATGTATGGAACTATTGATTCACATGCATGTACTATTAGGAGATGTGGTGCAAGATTGATAATACTTGAAGGACTACATTAAAAATGGAGGTATAAATGAAGGTACTATACTGTAATAATTCGAGCCCCTAATCCTGCAATTATTGAAACTATGTTTTCCTATAAATAGAAGCTCCTTCTTCTTTCATTCTCGCCAATTCACTAAGACTCACAAGAGCATTTATAGAGAGAGAAGCTATAAAGGGAGAAGCTATAGAGAGGAAGAAGAAGATTATTCTGTTACTTCACTATTCCAGTATACAGTCTTCTTCTAAGGTAAGCGATATTATTTATTTCATATTCGCTTACGATATTATTTTTCGTATTCGTAAGGAATATTATCTTCGTTCAATATTTGTAAGGGATGTTATTTATTTCTTATTCGTAAGGGATATTATTTTTGTTCAATATTCGTATGAAAAAATATTTTCTTCCATACTCTGTTGTATGTAAGTAATATTATTTCGTTTCGTATCCCTAATTCTACATTCATTTTGTTGAAGTATTTCTTCTATACTCTATGAAATTAGTAGAATATTCTTGAAATTTGCGTTTCATCTAGTATCATTTCACAAGGATATTTTTTTGAACATTCTTGCTAAATTTTAAGCTTTTCATGCTGGAGTACTATTCATGGGTACTATTCATTTATACGACATTATTCATACGTACGACACTATTCAAACGTACGACACTATTCACGGGGTACTATTCACAAAGTACTATTTACGGGATACTATTCACGAAGTACTATTCACATAATGCTATTCACAGAGTACTATTCCCGAAGTACTATTCACAAAGTACTATTTACGAGGTAGTATTCACTCGGGTACTATTCACCCAGGATACTATTCATGATAAAAATTGATTTCTTTCGGTCCAAATTATTTTTAATACAATATTATTCTTGAATTTTACTCCACAAAGTAGTATCATGTTGATAATTTCAAAATTATTGAATTCTAGATAAATTGAATTATAAATCTTTAAAATTTCTCCTTTGCTCTCATTTAATTGAATTTTTATATCATTGTCATCATCATCATCCTTATATTGTGATGAAAATCATCTTTGGCCTGTAGTGCATAGATGGATTGTTATTTGGTATGATTATGACCAGGGATCATTCGGTATAATCATGACCCGTAATGTTACAAATGATGTGGTAAAAGTCCTCATTGGCCCGTAGTGCATTATTGGACATTTGTTGGTATGATTATGACCATGGATTATTTGGTATGATCATGACCATTGGTGAAAACATGAATATCCTTGGCCCGTAGTGTATGGATAATTCGTGGTAATGATAATAATGAATATCCTTGGCCCGTAGTGCATGGATAATTCAGTAATGTGAATTATTTATTAAGCTGAGTCTCAGCGATAAAATTGATGATAAACTTTTAAATCATAGAAGATAGTAGATATTATGCTCTACTTGACTCTTCTAATAAATTGCGTGTACGCTACAGTTGTTAATCTAAAACTTGTTGTCTTTTGTATTCTATTAGTTGTTATACTGTTGAAGGCTAACGATAATTTATTCTGCATTATCTTAGTCATAATATTTCTTACTAGGCTAGTTGAGCTCACCCTTTTCTTTCACTATTCTCTACAGGAAATGAGAATAAAGCTGGGACTAGTAGGGGAATGGAGTGATGGTCCCAAATGGTTGCCATAGTAGTCCTCATTATTCTATAAAATAGTGTGATAATAATTGTAATGAAGACTCCATCTGAGTTTGAATACTGTCAACTAGACAATATTCGTGTAAAACTCTCAGCTATATTTTTGTCGTATTGTATAAGGAAGTTTGTATTTAAATTCTATACCATGTGTTAGTTCCCAGTAGGCATGCAATAGATCCAGAAGGGGGGGGGTTGAATAGATCCTTTTTGATTTCAAATACTTTTCTCGTTTATTATGTATTGTTAATGATTTAGCATATGACAAACATAAGAATCTTTTCAAGCATAACGAAATAAATAAAAGATCCCCTTCATTGATATATTCATAATCATACATACATTGTTCTTAGAGTTAGTTCAGTGGTAAGCAGTTAATACATACATAGCAGTTATAGAAGTTAAGTGCATAATGTAACTGACATAAAGCAAAAGACACGAGAGATTTTAAGTGGTTCAGAGACTCAAGCTCTTAATCCACTCTTCTGCTTTCAACTAGTAGGATTTCCACTAAGGAAGGGCAGCACCCTGAATCACTCAGATTCCTTCAAGGCCAGCAGGCTTGGAACTTTAGTTCACTAAGAACTCTTCAAGGCCAGTAGCCTTGGAACTCCTCTAGTTCCCTAGGAATTCTTCAAGCCCAGCAGGCTTGAAACTTCATTTAGTCCCTCCGGACAAGGACCCCTCAGGCCCTGGCTTCTTCTTGTTGTTGTTGATGTTGTTGTTGTTGGTGTTGAGCTGCTAAGATGTCTTTAAGCTTAAACATCTTTTGTACTTAGCAGCTTGGTGTGGTCCTCTTTGCATTCTGCTTCGAGTCTGGACCACATCTTCTTTGGTGCAGCTAATCTTCATTCTGTTATACTCATCTTCATTCGATGTCAGCTGTGCACCATCACCATTCCCTAAACCCTTCTTGACTGGTTGGCATACATGGTTCTACACTTGTTCTGGTTCAACTTTAGGTTCATGATGATTCGTAGAGTGGCTCTCTGGATCTTCTATATGCTTTGCAACTCTTCTGAATGCTATCTTCTTGTCTTTCTCGCCTCTCAGCTTAGCTGCCATCTTCATTGGTATTCTCATCTTTGTTGAGTGAAGCTTTAGTCTATTCAAGTCCTTCTTCAAAGCCGCTTCACTTCTACCTTCATAGTCTCACTGTCACTAAGACTTGTTCTATTAAGCTTTGGTGGAACTCGTAGAGTCAACACTATAGCATTCCAACAACTCAACGATTCTATAACTTAGCAATCATCAACATATTTTGATCTTTGAAGCTCTTGTTGATTTATACTCCTTCCCGATCTTCCCATTGGTATATAGCCGTTGAAAGCTATTTGAATTGATTCGCAGATCTCGAGTTATTTGGTGTCGACTACAGATGTGACATAACATCTTCTTTATGACTTTCTGACACTGCAGTCTACTATATCACCTACCCTGTCAGTTATTTGGTGTCGATGCTCTCAATAAGCTTTGTTTGAATATCAATCTTCAGATTGAACCATTGCTAATGCTTTAATCACCAGTTGAGTGAACTCTACGATTCTGGTGCATATTTTATTGGACCTGATCGTAGTGTCTTGTTGAATGTTGCTCATTAAGAGATTGAGACAACACTACAATCCTGAAGAGTGTTCATTTGATCTTCAATGTCGAACACCTCTTCCTTCTCTTGTGCAGTGCTTTAACATTTCTATCTGTCTTGACTGTTCTTAGGAACCGATAGCTTGACTCCTTATTCTAGCCTCTTCTGAATAACAAGACGCTTCAGATATGTGGCATGCCCAACTCGCTTTCTTCATGTGATCTCCCATTCACTTATCATCAATGGACTGACCCAATGCTTAATCACTTTAGCCTTGATCATCAGAAGCTGACAAGTATCTCTGTGTACACTTCATCAGTTCCTACTTTGTTTGGCAAACACTATGATCCTGGTTACTTCCAAGATCGTTGTCTTCTGTTCACTTGACAGCTACTTCACTTGCTGACTTTCCTTAGTCAGTTACTTTGATTGAAGTCTTCTTCTGATCAACTTGTGGAAGACTTCAACTTGAATGGCTTCATAACTCATTCTAAATGCTGATTGGGTTGGTGCTTATATCTTTTGTTAGCGTGCATGCCATTCGTTGAGTGCTCTCCGGTTTCCTTCAGGTTGGATGTAACTTTACAGCTTAGACTAGAGGCTTCACACTTTGAATATTCTGGGAGTTCTCACTTTTTGAGAATCGTGTTTGCTCTACGATTCTGCCTTGGCGTTGTGAGCACATCTGTTGGGGCCTTAGTTCTGCACTGTACGATTCAACTTCGATTGTGCAGACACTACGACTCTGAGATCAGATCTTGACACTCTACAATTTATTTCGTTATGCTTGTTGTCTTCATTAAATATTGCTGGACTACGATCTCTGCCTCTGATATGATCAGTAGACTCTACGACTCCGAGTGTAGTCTATGATTTTGAACATGACTTCCTCAGCAGACTACGGGTCTGAGGAAGTTCTTCTTGACACACTACGATCCTTCCTCATCTCTCCTGGCAGTCTACGAACTCCGAGATCTACTGTCTTGCAGACTACGATTTTTCCTTGATAGCTCTCGAGTTTTCCTTGACTCTCCTAACAGACTACGATTTCTGGTGTAGTGCTCGACGATCAGACAAGCCTATCTATTACATTATAAGATCAACCTAACAAGCTTGATTTTTCTATATTTATAGTCCTTGTACATCATTTCTTTTTAAGGACTTTACAAAAAATTTTTGCTTATGTAGGATCAACCTAACATATTTGATCAATTCATTCTAAGTCCTTGTACATATGTTCCTATTATCTATCAAAAGACTTTACAACTTTTTCTTGATGCAAGCATAAATGCATATTCATTCATATATATCATAATCAAATCATATATAAATAGCGTGACGCCCCCAAAATTAGGTATACATCACCCATCTTGGGTCGTCAGATACAAAGTACAGAATACAAATACAACTTACTAATACAACTGTCGTGTACAATACGACAAAACATAAACTGCGAGTTTGAATACAAATATTATCTTCTAGAGAGTATTCATACTCAAAAGGAGTCCTCATTACATTTATTAACACACTATTACATAGAATAGTGAGGACTACTAACTAATACTATCATTAGAACCATCACTCCGTTCCCCGACTTGCCCCAGCTACATTCTCATTTCCTGAAGAGAATAGTGAAAGAAAGGGTGAGCTCAACTAGCCCATTAAGAAATATTATGACTAAGATAATGCAGAATAAATTATCATTAGCCTTCAACAATGTTAAACTGATAAAATATAACAGACATCAAGTTTAACTGCAGCGGAATAAGCAATCCATTAAAAGAGTCAAGTAGAAAATAAACTCTACTATCTTTTATGATTTAAAAGGTTTTTCAACACTGTTATCGCTGGGACTCAGCTTAATAAAATAATCCACATAATCGAATCACCCCTGCACTACGGCCAAGGATATTCGTGTATTCATTAATGGTCATGATCATGCCAACAACTGTCCATCAATGCACTATGGGCCAATGAGGACTTTTACCACATCATTTGTAACATTACGGTCATGATTATACCGAATAATCCCTGGTCATAATCATACCAAGTCCATCTATGCACTACAGGCCACAGATGACTTTTAACATTTTATAAACATGAGGATGATGACAATGATATAAGAATTCAATAAAACAAGTTCAAGAATTAATTTATCCAAGAATTAACAACGTCCAAATTGTCAACATGATACTGCTTTGTGGAGTAAAATTCAAGAATGCTTAGAAGAATATTTTCATGAAAAGATACTGGATGAAACGCAATTATCAAGGATATTCCACAAATTTCATGGAGTATAGAAGTCAAAACTTAACCAACTGAGTACAATAAAGAATGGAATAACAAAAGAAATCACCATGCATGCGATAGACCGCACAGACAGGTTATTCCAACAGAATAATAAATAATGGAACCAGGTCCGGCGTAAACGCTCAGATAGGATATTCCGACAGAATAATATATAATGGAATCAGGTCCGGCGTAAATGCACAGACGGGATATTCCGACAGAATAATAAATAATGGAACCAGGTCCGGTGTAAAACACACAGACAGGATGTTCCAACAGAATAATAATAAGACGGAACCAGGTCCAGTGTAAAACACACAGACAGGATGTTCCAACAGAATAATAACAAGACGGAACCAGGTCTGGTGTAAAACACACAGACGATGTTCTAATAGAATAATAATAAAACGGAACCAGGTCCGGTGTAAAACACACAGACAGGATGTTCCAATAGAATAATAGAAGAATGTCACCAAGTATAGGGTAGACCGCGTATACAGGTTATTCCAACAGAATAATAAGAAATGGAATAACAACAGTTCTCTTCATGAATAAGAAAGAATAACACCCCTTACCGTTTTAAAGAAGAGATGAAATAAGAAAGTAGTTAAGTAGCAGAATACTCTTCTTCTCTCTCTCTATAGTTTCTCTCTCTAGAGTTCAGTGAATTCGTAAGAAATAATGAAGGAATGAGCTACTATTTATAGAAAAATAGAATGCTTAGTAACTAATCCATGAACGGTCCTGATTGATTACTTTAATCTGACGGTCCATAGTTAAAGAAAAATCTTTTAAATAAAATATAATATATTCTATTTATAGAATAACTTTAATAAAGTATTTTGTTTTATATAAAAAGATGTTTCTGTTTTATTACGTTAATAATACGAATAAAACAAAACGTCATTATAGCTAAATAATTTATATTATTAACTGACAATAATTGAATCAAACTGAGTGACTTCTCACATAAGCATTAATAATCAATACTGTGTGTTACTATGCAACCACAGGTATTACTGTACTTTTACTACCGAGTAGTTCAACAGCAGCAATGGTAAAACTTCCGCCGTTATTTTTAATAAAATATTTTTGTCGTTTTCTCAATCCGATAATAATTTCGTTGTGGGGTCCACCAATGATTGTGCCGTTGTACGAATATTTCCTGTTAAAACGAATATTCCCCGACCAATCGAATATTATATAACAACTTGCGTACTTTGCAAAATTTATAAATATTACCCACAACTATAACATTATATCAAATTAACTCCATAATATTCAAAAATGATATTTATAGAAAATTCATCTTTATTTATAAAAGTTGGGGTCTTACAACCTCCCCTTCTTATAAAATTTCGCCCTCGAAATTTACGTACCTGGTATGTCGAAGAGGTAAGGATACCTTGATTTCATTTCAGATTCTAACTCCCAAGTCATTGCCTCAACATCGTGGTTTCTCCACAAAACTTTGACTTGAGGTATAACCTTGGAGCGTAGAATATGATCCTTCTTATCCAAGATTTGAACAAGAACTTCTTCATACGTCAAATCCCCCGCTATTTCGTCCGGTTCTAACTCAATAATGTGGTTCGGGTCTTCCACATATTTGCGTAACATGGATATGTGAAAAATGTTATGAACACGAGACATACTTGGCGGTAAAGCGAGTCTATAAGCCACAGTTCCTACTCGATCGAGGATTAAAAATGGACCGATGAATCGAGGATTGAGCTTTCCTCTCTTTCCAAATCTCGTAACTCCTTTCCATGGAGCAACACGTAAGAACACATGATCTCCTACATCAAATTCCACGTCCTTTCGATGAAGATCAGCATAACTCTTTTGTCGATCTTTTGAGGTTTTTATACGTTGTCGGATCGTTTGAATCTTTTCTGTACTCATACGTACCAACTCCGGTCCCAACAACGTTGCTTCACCCACCTCATCTCAGCATACTGGAGAACTACATTTTCTTCCATACAATGCTTCGAATGGAGCCATGCCAATACTTGATTGATAACTGTTGTTGTAAAAAAACTCCACCAATAGTAAGAACTTGTCCCAACTTCCTTTGAAGTCAAAGACACAGAGTCTTAATAGATCTTCAAGAGTTTGAATAGTCCTCTCTAATTGTCCGTCCGTCTGAGGATGATATGCTGAACTAAATCATAAATCCGTGCCCATAGCTTTTTGTAAACTAACCCAAAATCGTGAAGTGAATCTTGGGTCTCGGTCAGAAACTATGGATACTGGCATACCATGCAGTCTTATAATCTCGTTTATGTACATACGAGCAAGACGTTCAAGTGTATAAGTTTCTCGTATCGGTAAGAAATGAACAGACTTGGTCAATCTATCAACAATGACCCAAATCGCATCAATACCTTGAGAAACCCTAGGAAGATCGGTAACGAAATCCATGGTAATGTGCTCCCACTTCCATTCTGGAATTTCAAGTGGTTGCAATGGACCTTTTGGTACCTGATGCTCCGCTTTGACTCGTTGACAAGTTAGACACCTTGAGATAAACAACGCTATCTCTCTCTTCATATTGGTCCACCAAAATGTATGACGAAGATCATGATACATTTTGGTACTTCCAGGATGGATTGCAAATGGTGTGTTGTGCGCCTCCATCATGATTTCATACTTTAAATCAGGGTTGTTAGGAACACAAAGTCTGGAGTTGACTCGAAGTATTCCTTCTTCATCGATTCTTGCTTCCGGCATAGCACCTTCTTGCACTTTCTTCCTCTTACGCATCAGCTCCAGGTCTGTAGCTTGAGCAGCTTTAACTTTATCGATTAAAGTCGGTTCTACTCGTATATTCACCATCATCACATGGGTCCCTGGAGTCTTTAACTCTATCTCCATCCTTTGTAAATCACACAAAATGGGCCTTTGTGTTGACAATATCGCACTCGTACTTGCATATGATCTTCTACTCAATGCGTCAGCTACCACGTTCGCTTTTTCAGGATGGTATTGAATGGTATGATCATAATCTTTCAACATTTCAAGCCAACGTCGTTGTCGCATGTTGAGTTCCTTTTGAGTGAAGAAATATTTAAGGCTTTTATGATCCGTAAAGATCTCCACCTTCTCCCCATACAAGTAATGCCTCCAAATTTTAAGTGCAAAGACAACAGCTGCCAACTCTAGATCATGAGTAGGATAATTCCTCTCATATTCCTTGAGTTGTCTTGATGCATAGGCTATGACTTTTCCATGTTGCATGAGAACGCATCCCAACCCTTTGCTCGAAGCATCACTGTAGATGACAAATCCCTCCGAGCCAGATGGTATTGTTAGAACAGGTACTGAAATGAGTCTTCTCTTGAGTTCTTAAAAACTCTTCTCACATTCTTTGCTCCAACCGAACTTTGTATCTTTCCGAGTCAGCTGAGTTAATGGAGTAGCGATTCGAGAAAATCCTTCCACGAATCTCCGATAATAACCAGCTAAACCAAGAAAGCTACGTACTTCGGTCACTGATTTAGGTTGCTCCCAGCTTTGAATAGCTTCAATCTTTGCCGGGTCAACCGATATTCCACGACTTGATACTATGTGCCCAAGGAATGCTACCTCCTCCAGCCAAAACTCGCATTTCTTCAACTTGGCATAAAGCTTGTATTCACGAAGCTTTTGGAGTACTAGCCTCAAGTGTTGCTCATGATCTTCACGGCTTTTGGAATAAATAAGGATGTCATCAATAAAGACGACCACAAAGTGATCCAAATATTCCTCGAATACCCGGTTCATCATATCCATGAAGGCAGCAGGAGCATTAGTCAATCCAAAGGACATGACTAGGAATTCATAATGCTCGTACCGAGTTCTGAAAGCCGTCTTGGAATATCCTCAGTTCTAACCTTCAGCTGATGATATCCAAAACGAAGATCGATCTTTGAAAAGAATTGTGCTCCTTGCAACTGGTCAAACAGGTCATCAATACGTGGCAATGGGTACCTGTTTTTTATGGTGATATGATTCAACTCCCGATAATCAATACAAAGTCGCATACTTCCATCTTTCTTCTTCACGAATAGCACAAGAGCACCCCAAGGAGAAGTACTAGGACGAATAAAGCCAATGTCTAACAATTCCCGCAGTTGGATCTTTAACTCCTGAAGTTCAATAGGAGCCATTCGATATGGGGCTTTGGAAATGGGTTTTGTACCGGGTTCAAGGTCGATACAAAATTCAATTTCACGCTCTGGGGGGAGGCCATGAAGTTCTTCAGGGAATACGTCAGGGAATTTATTAACAATAGAAATATCATTCAAAACTGACGTATTTTTGTTTAGATCCGTGACATGAGCTAAGAAAGCTTGACATCCATTTTTCAATAAACGAATAGCTTTATGGCTTGAGATGACAGCGATTGATTTTAATGGTTTGGTTGCTTGAATTCGCATAATAGGTCGATTAGGAATATGAAAGCTAACAACCTTACGAAAACAATCAATTTTTGCATGATGAGTAGTTAACCAATCAATCCCTAGAATCACGTCAAATGCAAGTATTTTTAATGAAATAAGATCGACAGGTAATGTGTGGGTACCAACTTGAACCAAACAAGACTTATAAATCATGGATGTAATGAAGGTTTCTCCCAATGGAGTTTCAACAGATAAGTCAGTCTAATTTCTCCGGAATCAAATTTAATCGATGAGCGCAAGTAGGAGAAATAAAAGAATGGGTAGAACCGGTATCAAATAAAGTATAGACTTTGTTAGAGTTTATGATAAGCTTACCCGTGATGACTTCATTCAGGTTCCTTGCTTTCTGGGAGGTCACAACAAACGCTCTCCCTTGCACTACCGGTTTTGACTTTTCTGGGACGGCCTTTGGTGTCTCCATCTTGGCTGAACTTGCTTTTGGTAAACGACAAAATCGAGCTAAATGACTTTCTCTTCCACAATTATAACATGCTTTAGACGGCATTGATAAGTGGATTTTATATACACGAATCATTGTACAAATCAAGTTTAAATTCGTATTTGTTTTCATGTTTTGTGTTCGTTTTTACTTGTTTCATGTTATTTTATGTGTAGGGTGGTTATGGATGCATTAAGGATGAAAAGGTGGTCTTTTTGGAGCAAAAGTGGAAAAAGTTGGAACATTGAAAAATTTGAAGTCAGAGTACACCCCCGCCAGGGCGGGCCCTTTTTGCCTAGTACCCCCCGCCGGGGCGGGGGTCCTGATTCTGCTGCTGTCCTATTTTGTTTCAACTTCTGTTTTGGCTCGGATTGGTGGGCTAGCTGGTGCGTTTTGGAGTCTATTAAAAGGAGAATACGTCCAGAAGTCAAGAGAGCTTGCTACCACTTAGAAAAACAATAATCCTATAGCACAAAGGCAAGATTTTTAGCACGGATTAAAGGATTTGGAGAGCGAAAATTGGAGGAGTGATTTTCAGAGATTGTCACGACGATTGCAGATTGAGGCTACGTGAAGGAGTTTTCTACAATTCTTCTTCTCTTTCATCTATTTTGTAATTGGGATGATGTTTTCAACAGATTATTCAGTTTTTAACTCGTTCGTTATGAACTAATTTACTTATTAGACTTGTGATGGATCTTTAAGC
This sequence comes from Panax notoginseng, assembly GCA_016801055.1. Taxonomy (NCBI): domain Eukaryota; kingdom Viridiplantae; phylum Streptophyta; class Magnoliopsida; order Apiales; family Araliaceae; genus Panax; species Panax notoginseng. The sequence continues at coordinate 98,352,974 of CM029021.1, read as the reverse complement.
TTAGCGATGATTCTATAACTTGATTTCCAATTTTATAAGATAATTTCAGTTTATCTATGTTAACTTGAGCGTGAATTTATGAATTGCCTGATCAACAATTTTATGTAGACTTGGAAGGATTCGAGAGAGGATATTCGAGTCTAGACTTAGTTAATATAGCATGTGTCATAAATTATGTCGATAGCATATTTGTGATTATTGTTAAGGTAGAGATACGCTTGACATCACATGTAATCGTTAAGAGAACTTAAACTTCAACCTTTTTTAATTGCAGTTCACATAGAGATATAGTGAGTTGGTTAATTTAGGTGTTTAATGGATTTCTATCTTAATTGTGGATTGATGTTAATATGGTATTAGTGCATCGAGAGGTGGCTTTTACTACGTTCGTGTTCTTGATTAATAAACTGGAATATTGAATTGAATTGGAATAAAAGTTAGAAAATCATAGTGAAGCTTAGGGTAAAATCATAAGTCTAATTCTCCATCAATTGTTTGAAAATTCCGAATTTCGTTATTGGTGATTATTTCTGTTGTGATAATTTAATTATTCATTAATTTAGTTTCTTTTAATTAGTTTCTTAAAAAAAACCATTGTATTGATTAGTTTAATAAAATTAGGATTAATACAAAATTGATAATTGTGAAGTTAAGATTCTTGATATTTTGTCCTCGTGGGAACGATACTTTATTCATCACTTGCGTGTTTTATGCGTATTGATTTTACCCAACAAGTTTTTGGCGCCGTTGCCGGGGACAATTTAGCCGAGATTTTAATAGTTGTTTTTACAATATCAGTTTACTTAGTCCAGTTTTACTTAAACATTTTTATTTTTTTTTATTTTTTTATTTTTTTTTACTTTCTCTATTTCAGGTTTTCGACATCGGTTTATGCAAACACGATCTAAACATCCAGACTTGATACCTTTTGAGGACGACATTGACAGAAGATTTGAAAAGTTGAGTAAGTGGATTGAGGAAACGAGAACCGAATTTGAAAATTCTGATAAGGAAGGAACGATGGCTACCGAAGACCAGAAAGCGTTGAGGGATTTTTCCACACCTAAGGTGACTGATCTGCAGTCAAGCATTACTAGGCCTGCAATTGCTGCGAACACTTTTGAAATTAAGCCTGGGACTATTCAGATGATGCAGAATTCATGTTAGTTTGGGGGAATGGCACACGACGATCCAAATGAGCACTTGCTCAGTTTTCTGGAAATGTGCGACATGTTCAAGTACAACGGGGTATCGGATGAGGCAGTAAGACTTCGCTTGTTCCCAGTTACCTTACGGGACAAGGCGAAGAGTTGGTTACACTCTTGCCCGCCGGGTTCGATCACTACGTGGGAGGATTTGGCTCAAAAATTTCTTGCCAAATTTTTCCCACCGGCAAAGACTGCGAAAATGAGGAGTGACATCACATTGTTTGCGCAACAGAGTGGAGAGCCACTATATGAGTCATGGGAGAGATACAAAGACTTGCTCAGGAAGTGCCCACATCATGGATTGCCCAAGTGGTTACAAATGAACACCTTCTATAACGGGCTACATGGCAATATCAGAGCGAGTATTGATGCGGCATCGGGGGGAGCATTCTTGACTAAAAGTTATGAGGATGCTTATAATTTGATAGAAACAATGTCAGCAAATAACTACCAGTGGCCCACATCAAGAATGACAGAGGCAAAAGTAGCTGGGGTTTTGGAATTAGACGGAGTAACATCTTTACACGCAACTATTTCTGCACTATCCATGAAGTTTGATAAGCTGAATGAGACGGTGCACATGTTAGCAGGGGCTAAAGCTCAACAAGTTCAGCAGGATATGGCAGTATGTGAATTATGTGCGGGGGATCATCTGACAGAGTAGTGCGCGATAAATCCAGCTTCCGTTCAGTACATAAGCAACTACAATAGGAATCCGAAAAATACATATCAGAATACCTACAATCAGGGTAATAGGAACTACCCAAACCTCTCGTGGAGCAATAATCAGCAAACTCAAGCTCCACAACCATCATATCCCCCTGGATTTCACAGTCATCCACAACAAACTCAACAGCTGGACAGGAAATCCGATGATGAGGAATCCTGGGCAAGTTACAAAACTAGCACTGATCTGATGTTGAAGAATCATACTATTGCTCTCAAGAATATAGAGAATCAGATAGGACAACTTGCGTTGGCATTAAATAGTAGACCACAAGGAACCTTACCTAGCGACACCGAAAGAAATCTGAAGGGTAATCATGAGTAATGTCAGGCAGTTATGTTGAGAAGTGGAAAACACCTCGGTGAGATAGTGCAGAAAATTCAGCAACACCGGAAGAAAAAGCCGACGACAATAATGCAGTAGAGGGGAACAAATCAGAGGAACCACAGCTAAACAGTGAGCCGATTGTTTATCCTCCACCGCCGTTTCAGCAGAGAGTCCAAAAACAGAAGTCCGATAAGCAGTTCGCAAAATTTTTAGAGGTATTCAAGAAACTCCAGATTAATATTCCATTTACAGAGGCCTTGGAGCAAATGCCGAGTTACGCGAAGTTTATGAAGGGAAATCTGTCAAGGAAGAAGAAATGGGAAGACTTCGAAACAGTAGCACTAACAGAGGAGTGCAGTGCAGTGTTACAGAAAAAGCTTCCACCTAAACTTAAAGACCCTGGAAGTTTTACCATCCCATGCACAATCGGGAAGATGTCGTTCAATAAGTGCCTATGTGACTTGGGAGCAAGCATAAATCTTATGCCCTTATCAGTATATTTAGAATTGGGTTTGCCCGCACCGAAGCCTACGAATATTTCATTACAGCTGGCAGATAGGTCGGTCACATATCCGAGAGGCATTGTCGAGGACATTCTGGTAAAAGTGGACAAGTTCATATTCCCTGCGGACTTTATCGTACTGGATTTCGAAGAAGATAAAAACATCCCGATCATCCTAGGGAGACCTTTCTTGGCCACGGGACGGACACTCATAGACGTGCAGAAGGGAGAACTTACAATGAGGGTCCAAGATCAAGAAGTAAAATTTAATGCGTTCAAGGCCATGAAATATCCGACAGACGAGGAAGAGTGTAATCAGATAGATTTAAATGAGCCGATTGCCACAGAAGAAATGAGCAAGAGTTTAAGCAACGATCCGTTAGAAACAACGTTACTGGGGTGGCGAGTCAAATTTGGACGCCAACACTATCATCCTAGCCGATACACAGTAAAACAGGGAGTTGTAAGGCTGAACGACTTAAAATCAAGCGCTAATTGGGAGGCAACCCAATATTTCTTTATTTTTCATATTTCACATTTAAGTTGTTAGGATACAGTTTATGCAAGAAGTAATTAGGAATTTTCATTTATTAAGTTTGCTTAAAATCTATGAAAAATACTAAAAATAAATCCAAACTCTAAGTCATCATTAATCTAACGTTTTGCTTGTTGTTGGTTTCAGGAGAGGTCAAACACGACTTAGAGCAACAAGGACTACACAACAGAGGAAATTTGGAAATTGTTCATGTCCAAAAATTTTTGACCAAAGAGTTTAGCAGTGGGCTAGCCCGCCGGGGCGAGGCCTTTTTGCCTAGCACCCCCCGCTGGGGCGGGGGTCCTAATTTCTGGGCAGACATGCCTTTAAACACGCACGCCCCAGCCTCTTTCCCCTCCCTCACCAACAACTGCTCTTTCAGTTTTACTCCCCTTACCACACCCCACGATCCTACCCTATTACTACCACCATAACCACTAACTAATACCTTACCCATCTTCTCCCCCACACCATCCACACCACTTCCACACCATCCACCACTTTCTCCACCATATCTCCTTCTATATACACCCTACCTCCTATTTCTATTATATACATTCATTTACACACTAAATCTCCAAGCTCTTGGACCACAAACAGTTACGGGTGAGTACTCTAGCCTTATTCTCACACTCTCATCTTCTCTCCACTGATATTCCATACCAACCACTTAAGTTTGGGGGACGTTAGGGCTGTGCATGCAAGGTGTTTGCTATTTTGCCTAAACCACAGAGAAAGTGAAACTAGTGCGTGCTAGCACAATTCAGCATCCGGTTATCCATGGCTTCACAACCAACCTCAAAACGCCAACGGGGGGCGAGTTCTAGTACGGCTCCACCAACCCGAACATATGACCGTCGCAAATTCCGAAGTGCTACCGCCGCCGACCGCTACGACTATATGGTTACCAAGGCTCTTACACCGGAACGGGGGTTGGCTCCCGAGGGAAATGATGGGGAAATGATGCAACAAATCTACCAACAAGGATGGATAAGGTTTACAGCGGAGCCTGAGCTCGCTGTTGTGAATGTTGTTAAAGAATTTTATGCAAATGCCGAGGACAAGGCACCATTCACTGCCTTCGTGAGGGGTCGCATGGTCCCGTTCAGTGCAGATGCCATCAATGCCTTTTATCAGCTGCGGGTGCCACACCAGTGTCAATATGCTTACATGCGGGATTTTGACCCCGATTATGAGGAGGTGATTCAAAACATGACTAAGCCAGGGACTACTTGGATAAAGGGACGAAAGGGGGGCACTGTGTTTCACAGCAAAGACCTAAGTAGATATGGTAAAATTTGGTATGCCTTCCTCTGTGCTAAACTACTACCGTCCACGCACACCTCGGACGTGACCAAGGAGAAGGCACTCCTCCTGTATGCCATTGTGTAAGATTTCCTCATAGACATCGGGGCAATTATCAGTTTTTCTATACGCCGATGTCTCCGCGGCAACTTTTCTGGCGGCTTACCACATCCGTCTCTTATATGTGGATTGTGTCATCAAGCCGGAGTACGTTGGTCCGATGATGAGCCCACTTTGATGCCGCTGCAGATCCTAGATACTAGAATGATAGCCCGGTATTCTGTTTGGCCTGGAGGAGAGTCCCATCCACGGGGTTTGGGTTTTATTTTTCCATCGGCGTCGGAACCCGAGGATGATGCCGAAGATACTTCGGGGGGATGAGGATGAAGAAATGGGTGATCCGGGAACCGAGCAGACTCCGCCGACTAAGACATTTTCTAGTGCTCAGTTCCTTGCTTTTCAGAATCAACTGACTTCGACCGATAGGGTGACCCGCCGGGAGATGCGGCGATTGGCGATGCGCCAAGACCACATGTTTGATGCCATGAATGTATCTTTCGCTTCATTGAATACAACACTCCAAAGTTTTAACCCGGCGGGTCAATTTCCATATGAACAACCCGGTCCATTACCTCGATTTCCTCCTAGTGATTCTGATGAGGATGCACACCAACCACCGCCTCAGACTTAAACAGTTTCAGGGAAGTCCTCGTGCCTTATATTTTTATCCAATGAGGGCATTGTCTTATTTAAGTTTGGGGGAGTTATATTTGTTTAGTTGCATGCATATTGATTTTATAATTTTATTTTGCATATTAGTTAGGAGTTTGCATTGTTTTCATAAGTTTTTATGTTAAAAAAAAAAAATTTAGGTTGCATATGTCCAATGGTGTCGCATTCTACAGGTTATTCTGGCCAATGATGAGATTGTGAACAAGTTAACCAATATAGTATGGATTATTAGAACTGTGATATAATTACTGTTATGAATCGATTCTTGGACTTGTTTGAAACTGTTATAAAAAGGGTAGCACTAATAACATCTTTGTTGACCGGTTCGTTCAAATTGATACATAAAGGGTTTCTAAAGGATAGTGCTAGCGTGAACCAGAAAATGACAAGGATAGCCAGTGAAGGCTTAAATTAGGCAAGAACTTAAGTTTGGGGGAATATATGTGGGATATATAAGCTTTGAAAAAAAAAAGAAGAAATTTTTTTTGCAATATGTGGAGTCTTGTGGTGGGTTGAGGGGAAGCACTCCCCATAAACACAAGCGTGAGATGGAGCGTAAAACGCACTCACCAACCATCTATGAGAAAAAGAAAAAAAAGAATAAAACGGGAACAGTGCAAAAAGCCCCGTATAAAAAGAAAGAGGAAGCATAAGTATCCTGCATGTATCCTTAATGTTGGTTTAGTTTAATTTTAGTTGAATCGTGCCTATCTTTGAGATATTATAAGTTTGCACTGTATAATTCCTTCTAAGAAGCTGTTTATGTATTGAATTTGGGTCTGTATCAGTTAAACTTGATGTTGATCACACACACATGCTATACCAGTGATGATTGTTCAAGAATTGAGAATTAATATGTAAGCGTGGATTGGTTTTGATAATTCGTAGTGTAAAGTTGCTTGTTTTCTCTGAGGCCGATGGAATAAATTGTTTATGCGATATTGTTGGATTTGTTTAGGCGTTTAGATTGTTATTGCATTTCATTGCATTGTATGTAGCTTGTTTGTGCTCGTGGACTAGCACGGTTTAAGTTTGGGGGATTTTGATAAGTGGATTTTATATACACGAATCATTGTTCAAATTAAGTTTAAATTCGTATTTGTTTTCATGTTTTGTGTTCGTTTTTACTTGTTTCATGTTATTTTATGTGTAGGGTGGTTATGGATGCATTAAGGATGAAAAGGTGGTCTTTTTGGAGAAAAAGTGGAAAAAGTTGGAGCATTGAAAAATTTGACGTCAGAGTACACCCCCGCCGGGGCGGGCCCTTTTTGAAGTCCTGATTCTGCTGCTATCCTATTTTGTTTCAACTTCTGTTTTGGCTTGGATTGGTGGGCTAGCTGGTGCGTTTTGGAGTCTATTAAAAGGAGAATACGTCCAGAAGTCAAGAGAGCTTGCTACCACTTAGAAAAACAATAATCCTATAGCACAAAGGCAAGATTTTTAGCACGGATTGAAGGATTTGGAGAGCGAAAATTGGAGGAGTGATTTTCAGAGATTGTCACGACGATTGCAGATTGAGGCTACGTGAAGGAGTTTTCTACAATTCTTCTTCTCTTTCATCTATTTTGTAATTGGGATGATGTTTTCAACAGATTATTCAGTTTTTAACTCGTTCGTTATGAACTAATTTACTTATTAGACTTGTGATGGATCTTTAAGCTTAGCGATGATTCTATAACTTGATTTCCAATTTTATAAGATAATTTCAGTTTATCTATGTTAACTTGAGCGTGAATTTATGAATTGCCTGATCAACAATTTTATGTGGACTTGGAAGGATTCGAGAGAGGATATTCGAGTCTAGACTTAGTTAATATAGCATGTGTCATAAATTATGTCGATAGCATATTTGTGATTATTGTTAAGGTAGAGATACGCTTGACATCACATGTAATCGTTAAGAGAACTTAAACTTCAACCTTTTTTAATTGCAGTTCACATAGAGATATAGTGAGTTGGTTAATTTAGGTGTTTAATGGATTTCTATCTTAATTGTGGATTGATGTTAATATAGTATTAGTGCATCGAGAGGTGGCTTTTACTACGTTCGTGTTCTTGATTAATAAACTGGAATATTGAATTGAATTTGAATAAAAGTTAGAAAATCAGAGTGAATCTTATGGTGAAATCATAAGTCTAATTCTCCATTAATTGTTTGAAAATTCCGAATTTCGTTATTGGTGATTATTTCTGTTGTGATAATTTAAGTATTCATTAATTTAGTTTCTTTTAATTAGTTTCTTAAAAAAACCATTGTATTGATTAGTTTAATAAAATTAGGATTAATACAAAATTGATAATTGTGAAGTTAAGATTCTTAATATTTTGTCCTCGTGGAAACGATACTTTATTCATCACTTTATTACTTGTTGACCACGTGTACTTGCGTGTTTTATGCGTATTGATTTTACCCAACAGGCATCGCGCAGTTTGGACTGATGTGCCCCTCCCCTCTGCATTTAAAACATATGATAGGTGGTCGTTCTCCTTCCTTAACAACGGGTGTTGGTGCTGACGTCTTTCCATCATTGTTGAATCTCCTCTTCTTGAAATGAACAATCTTATTGTGTTGGCCCTGATTACCATCGAAGTGGTTACCATTTCTAGCCTGTTGATTCCCTCCACGCTTGTTGTCACCGCTTTGATGACTGCTCTCACTAGTATTATCATTTTGTCGACTGCTCTCTTTTGGTTGCGTTGACTCGTTATCGCGCTCCACTAACTGAGCCCTATTCACAACATCTGAATACAAACACAGTTTATGAGAAATAAGATGTTGACGTATCTCAGGTTTCGATCCTCGCAAAAACATTCGCGTCATTCGCTCTTCATTATGCACCAAGTGGGACGCAAACCGGGACAACTCAGCAAATTTAGCCTCATACTGTAACACGGTCATATTATTCTGCTCCAATTTGATGAACTTCACCTCCTTCATGTGACGAACACTTTCGGGAAAGTATTTGTCCTTGAACAGCTCTTGGAAATTCTCCCAAGACATCTTCAGTGCGGCAGGTTGAGTACGCTTAATCGATTCCCACCAGTAATCTGCCTCTGCTCGCAACATAAAGGCGGCAAAGGGAACCTTTTGCTCCTCGGAGCATCCCAAGACATCAAATATCCTGGTAATCTGCTTTATCCATGTTTCCGCTATAAGTGGTTTTGACTCTCCCTTAAACTCTGGTGGTCCCAGCTCCTTGAACTGTTTCGCGGTGACCGTCCGAGAGTTTTCAGTGTTTCCACCTATATTTTGGACAGGAGCCGCTCTCGCCTGCTGTTGAATGAACTGCATAAAGTTTCTGAACATTCCATCATTCATCATCTGGTCAGTGTTGTTGTTTGTATGAGGATTGTCACCTTCCTGATGCACATTATCCTGATTATTGATATGTGGTGAATCAACAGTCGCCTGTGCTCCATTGCTATTCTCAACATTCTCAGATGCCATTTTCAGATACTGCCACAAAATAAAAGTTAATTGATATGTCATATATTATCCTTATATTATGACCGACAAATTAAATACCATGCAAATAAACTTAGGTAGGTCATACTAGCGAAGGAATTCTCCGTCTCTCCCCTCCTAGTTCTATTCTCACATCTTAGCCAGGGATCATATCCCTAAGCTCTGATACCAACTGTGACGCCCCCAAAATTAGGTATACATCACCCATCTTGGGTCGTCAGATACAAAGTAAAGAATACAAATACAACTTACTAATACAACTGTCGTGTACAATACGACAAAATATAAACTACGAGTTTGAATACAAATATTATCTTCTAGAGAGTATTCATACTCAAAAGGAGTACTCATTACATTTATTAACACACTATTACATAGAATAGTGATGACTACTAACTAATACTATCATTCGAACCATCACTGCGTTCCCCGACTTGCCCCAGCTACTTTCTCATTTCCTGAAGAGAACAGTGAAAGAAAGGGTGAGCTCAACTAGCCCATTAAGAAATATTATGACTAAGATAATGCAGAATAAATTATCATTAGCCTTCAACAATGTTAAACTGATAAAATATAACAGACATCAAGTTTAACTGCAACGGAATAAGCAATCCATTAAAAGAGTCAAGTAGAAAATAAACTCTACTATCTTTTATGATTTAAAAAGTTTTTCAACACTGTTATCGATGGGACTCAGCTTAATAAACTAATCCACATCATTGAATCACCCCTGCACTACGTTCAAGGATATTCGTATATTCATTAATGGTCATGATCATGCCAACAACTGTCCATCAATGCACTACGAGCCAATGAGGACTTTTACCACATCATTTGTAACATTACGGTCATGATTATACCGAATAATCCCTGGTCATAATCATACCAAGTCCATCTATGCACTACAGGCCACAGATGACTTTTAACATTTTATAAACATGAGGATGATGACAATGATATAAGAATTCAATAAAACAAGTTCAAGAATTAATTTATCCAAGAATTAACAACGTCCAAATTGTCAACATGATACTGCTTTGTGGAGTAAAATTCAAGAATGCTTAGAAGAATATTTTCATGAAAAGATACTGGATGAAACGCAATTATCAAGGATATTCCACAAATTTCATGGAGTATAGAAGTCAAAACTTAACCAACTGAGTACAATAAAGAATGGAATAACAAAAGAAATCACCATGCATGCGATAGACCGCACAGACAGGTTATTCCAACAGAATAATAAATAATGGAACCAGGTCCGGCGTAAACGCTCAGATAGGATATTCCGACAGAATAATATATAATGGAATCAGGTCCGGCGTAAATGCACAGACGGGATATTCCGACAGAATAATAAATAATGGAACCAGGTCCGGTGTAAAACACACAGACAGGATGTTCCAACAGAATAATAATAAGACGGAACCAGGTCCAGTGTAAAACACACAGACAGGATGTTCCAACAAATAATAATACGACGGAACCAGGTCCGGTGTAAAACACACAGACAGGATGTTCCAACAGAATAATAATAAAAACGGAACCAGGTCTGGTGTAAAACACACAGACATGATGTTCCAACAGAATAATAGAAGAATGTCACCAAGTATAGGGTAGACCGTGTATACAGGTTATTCCAACAGAATAATAAAAAATAGAATAACAACAGTTCTCTTCATGAATAAGAAAGAATAACACCCCTTACCGTTTTAAAGAAGAGCTGAAATAAGGAAGTAGTTAAGTAGCAGAATACTCTTCTTCTCTCTCTCTATAGTTTCTCTCTATAGTTTCTCTTCCTAGAGTTCAGTGAATTCGTAAGAAATAATGAAGGAATGAGCTGCTATTTATAGAAAAATAGAATGCATAGTAACTAATCCATGAACAGTCCTGATTGATTACTTTAATCTGACGGTCCATATTTAAAGAAAAATCTTTTAAATAAAATATAATATATTCTATTTATAGAATAACTTTAATAAAGTATTCTGTTTTATATAAAAAGATGTTTCTGTTTTATTACGTTAATAATACGAATAAAACAAAACGTCATTATCGCTAAATAATTCATATTATTAACTGACAATAATTGAATCAAACTGAGTGACTTCTCACATAAGCATTAATAATCAATACCGTGTGCTACTATGCAACCACACGTATTACTGTACTTTTACTACTGAGTAGTTCAACAGTAACAATGGTAAAACTTTCGCCGTTATTTTTAATAAAATATTTTTGTCGTTTTCTCAATCCGACAATAATTCCGTTGTGGGGTCCACCAATGATTGTGCCGTTGTACGAATATTCCCTGTTAAAACGAATATTCCCCGACCAATCGAATATTATATAACAACTTGCGTACTTTACAAAATTTATAAATATTACCCACAACTATAACATTATATCAAATTAACTCCATAATATTCAAAAATGATATTTATAGAAAATTCATCTTTATTTATAAAAGTTGGGGTCTTACAAATAGGAATATCATTCATATGCTTATTCCTGATAATCTCCCTCTATTTGATTATGACAAAAATAATAAGTGCATATGCATGATATGAATGAATCTTATATACAGTGAGCAGCTGTATTTCTAAAACAGATAATCATGAATGTCATTGATAATAATATGAAATTTCATAAGCTATGACACTTTACATCCTGGATCCAGAACATACCTAATTAGTTAGATATGTACCTCTTTGGCTCCACACCTCTTTCCAGAATGTCTGTTGATTGGTTACCTATCTGCTTGATCTTTTTGCTCCTATTCCCTTTGGGATGGTGACTTCATTTCTTTTCTCTGCTCCCCCTCTGATTCATGCTCTTCTTCTTTTTCTGGCTCCCCCTCAAACTCTGCATTCATAGGATCATCATCCTTTGGCTCCCCCTCAGATGATGATTCAGCTTCTACAGCTGCTGTCTTCTTCTTTACCTTTCTCTCGGCCTTCTTGTTTTCTTTTCTTCTGCTCTCCTTGCTCTTCGTTGAATGCCTCTTTCTATACCTCTTTTTCTCCCCCTTTTTGTCATTAATCACTTGCGAAGGATGCTCCATGTTGGACATAAGTTGCTCCATCAGGTAAGATGAGTTACCAACCTCAATCTTGAGTTCTTGTATGCTCAGCTCAAATTGTAGAGAGAAACACTGATTCAGATTGTCAATCTTGTCAGAGAGAGCTTGGATTTTCTCTTCATTAGCCTTCTGTGCTCGTAGAGCTTCTGCCTTCTGATCATTTATAGCCTTCAGATAGATTTGATCTCTCTCTTTGATTTTGAGAGATATATCAAACATAGCGGCTTGAGATTTATCTTAAGCTGCATTGTCTCCTGCTTCTGTCAACATCTTTGACCCTTTAGTGATGATTGATATCTTCTCAGCTAATTCATAAGAACTCTTCACTAACTCCTATTCCGTAGGAGTTTGTTCATGTAGTTGGGCAGCCTCTTGTTAAGCACCAGATTGAACTCTACGATTTTCATTTTTGGACATATTTTCAAAAGCAGTGAGAATCTGAAAAATCGTTGAGTGCCAATCATTGGTGGGGGATGAAGGAATATCAGGCGACTGTTGTGACGCCCCCAAATCCGGGTATCTTCCAACCCGACAGATGGTTCTACACGGTGCTATAGTTCACACAAACATTTAATTGAAATACCTCAAAAGAACGAATATGTCTAATATATATATATATATATATATATATATATATATATATATATATATATATATCAAAAAGAGTATTAACATTCCCCAGGTTCTTTATAACAATTACATCTGTTCTTGTCATAATAGCAATATTATCATTACAAAACCTATACTATAACATAAGAAATCTACGGGTTCGCCTTAGCCTTCCCTTTATCCTTGCCGGATCCATCGGCCCATTCGGTTTTAGCTGCATTCATATGGTTCAAGCAAGAATGAGCCTAACTAGCTCAGCAAATCCCTTTGTTATAGGTCTCGCTGTTGCGCGCGTTTGCAGGGGCTGAGGCTCACTTTGGCGCTGCGGCGCCGGCTAATTGGCTTGGAGTCACGCCGCGGAGCAAACTCTGAGCCACGGAAATGTTTGACAGATTTTTCAAATAGTGAGATTCCCGGACTCGTAACTTCTTCGTTATAAGTCCGAATTGGCTCGTTCAAGAGCCTACGGTTCAAAAATTATATACTCTACGTGTTCATGTAAGAATTTTATCTATTCAACTTCGTTTGCTAAAATTTCACCTATTAGTCCATTTTTAACGAAAACGATAAACGTTCGCGAACATTCAACGCTCGTTTCTTCGTTCTAAGTCAGAATCGGACCATTTTCGAGTCCGCAACCTTATAATGCCAAATACGACTTGTCTCCATCGAAAACCAATGTTTCTGACTTCAAATACAAAATATGACTTCCATTCCGAGAATTTCACGAATTCGACGATTATCGTCCAATCGTGTGAATTCTGGCAACACTTCATTACTAGCGATTTGTTTATCATTCCAAATACATTCATTTCATTATCTAGACACCTCAACTTACATGATACAACAACTTATATTAAAATTAGGTTATGGCTTATTCTTTATAAGCTCATAACTTAACAATTTCTTCACTACAAAATTTTCATTCCATTATGACTTATTATTGATTTAAGTCCTTTACTCAATGTTCTCACATCTTATCCAACATAGTAATTCATGTGACAATAATATGATAAGTTCATCATAAGTTAATAACTTATTTAGGTTTAAGTTACTTATTCATAACTTTATTCGGCTTAAGTCCATTACTTATCTACTTCTCTTATGTTTTTAGCATCTAAGTTCATTTAGATTACACTTCTCTTATCACCCTACTATGATAGAGATAGAAGAGACAAGATCAATTACCTTTGAAGACTACTTCTATTTCTTTGGAAATCTAACAATTGAAAGTTAAGCTTCAAAGTGCTTATTAGCTCCAACAAATAAGTTGTTTGAGAGAGAGTTATTGAATGAAAACTAATCAACCAATTAATGAATTGTGAGCTTCCTATTTATAGGATTTCTAAAGTGAGGGTAAAAGGGTCATTATTGCATCCCACCTCCTTACTATTCATTGCTTGATGCTCACAACTCTTATCCCTTACTTGGTCATTACACAAAGTTCTTGCTCATCACACAAAGGTCTTAGTCTCCACTTCACCCATGGGTTGCCCCATGGATCCTACTTTACCCATTGGACCACCCTTTGGACTTAGTAGTTAATTTAATTAACTTAGTCTTTGGGCTTCATATTAACCCACACTTGGGCATTACTACACCTTGGGCTTGCCCCTTCATGTTATTGGACTTGTACTTCATTTAATAGTTCACAAGTTTAATTCATTTGGATTTTAAATCTTTTAATGTTCTCAATTTATGTCCGCATACGAATTATTGTGTTTTCCATACTTAGATTATTATTACATATTCCATCTCGCCTTGATATTATAATGTTACGTATTTCTCGAAAGTTCAAAAATAATTCCCGAGCGATAAATGATGAATAGTATTTTTCAAAAACTTTCTCGAAAAACTTTTATTTTCGTCTTGGAAATTCAAACACTTTAATTCTCTCACGTGGTTCAAATACTACGATGTTCCGACATTTCTAAGTTATAGAACGACCTACATCATATTAACACATAATAATAAAAAATAATATTATTTTATTCATTATTTAATTCTTTTAAGTATTTTATAAAGGATCCGAATTTCTCGGTCGTTACATTCTTCCCCCTTATAAAGATTATGTCCCCAGAATCTTGCCTCACACTATGCAAACAAATGAGGGTAATCCTCCTTTACTCCTCTTCCAATTCCCACGTTGCTTCCTCGACATCGTGGTTCTTCCATAATACCTTTACTGACGATATAACTTTGTTCCGTAGAACTTGCTCTTTTCTATCGATGATTTGAATCGACATCTCTTCGTAGGTTAAGTCCTTCTAGATTTGAATTGGCTCAAATTATATTACGTGTTTATAATCTGGTTTGTAAGGAAGTAGTACTGAAACATGAAATATGTTATGTATTCGCTCTAGGTCTGGAGGTAATGCTACCATATATGCTACCTCACCTACCCGTTTTAATACATCAAAAGGTCCTATAAACCTTGGGCTTAATTTTCCCTTCTTTCCAAAGCGTATCTTTCCTTTCCAGGGAGATACCTTTAGAAATAGACTGTAGTAAGCCACTTTCACATACTCAGCTATTTCTCTCTTCATATTTTGCCACCAAAAACTCTGTCGGAGGTCTTGATACATCTTAGTGCTACCAGGATGAATCAAGTACCTCGAACTGTGAGCCTCTTATAAAACCTGCTCCTTTAATTTCGTCTCATTCGGAACCCAAATTTTTCTTTCAAATCTTAATAATCCCTCATTATCAAGACTAAACTTAATATCTTTTTCATTGGTCAACCTCTACTTCATCTGGTCGCACTCATCCGTTTTGAGCTGCACCTGCTAGACTCTCTCTACAATGGTAGATTGAATCTCCGTCGCAAACATTCTCTGATCCGCCTCACTTGGCAACTTCACCTCTATCTCCATCCTAGCCATCTCTGTTATTAACTCAGTTTGAGCTGTTAACATAGACAACTTCTCCTGACCCTTTCTACTTAAGGCGTCGGCAACTATATTGGCTTTTCCAGGGTGATACATGATTTCACAGTCGTAATCCTTTATCAACTCCAGCCATCTCCTCTGTCTCATATTCAACTCCTTCTGTGTGAAGATATATTTTAGACTCTTATGGTCCGTGTATATCTCACACTTTTCCCCGTAAAGATAATGTCGCCATATCTTTAAGGCAAACACCACTGCGGCTAGTTCCAGATCATGAGTAGGGTAAAGTTTCTCATAATCCTTCAACTGCCTAGTTGCGTACACAATGACCTTGTCATGCTGCATGAGCACGCAACCCAGTCCTCTTTGCAAAGCATCGCTTTAAACTATGAAATTTCCTGTGTCATCGGGTAATGATAAAACAGGCGCTTCACTCAACCTCTTCTTCAGTTCTTGAAAACTGTCTTCGCATTTCTCAGTCCATACGTACTTCACCATCTTCCTCGTCAAGTTATTCAACGGAGTAGATATATTTGAAAAATACTGAATGAATCTCCGATAGTAACCCGCTAATCTTAAGAAACTCCGCACCTCAGTTGGCATTTTCGGTTTTTCCCAATTCATCACGGCTTCCACCTTCGCTGGATCTACTGAAATCCCCTCATGGTCAATGACATGACCTAAAAACTGTACCATCTCTAACCAAAATTCACACTTAGTGAAATTCACAAACAACTTCTCCTTCCTTAGTGTCTCCAACACTATTCTTAGGTGTTCAACATGATCTTCTGGCATCTTAGAATATACTAGAATATCATCGATAAATACCACAAGGAACTTGTCCAAATATTGTTTGAACACTCTGTTCATCATATCCATAAATGCAGTAGGTGCATTAGTCAACCCAAATGACATCACCAGAAACTCGTAATGACCATAACGAGTCCTGAATGTTGTCTTTGGTATGTCTTTATTTCTAACCTTCAGCTGATGATACTCCGTCCTTAAATCTATTTTGGAAAAATATTTGGCCCCTTTCAACTGATCAAAAAGATCATCGATCCTGGGCAAGGGATACTTATTCAACTCTCGGTAGTCGATACAAAGTCTTAACGATCCGTCCTTCTTCTTGACAAACAATACCGGCGCTCCCCACGGAGAAACACTCGGTTGTATGTACTTCCTGTCCAGCAGTTCTTGCAACTGCACCATCAACTCCTTCATCTCCACTGGCGCCATACGAAACGGTGCCCTGGAAACTAGTGCCGCTCCTGGCACAATGTATATTACGAACTCGGTCTCCCTATCCGACGGAAGACCCTACAATTCGCTCGAAAATACATCCACAGATTCACTCACTATAGGTATTTGTTCCATGGTCGCTCCCACTCTCTGGGTATCAACCACGTGACACAAATAGCCTACACACCCCTTCCTTAATAATTTCTTAGTTTATATCATAGTAAGACAACACGAACGTCCCGACGATTTATTCCCATAAAATATTACATGAGATTGTCTTAATGTTTTAATATTTATGCATTTCTTTTGGCAATCTATAATTGCCCCATGATTAACCAACCAATCCATTTCGAGAATTACGTCGAATTCTCCTAACTTTATCGGTATCAGATCTCATGATAATTTACAACCTCATATGTCTACACAACAACTCCTATGAATATCTTCAACAGGAATTATCTCTTCGTTTGCTACCTTAATGTTTAAAGATATATGCAACTTTTTAGGAAGTAATCCTAATCGTCTAGCAAAATCACATACGATAAATGAACAAGTAGCACCCGAGTCAAACAACACGTATGCATTTAGGTCGTTGATCAGAATAATACCTACGACTACGTCCCCCAAGGTCATATCATCTTGGACGGTCATATTAAAGGTACGGGCCATCGGCCTACCCATCTGTGTTGGACCCCCAATAGTTAACTTACCACTATTGGTGCCCTTATTCCCGTCCGTCCCTTTCTTCGGGCAGTTCTTTTCCATGTGCTCAGTTGAACCACACACAAAGTATCCATGGTTCTTCTTCGGACTTGGACAGTTTGGTGCAATGTGCCCCTCCTGTCCACTGTTGTAACACACGGCCTTACCCTTGAGACAGACTCCTAAGTGAGTCTTCCCGCAAGTTTTGCAGGCCTCCATCCTCCTCTTCGGGTCTCCTTGTTTCACCCCTGTGACAGCCCCGGATCTGAGGTCCCAAATCACCGCGGATTCGGTACAATCATTCTAACACTATTACTATTTGCGGAAGATATAAACATAAATTATTTATACAATACACTTTACACACATTTCCCCAAAATTGAGTAACATTAACTTATACACAATTCATAAACTATCTAACATATTACATTATTATCAAACTATACTATTACAAAACTAATCACACGCATTAACTTTAAGTTGGAACTGTCTTTAACCTTTCCTTGTATCTGACACATACGCCTTAATCTGCAATGTTTTATCATGATATAGCAAGGGTGAGCATAAGGATTGACCATCAAGTTTAAGTTCAATAAATTACCGATATATCATGATTGAAAGAATCTGAATAATAAGCTGGCTATAATTAAACAATATAATTGTGAACTAGTAGGAACAAACTTCTGACTGAACAAGTATATAACATGAACAAATATATCTGAACCGAATGGTAATGAAGGTGATCAGCATTTCATACCTGACTTATACATGCAATATGTACAGAGTACAATTCTACAATGGCAATCAACAATAATTAACTATAAGCATATCTGAATGAAACAACTCTTAGTAGAGTTAAGTAAAACTTGCATGCACCGTTGATTACCACTACACAATTTATAACGCTTTATCCGAAGACCTAATATTAGTAATATATATCTCCAATATTAGAATAATATCATCACAATATAATACTATTATATATATAGATATATATAGAATAACCTAAACACATAACACATAATCCTATCAGTCTATAACACATATAAGACTCGGTATCAAGTCAAACTATTTCAGTCTGAGTTGAACCCGACACAAATCTGACGCCTCGACGGTTTAGTCGGACTTTTATCGAGTCTAAGTTCAATTAAACTATGTCTAACACTTAACTGTTATCTTAAATAATTTTAATATTAGTCAAAATAATTTTCATAAGCTCGTAATAATTTTTAAATAATTATTACTATTTATCATGAATTTTCCATTATTAATATCGTATTTAAATAAATTAAATACAACATAATTCTTTTATCATTAATATTTATTTATTATCAAATATTAATGAAATACATGTCATAATATTATAATATATTTATAATATTTCAAAGTATTTTTAATACTTTATAATCACCTTTATATGATTTTAAACGATTAAATTCATTATCCGATAATTGCTTTTAATATTAAAATAATAATATTTTCACGACAAAATATCAAAAGTTATATTTTATAACTTAAAATATTTTTATAATACTTAAATCATTTTTATATGATTTATAAATCATTAATTCTATTTTTCAATAATTTATTTAATATAGTTATTAAATAAATTAATTATCATTAACATTAATTAATTAATGAAATTTCTCACAAAATATTAAAAGTTACTGAAAATAACTTAAAATATTTTCTTTTACCATAATATTATTTTTCATGTATTAAAATTATTTTAAAATAATTTATTTAATATTATAATTAAATAAATTAAATACCATTTATATTCCAAAAATATTAAATATTTATGTAATATACTCTAAATAATTAAAAACTATTTTTCAGACTTTATAATAATTTTCAGAATTTATTTAGTATTTTTAGTAATTAAAAACTATTTTTATCTATTTTTAAATAATTTTCGGAAAAATCAGAAATTAAGTAAATAGAAACAGTCGCTTAAGGGCCCTATAGCGACAGACCCGTCGCTATAGCTGTTCTTGACCTGTTCTTGAGCTGCCTAGAACGCCCATGTCAGTTAACAAGGTCCCTAGTTTGACCAATCGTAGATCCTTTGCTATCACATTTCTGGACAATCTTTAACCTTGATCTTGTAGTGTTTTTGTAAAACTACAAGTATCAATAACAATATAGGTTATATCACACAACACCATGAAGATCCAGCTCCTCGAACTTACTGTCAGAGTGTCCCTGGGTTTTCTGGGTAACCCAGAAAACCAGGCAGTTCGTGGTGCATCTTTCCAGCCCAATTAATTTAATGTTCTGATCAATTGTTTGATGCTTTTATGGTTGCAGTCTATAGTACTTATGTCAAGGAACCCATTTATAATATGATTTCAGTCCGAGTACATCATACTCTCCAAATATATTACGTCAAACGCTGTCAGAAGAAGTGTTCTTACCTTTTCTGGAATTTCTAGAAAACAGAAAATAATACCGGATGGGCTACTTTGACCACCCACTCCATTAAATCTGTTGATTATCTAAACGATCTAAAGTCATAAATATAATGTACATTTGTCAGGCTACAGAAAGGTTACAAAAACAACATCAAATCGTTTAATCAACTGACAGATAAAGGCCTCCAAAATATTGTCAGATGCTGGTTCACACTTTCTGGGTTGCCCAAAAAGTGTTTGGTCATGCTCGGTCAACTCACTTTGACCATGAATAACATGAAATATGGACATGTAATGGCTGTGATTTCACTTCCAGATTAAAGTCCTCATGTCAGACTACGAATCCAAAACACAAAATAAGAAAAATCATAAATATACAGAGATCTACGACCACTGACATTTGGTTTTCAGAACACTTTAGGGTTCAAGAACAGTTTTTGAAAACTTCAACTTTTCTCCACTTTAATGCTATGGATCTATGATAGATCATCATAGCTCATCATTAAACATCTTCTAACACTGATTTAAACACATAAACACGAAATTTATCTTAAGCATGCAAGATCAAATTATGAATTAGGGTTTTACCTTCTCTTGTCCAATTTTTCATCTAGCTTTCTAAATCTGTTCTTGGTGCTATAAGGGGTGTTCTAGGGACTGATATACTTGGCCATTTCGGAGTTTTAGTGAGAGAGAGAGTTGTTGAGAGCTTAGCTAGAAAATAAGCAAAATGCTAGACTTTCTCTCTCTTTAATCTCTTATAAGTAGATACAATGTGCAAGGTTACTGATTTGGGACAGATTTGCTGGAGTTTATGAGTCACAAAGTCCACATAGTTGGTCACCTACCACCAATATACAAAGATTTGCACTCTAGCTAATTAAAAAAAATGTGACAAAGGGCATTTTGGTCTTTTGATTTTTAATTTAATGGAAAATTGGACAATTGCTCCTAACCCTTAGGGTTTAGGGTTTGGAAATCCTTAGGGTTTGAACCCTTTAGGTTTACAATTTAGTTTCTAATATTTCCGAATTTCGATTTTCCAAATAGAAAATTAATATTTCTAAATTATAATTAGAATTTTCTAATTATATTAAAATTTACTAATCACAATTCAATCTTGCTAATTAGGATTAATATGTCCTAATTAAAATTGCTAATTAAGCAATTAGGGTCAAAATGGTCATTAGGGTTTATAACCCAGAATTAAGGTTTCTAAATAAAAATTGTAAGACCCCAACTTTTATAAATAAAGATGAATTTTCTATAAATATCATTTTTGAATATTATGGAGTAAATTTGATATAATGTTATAGTTGTGGGTAATATTTATAAATTTTTCAAAGTACGCAAGTTGTAATATAATATTTAGATTGGTCGGGGAATATTCGTTTTAACAGGGAATATTCGTACAACGGCACAATCATTGGTGGACCCCACAATAGAATTATTGTCGGATTGAGAAAACCACAAAAATACTTTATGAAAATAACGACGGAAGTTTTACCGTTAACTGTTGAAACACCCAGTGTTAAAAGTACAGTAATACGCGTGGTTGCATAGTAGCACACGGTATTGATTATTGATGCTTACGTGAGAAGTCACTCAGTTTTGTTCAATTATTGCTACAGTAATTGCTGCATAGTATCTTACGTTATTTGATTCAATTATTGTCAATATTTTATATATTATTAAATCAATAATTGAGACGACAAAGTTATTAATATTATTATTTGCAATATTAACGATGTCTAGAAGTTCTGTCAATAAGAGGTTTGGTCACCTAATTGTGCGCCAATAGGGAGAAATCCTTATTGGAAAGCCCCCTCTTTCCTGGGAACGACCTGGTCGATTAATATTGTGAATTATAATAATGATGATAAATGTTGTTAAAAATATTGAGGATATTTTTATGTAGTATTTGTTATTATATGGACCCCCATTTACCCATCTTCTAAAATTATCGGTAGAAAATTATTTAAAGGTGGGGCCCACATATAGGGGCCACATGTGGGGCCCATATGTGTTGAAAAATTAATTGCAGAAATGTGGGTGGGATGGAGTAACGTATGTGGGAGGGAATATATATATATATATATATATATATATATATATATATATATATATATATATATATATATATATATATATATATATATATATTATGTTTTGTTTTTACTTGAGTTAGTTGAATATCAATTGCCTGCAAAGTTGGTAATACATCCGTGAGTTATCATTGTTGCATCCGTGAAAAATCCTTACACAGTGCCTTTCCATTCTCCTATAAATAGAAGCTCATTCCTTCATTATTTCTTACGAATTCACTGAAACTCTAGAGAGAGAAATTATAGAGAGAAAGAAGAAAAGTATTCTACTACTTCACTACTCTTATATCCAGTTTCTTTTACGGTAAGGGGTATTATTTCTTTTGTATTCATGAAGAGAACTTCTGTTATTCCATTCTTTATTATTCTGTTGGAATAACCTGTATACGCGGGCTACCCTATACTTGGTGAAATTCTTCTGTTATTCCATTCTTTATCATTATGTTGGAATAACCTGTCTATGCGAAGTACCGCATACATTGTGAAATTCTTCTGTTATTCCATTTTTATTATTCTGTTGGAATATCCTATATGTGCGTTTACGCATGACCTTGTTCCGTTATTTATTATTCTGTTGGAATAACCTGTCTGTGCGGTCTATCGCATGCTTGGTGATTTCTTTTGTTATTCCATTCTTTATTATACTCAGTTGGTTAAAGTTTTGACTTCTATACTCCATGAAATTAGTGGAATATCATTGATATTTGCGCTTCATCCAGTATCTTTTCATGAAAATATTCTTCTGAGCATTCTTGAATTTTACTCCACAAAGAAGTATCATGTTGACAATTTGGACGTTAATAGTTCCTGGATAAATTAATTCTTGAACTTGTTTTATTGAATTCTTATATCATTGTCATCATCCTCATGTTTATATTATGTTGAAAGTCATATGTGGCCTGTAGTGCATAGATGAACTTGATATGATTATGACCAGGGATTATTCGGTGTAATCATGACCGTAATGTTATAAATGATGTGGAAAAGTCCTCATTGGCCCGTAGTGCATTAATGGACATATGTTGGCATGATCTTGACCATTGATGAATACACGAATATCCTTGGCCCGTAGTGCATGGATAATTAGTGGTTGTGATACTAATAAATATCTTTGACCGTAGTGCAGGGAAGATGTGGATTATTTATTAAGCTGAGTCTCAGTGATAAAAGTGATGAAAAACCTTTTAAATCATAGAAGATAGTAAATTTTATTCTCTACTTGACTCTTCTAATGGATTGCTTGTTCCGCTGCAGTTAAACTTGATGTTTGTTATATTTTATCAGTTTGACACTGCTGAAGGCTAATGATAATTTATTCTGCATTATCTTAGTCATAATATTTTTTACTGGGCTAGTTGAGCTCACCCCTTTTGCTTTCATTGTTCTCTTCAAGAAATGAGAACGTAACAGGGACTAGTCGGGGAACGGAGTGACGGTCCAGATGATAGCATTAGTAGTCCTCACTATTCTATGAAATAATGTGATAATAAATGTAATAAGGACCCCATTAAGTTTGTATACTATCTAGAAGACAATATTTGTATTAAAATTCACAGCTCATGTTGTATAATTAAGTTTTTATTTGTATTGTGTACCATGTTATTGGCGACTCAAGATGAGTGATGTATACCTATTATGGGGGCGTCACAAAAACAATTTTTCTAAATTAAAAATTAGGTTTCCTAATTAGATTAGGGTTTCCTAAGTACTTAACTTGAAAATTAGGATTATGGTTTCCTAATTAACATTACAATTTTTAAATTAACACTTAGGTTTTCCCCAATTATAAATTAGGGTTTCAAATTTACAAATTAGGGTTCCTAATAATTAGGGTTTCTAATTATTAGAATTTCTAATTAATGAATTAGGGTTATCCCTAATTAAGTTTGTGATTAATACAAAAACCATATACGTTGTACTTAAATCCCCAATTTAGGGTTCCCATATACTGAATTAGGGTTTTAATATTCCCGGAACTGAACTTAGGGTTTCAGAACCGATTTCTAGGGTTTCTTATCCATTGCTAGGGTTTTCTAACAGAACGTTGACGTTCTTAATATATACCTAGGGTTTGTTACAGATATCGTTTATCTGGTCAACCCTTGACCCTGAACCACATATTGTACGCATACATAACCATATTCACATAACATATTTGTGACGCCCCCAAAATTAGGTATACGTCACTTATCTTGGGTCGCCAGATACATGGTACATAATTTAAATACAAACTAACTTATACAACATTAGCTGGGAGTTTTAAATACGCATATTGTCATCTAGACAGTATCCACTCTCAGAATAAGTCCTCATTACATTTATTGTCACACTATTTAACAGAATAGTGAGGACTACTTATAATATCATCTCGGACCATTACTCCGTTCCCCGACTAGTTCCAGCTACGTTCTCATTTCCTGAAGAGAACAATGAATAAAGGGTGAGCTCAACTAGCCCAGTAAGAAATATTATGACTAAGATAATGAAGAATAAATTATCGTTAGCCTTCAACAGTGTTAAACTGATATAATATAACAAACATCAAGTTTAACTGCAGCGGAACAAGCAACATATTAGAAGAGTCAAGTAGAGAATAGAATCTACTATCTTTTATGATTTAAAGAAATGTTTTCATCAACTTTTATCACCTATATTCACCTGAACCACTAAAGATTATAATTAAGTTCACAATTCATATTTATAATAACATGAATTAACAATTCATTCTTGCCACAAGGCTTAATAGAACGTTTACTCAATATCCTTACCCCAAAGGCTGAAGATATTCAAGTGTAATAACAATGATCATACCAATCAGTTTTCTACCTTTGCACTACGTGCCAAAGATATTCAACTATAAAACCAATCGCTGAGACTCAGCTAAATAAATAATCCACATCATCGAATCATCCCCACACTACGTGCCAAGCATATTCGTTAGTATCACCAATGGTCATGATCATGTCATACACCTGTCCATCTTTGCGCTACGGGTCAAAGCTATCAAATAACATATCATCTTTGCACTACAGGCCAAAGATATACAACTGTAAAATCAATAACCAACTTAGTACATTAAAGATTGAAATAATAAAAGAATTTCACCATGTATGCAGTACTTCGCATAGACAAGTTATTCCAACATAATAATAAAGAATAGAATAACAATAGTTCTCTTCATGAATACGAAAGAAATAATACTCCTTACTGTAATAATAATATCCCTTACGAATATTGAACGAAAATAATATTCCTTACGAATATTAAACGAAAATAATATTCCTTACGAATATTAAAGAATATAATGAATATTGAACGATAATAATATTCATATAAATATGAAAAATAATTTCTCTTCAGAATAAAAAAAATAATAATTCTTACCTTTGAAAGAAGAGTATTCCAACTGGTATAGCGAATATATTCTTGAAGAAAACTTCCACTATTTTCTACACTCAAAACTTTCTAAAACTCTAAAGAAATACGCTCAAGATTATAGAAGGAGAATTCTCGGAACTTCTGGTGTGATTTTCATTTCTAACTTAGCCCTCTATTTATAGAAAAATAGAATGCATAGTAACTAATCCATGAACGGTCCAGATTGATTTACTTTAATCTGACGGTCCATATTTAAAGAAAAATCTTTTTAATAAAATATAATATATTCTATTTATATAAAAAGATTTTTACTATGTAAACACTATGCGGGCACTATGCAAACACTATGCATAATAAAATATTATATATTCTATTTATAGAATAACTTTAATAAAGTATTATGTTTTATATAAAAAGATGTTTCTGTTTTATTACGTTAATAATACGAATAAAACAAAACGTCATTATCGCTATAATAATTAAAACAAAACGTCATTATCGCTATAATAATTCATATTAATAATCGACAATAATTGAGTCAAACTGAGCGACTTCTTACATAAATATCAATAATTAATATCGTGTGCTACTATGCAACAACGCGTATTACTGTACTTTTACTACCAAGTAGTTCAACAGTTTTAACGGTAAAACCTCCGTCGTTATTTTCATAAAATATTTTGTTCGGGTGAATAGTAACTCGTGAATAGTAACTCGTGAATAGTACTCCGACACGAAAAGTATCCCAAATACCCAAGTGAACAATACTAGAGTGAATAGTAATTTGGGTGAATAGTAACTCGTGAATAGTAACCTGGTATTTTATGAAAACTTGTCTACTTAAAAAAAATTCACATATCACCTTTAACTTTAACTTTTATCAATTTAACCATTTACTGAATAGTAATTATAAGAAAAGTTGAATACTTTTATTTCATAAAATTCGGGGTCTCATAATATTCACGTATTCCCTTAATCCTGAATAATTCACCTAAATCCTTCACAGAATTTTGAAATCCTCAAAATCACTTCTCAAAAATATCAAACACATACACTTATTTTATGTCTAGGTTCTAATATTGAACCTTAAATCAATTAATTAAAATTTTTAAAAATTTCCTAAATTCTCGGGTTGTCACATTCACCCTGTCGACGTCGGGATTTTTAGCTGTCCCTTTCCGTTACTTATTCTTTGGTGTTCTCATTTTAGGTGAGATTTGTTTGAAAAACAAGTGAAAAAGGTTCGACATGTATAATGTCGATGAGGGACTGTTAAGAGTCGCCAGTTGGTTTTTTAAATGGTTGTACCAACACAACCAAGAAAAGGTTTGCACATTGACCCAGTGATGTGACACTGCTAAACGGGTCGGTGAAACCGAGATTCATTTGGATCCGAGGACTTTGTTATGCGGAGGGAAGGTGTTAGGCACCCCCTGACATCCGTGTTACCACGGTGACCGCCTCTTTTCAAAAAACAATTATCTGAATGTGTGTGTGTGTGGATTAATGTGCTGTTATTTGGAAGTAGTGTCAGGCCTCGTTCGCACCTATATACACAGGGTTTGAATTTATGTAAAAATTCAATTTTTGGCAAGATGTAGCAATGATGTTTTTATAAAAAAAGGTTTTTCAAATCCTGATGCTCAATAGTAATTGAGACCTTTTACACTTCCATTTTATTAAGTGTTCGACTTGATTGATTTTATTTTACAGATGCGAGGCATCCGTACGAAAATAATGTTCAAAATAATGCCGACTTCGTCATGGGTATGGCAACCATCTGAGGAA
The DNA here is from genome assembly GCA_016801055.1 of Panax notoginseng. NCBI lineage: Eukaryota > Viridiplantae > Streptophyta > Magnoliopsida > Apiales > Araliaceae > Panax > Panax notoginseng. The sequence continues at coordinate 98,325,967 of CM029021.1, read as the reverse complement.
ATTCAGACACCTTAGAATAATTTATAAGCTGCTTACAGCTGAAAATGTCCATCACGGGAAACGAATCTAGATCCAATAAGCTGAATCTGTGATCAGATGATTCATAGGCGCACATGATACCGCAATTTATATGAAAGCAGTTGTGACGCCCCCAAATCCGGGTATCTTCCAACCCGGCAGATGGTGCTACACGGTACTACAGTTCACATAAACATTCAATTGAAATACCTCAAAAGAACGGATATGTCTTATATATATATATATATATATATATATATATATATATATATATATATATATATATATATATCAAAAGAATATTTACATTTCCCCAGGTTCTTTACAACCAATACATTGTCTTTGTCATAATATCAATATTATTTCTTACAAAATCTATACTATTACATAAGCAAGCTACGGGTTCGCATTGGCCTTCCCTTTATCCTTGCCGGATCCATCAGTCCGTTCTGTCTTAGCTGCATTCATATGGTTCAAGCAAGAATGAGCCTAACTAGCTCAGCAAGTACAACAATTCTAGGACAATAGCATGCTTGAAACATAGGAATCATATATCTTTGATAACTGAACAATAGTTACGAAGTACTATTGAGAATTCAAAATAACACTTCTTTTCATTCAAAACGTTTTACAACAACAATATTCAGTAAAACATCAATTCCGGTTCAAGACCGTAAGCACTTCATAAGTACTTTGAAAAGGACATCCCGGCATGAAGTCCGTAAATCCGGTATAGCTTACGAGCACATCTAGGTGATCAGCCTATAGTACTCTATGTTGATCAACACTACATTCATTAAACGTGTACACGTTTAAGTTGTGGCAACCTCACACGCCTGTCGTTTGACGACAAAACAATTTGAGCATACACAATCTACTTTTGAAAACCACAACAATATTAGTTCGGTAAATCCTTATCAACACTTGATAGAATAACATAACATACGTCTAGCCGAAAGGATTGGCTTTGACATTCCTCAAATACTAACTCATGCAAAGAATACATAAATTACAAAGACTTGACCAGATCGAACTAGAACAAGGGTTAGAGTACTTGCCTTTAGCATCTGCTACAATTTATAACACGTGCACTTTATGTCTTTAAGGTCTCTACATTAGATGATAGCATAACATAGAACATTAGGTCATGAATGATCATACATGGTTCATAAAGAATCTAACCCTACTTCTCAATCTAATACGTATTAAATTGGTTTATATCGGTTTCGGCTTTCCGTAAGATCATTCTTTCATTCATTTGCAATTGATTTAACTAAACCTTAAGTGTTCATACTTAAGGCTTAATAATGTCTTAACAATGTTTTATTATAATCCTTGTCCAATTGGTTATCAACTACTAACCATGTTCTATATGTAAACCTTCATTATTATCTTGGTCTTGAGGTTGGCGTTGCGGTGCCTGCTTTTACACTTGGTGCCGCGCTGCGGCATCACCTATTACTGCCTAGAACCCAGACTCGGCGTTGCGGCGCGAGTCTCAGTGTTAATGGTCGCGCTCCGGCGCCACTCTCCAAAAGGTTATGGCTTTGCTCGGCCAAGCTCGGCGCTGCGGCGCGGGCGAAATGGCCTTGGGCTGGCGCCGCGGTGCCAGCTCTGTGCACCAGAAAATTTCCACAGACTTTTTATTTTGTGAGATTCCCGGACTCGTAATTTCTTCGTTATAAGTCCGACTTGGCTCGTTCAAGAACCTACGGTTCATAAATCACGTACTCTATGTATTCATTCAAGAATTTTATCTATTCGACTTCGTTTGCTAAAATTTCACCTATTAGTTGAATTTTTAACGAAAACGATAAACGTTCATGAACGTTCAACGCTCGTTTCTTCGTTCTAATTTGGAATTCGACCATTTTCGAGTCCGCAACTCTATAATGCCAAATATGACTTGTCTCCATCGAAAACCCACGTTTCCAATGTTAAACACAAAATACGACTTCCATTCCGAGAATTTCACGAATTCAACGATAATAGTCCAATCGTGTAAATTCCGGCGAAACCTCATTACTAATCATTCTAAATGGATTTTAATCAACATATAAACATTACAAGTTACTTATTATGACAACTTATTAGCAAAGTAGGTTTTGACTTATTCTCATACGTTAATGACTTACTTAACTTATGAACTCAAATCTCATGCTTATGACTTATTATGAACTTAAGTCTATCAATCAATGTTCTCATACTATACTGATCATATTAACATCATATGACAAGTTGTGTACAAGGTTATCAACTTATTTAGGTTCAAGTTGCTTATTCATCTTATTCGGCTTAAGTCCATTGCTTATCCACTTCCCTTATGTTCTTAGCATCTAAGTTCATTAGATTACACATCTCTTATCAACCTACCATGATAGAGATAGAAGAGACAAGATCAATTACCTTTGAAGATTACTTCTCTTGCTTTGGAAATCTACAAATGATAAGTTAAGCTCAAAGTGCTTATTGACTCTAACAAATAAGTTGTTTATCTTAAGAGGAGTTGGATGAAAATTAAACAACCAACTTAAGAAATAAACTTGGTATTTATAGGCAACTCAAAGTGAGGGCACTATGGACATTTAGGCCATCCCACCTCCTTAGTTAACCTCCTTACTATTCACTACTTGCACACTAAGTAAACTTGGCCATTACTCTTAATTCTTGCCCACAACACAGGTTTGCCCATCAAGTCTACCCATGGGTTGCCCCATGGATCCTCATTAGCTAATGGATCATAGTTTGGGCTTAATGCTAATTCAATTAACTTATCCTTTGGGCTTGCTAATTAATTAGTTTGGGCCTCCATTTATTAATCACTTGGGTTTTATAATGAATCCCAGCTAGGTTTACACCTTTAAGCTTATGGACTTATTTTTATGCAAAGTTACATTGATTCATTTCATTAGGTTTTAATACCTACATTCCCAATTTAAGTCAGCATGCGATTTATTGCGTTTTCCATACTAAGATTATTATTACATAATCCATCTCGCTTCGATATTCTAACGTTACGTATTTCTCGGAAGTTCAAAAATAATTCCCGGGCGATAATTGGTGAATAGTGTTTTTCGTAAACTTTCTCGGAAAACATTTATTTTCGTCTTGGAAATTTAAACACTTTAATTCATTCACGTAGTTCAAATACTACGATCTTCCGACATTTCTAGGTTATAGAACGACATACATCTTATTAACACATATAATAACAAATAATATTATTTTATTCATTATTTAATTCTTTCAATTATTTATACTTGCATGATAACTGTTGTTATACGCAAACTCTACTAATGGTAGATGATCATCCCAACTACCCTTGAAATCCATGACGTAAGATCTCAACATATCTTCTAACGTCTGAATTGTCTTCTCGCTCTGTCCATCGGTTTGTGGATGATAAGACGTACTCAACTTCAATTGCGTCCTCAACTGTTCTTGAAGACTTCTCCAAAAGTTCGACGTGAATCGTGGATCACGATCTGACACTATCGAAACAGGTGCTCCATGTGACGAACGAGATTTTGTAAATTAATTTTGAATATTTATTGCATTAAATAAATATTTTTTGATGATTTAATCATTGAATTAAATAATTAATTGATGCAATTGTGGTAAATTAATTTAATTATATGTATTGCATTTATTAAATTAATGTAAAGAATAATTATTATTCAAATATGTAATTATGTGAGCTTATTGAATTAAATAAAATATTTAATGAAGCATGATGCTATTTAATTAATTTAATTATTAATTAGAGAGTTAATAATTTGACATTATTTATTAATGAGAAAATTAAATATATGACTATGCGAATTTATGAGAAGTTATTATATTTTATTTAAATTAAATTAAATAAGATATATGATGTATTGTGTAAGGGTGTGACATTATTTAAACTATATGATAAAAGGTTTTATTAAAATAAATAGTTGTGAATCTAGTTGCTAGCCAAATGAGGCCTTAAGAGGAGTTGAGGACAGTTAAACCACGTTTGGAGTTACTGACCTCAACTCTGCGCGTAAAGACTCAGTTACTTTATTACGTCTTCTTCATCCTTTCTATTTTTCCTAAGTCTATAAACTATTCACAGAGAGAAAATCAGAGAGAGTTGTCAGAGAGAAATTGTGAGTCTGTGAAAGAGATTTGAGAGTGAGAAATCTAAGCCTAATAATTTATACTCTACAGGGTAATCTCTCCTTCCCAATTTCTATTTTACGTTGTTGAGTTTTACAAAAATGGCTTTCACAGTTTTCTGTAAAGTCTCTGTATGTATAAAGGGTGTGGATTATGTGTTGTATATGTGGTAAATGTTACTACATTGTATTTAATTATATATATTTCACAAACCATATTATCTGTTTCATTAAAATACAGGTCGTATATGTTTTTCAAAATTATAGAGTATGGGTTTTGGCCTTATGGCCTTATACGTGATATTTTATGTATTGATCGTATATTATCCCTAAATTTTACACTCGTAGGTTGTTATGCATGTTGATACGAAGAGACCAAAGTTTAAGTAAACGGATTCGGTGTTATAACGAATCCGTAGTGATAATTTTCATGTTTTATTTTCAAAACCTCCAAGAACATCAAAGTCAGTGAAATTCACATGCTTTAATTTTGTAATTAAGTGATTAAATGGGTTAAAGTCAGTATAAAAATGTTGGGTTATGATTATACATGAATTATAACATGTGGGTATGTCTAAATTCGTGTAGTAATATTTTAAATTGGAGTTTTGGCTGTGTTCTGAAATTTTCGCGAATTGCAGAACAGTTTCTGGCTCGCCGCGCCACGGCACCAGTCTCATGCCTTATGTTTAGTGCCGCAGCGCCACCGCGCCGTAGCGCCATGATTCGAGCCGTAGCGCCATGATTCGAGCCGCAGCGCCAAGTGTCTGGCTGCAGCGCCATCGCGCCGCAGCGCGAAGATCATGTATAACAGTGGCGCCGCAGCGCCAATCTCCAGAAAGTTCAAAAATGAGATTTTTAAAATGTTTAAGTCTAACAATGTGTTATTGAATTAATTTAATGAACATGTAAACATGCTAGAAGTATAATGTGATGTTAAAATAGATGTTTAACATGTAAATAACATAATTACATGTGGATTGAATTATTGAATACATAATTAGCTTGTTATTCATTATGTGACAATGTGATAAATTGACTAAGTATAGTCAAAATTAAAGTAGACAAAGAGAATGAGTTTATGATGATTAGTTAAGTTATAATTAACTAGTATTGTGAATGTGAATGGTATGTAGGATTAAATTCAAAGAACGTGCTTAGTTAAAGTGTAATCTACGCACGAGGCAAGTTTCCTAACCCTACTTGTCGTTATTATTCAAGTTTATTATTTACCTCGAGTAAATTATCATGACTATTATTCAAGTTCAAATGTTATATTAAAGATTGATTATCTTTTCAAAGCATGATTCAGTTATACAATAATTGTCCTATTGTATACTTCCTGAGATTATTATTCAATTTGAATATCATTATTATTGAACCTTATTAGACTAGTGAACCCTTATTGATTCGACTAGTCCATAGTTGATGAGCGTTCTGAATTTCAGAACCCTTGATGAATTATCCAAACCAAACTTCCTTTGGTGCGGACTCGAATGTCAAACTGAGATGAACAACCCTGCAAAGGGATTTACTTATGCGTTAGCGTTAAGATATTGTGCACAGTATGGTACTAAGGGCTGATCCCCCTAAGTACGAGTAGAAAGGTCCATAGTCTTATGAATGTTAAAGGCTTCAAGTATAACCCTTGGTAACCTAGGACATAGTTCAAGGTCTTATGACCCTCAGAAATCTTTTGATTCTTGCTATTCATTCTTGATTCAAAAGTTGAGCTTTTATTTCAGAAGTTATTATTTCTCTCGCATGTTATTATATTGTTATTTCATTATTATACTTGTGGGCAATAGTGCTCACTCTTGCTTAATAATAACATTGCAGTTAAGAACGAAAGAACTGATGAACCTTCCACTAGTAAGGGCAATGGCAAAGTTAGCAAATGATGAAGACTTGTTATTTTTTTTGATGATGTACTTATATTAGACTTGAGTTAATGATGTTGTTTAAGACTTATTATTTATATTTCCGCACAGATGTTTAAGGTTAGTTCAACCTGGGATGATGTTTATTATTTGGATGTTGTAACCCCATAAGGGGAAGATTTTATTTCTATCTATTGCATGGTTTGCATTTATTATGGGTAGATAGTTAGATGATATTTGTACAGTGAACACCATATCCCGTGGAATTGAAGTACCCGAATTTGGGGGTGTCCAACTCCATGTCTGGAAATAATCTCCTTAGCATAGAGTGTAGCCAACTGATCTAAGTTATACTTTCGAATTGGTAAAAAGTGAGCCGACTTCGTCAATCGGTCCACTATTACCCAAATCGCATCATATCCTTTATGAGTCGTTGGAAGTCCCACCACAAATTCCATCGTGATATGCTCCCACTTCCACTCCAGAATCTCCAATGACTGTAACAAGCCACTTGGTCGTTGATGTTCGGCTTTAACTCTTTGACAAGTCAAACATTTACTCACATACTCGACTATTTCTCTTTTCATTTTTAGCCACCAAAAACTCTGGCAAAGGTCTTGATACATCTTAGTGCTACCAGGATGAATCGAGTACCTCGAACTATGACCCTCTTGTAAAACTTTCTCCTTTAATTCTGTCTCATTCGGAACCCAAATTATTCCCTCAAATCTTAATAATCCCTCATTATCAAGACTAAACCTAATATCTTTTTCAGTGGTTAACTGCTCCTTCATCTGATCACACTCATCGGTTTTGAGCTGCACCTTCTTGACTCTTTCTACGATGGTAGATTGAATCTCTGCCGTAAAATGTCTCTGCTCCGCCTCACTTGGAAACTTCACCTCCATCTCCATCCTAGTCATCTCTGTTATTAACTCAGTTTGAGCTGTTAACAAAGACAACTTCTCCCGACCCTTTCTACTCAAGGCGTCGACCACTACATTGGCTTTTCCAGGGTGATACAGGATATCACAGTTGTAATCCTTTATCAACTCCAGCCACCTCCTCTGTCTCATATTCAACTCCTTCCATGTGAAGATATATTTTAGACTCTTGTGGTTCGTGTATATCTCACACTTTTCCCCATAAAGATAATGTCGCCATATCTTTAAGGCAAACACCACAGCGGCCCAGATCATGAGTCGAGTAAACTTTCTCATAATCCTTCAACTGCCTAGATGCATACGCAATGACCTTGCCATGCTGCATGAGCACGCAACCCAGTCCTTTATGTGAAGCATCGCTATAAACTACGAAATTTCCTGTGTCATCGGGCAATGACAAAACAGACGCTTCACTCAACTTCTTCTTCAGTTCTTGAAAACTATCTTTGTATTTCTCAGTCCATACGTACTTCACCGTCTTCCTCGTCAAGTTAGTCAGCGGAGTAGCTATCTTTGAAAAGTCCTGAATGAACCTTCGATAGTAACCCGTTAATCCTAGGAAACTCCATACCTCAGTCGGTGTTTTCGGTTGTTCCCAATTCATCACGGCTTCCACCTTCGCTAGATCTACTGAAATCCCCTCATGGTTAATAACATGACCTAAAAACTGAACCCTCTCTAACCAAAATTCACGCTTAGTGAACTTCGCATATAACTTCTCCTTTCTTAATGTCTCCAACACTATTCTCAGGTGTTCAGCATGATCTTCTGGCGTCTTAGAGTAGACTAGAATATCATCAATAAACACCACGACGAACTTGTCCAAATATTATTTGAACACTCTGTTCATCATGTCCATAAATGCAGCTAGTGCATTAGTCAATCCAAATGACATCACCAGAAACTTATGATGACCATAACGAGTTCTGAATGTTGTCTTTAGCACATCTTCATTCCTAACCTTCAGCTGATGATACCCCATCCTTAAATCTATTTTGGAAAAATATTTTGCCCCCTTCAACTGATCAAAAAGATCATCGATCCTGGGCAATGGATACTTATTCTTGATTGTTAACTTGTTCAATTCTCGGTAGTCAATACAAAGTCTCAATGATCCATCCTTCTTCTTGACAAACAGTACCGGGGATCACCATGGCGAAACGCTCGGTTGAATATACTTCCTGTCCAACAATTCCTGCAACTGTACCATCAACTCCTTCATCTCCACTGGCGCCATACGATACAGTGCCCTGGAAACTGGTGCTGCTCCTGGCACAATATCTATTATGAACTCGGTCTCCCTATCCGGCGGAAGACCCGATAACTCACTTGGAAATACATCCATAAACTCACTCACTATAGGTATTTGTTCCATGGTCGCTCCCACTCTCTGGGTATCAACCACATGACACAAATAGCCTACACACCCATTCCTCAATAATTTCCTAGTTTGTGTCATGGTAAGACAACACGAACGTCCCAGTGATTTATTCCCGTAAAATATTACATAAGATTAGTTTAATGTTTTAATGTTTTAATGTTTACGCATTTCTTTTGACAATTTATTATTGCTCCATGGTTTATCAACCAATCCATTCCGAGGATTACGTCGAATTCTCCTAACTTTATCCGTATCAGATCTACCGATAATTTACAACCTCTAATGTCTACGCAACAATTCTTATGAATATCTTCAACAGGAATTATCTCCTCGTTTGCTACCTTAATGTTCAAGGGTATAAGCAACTTCTCAGGAAGTAATCCTAGTCGTCTAGCAAAATCACATGCGATAAACGAACAAGTAGCACCCGAGTCAAACATCAAATATGCATTTAAGTCGTTGATCAGAATAATACCTGCAACTACGTCCCCCAAAGCCATCGCGTCTTGGATGGTCATATTAAAGGTACGGGCCATCGGCCTACCCAGCTGCGCTGGACCCCTAATAGTTAACTTACTACTATTGGCGCCCTTATTCCCGTCTGTCCCCTTCTTTGGGCAATTCTTTGCCATGTGGTCCGTAGATCCACATACAAAGCACCCATGATTCTTCTTCGGGCTTGGATAGTTTGGCGCAATGTGCCCCTCCTGTCCGCAATTATAACACACGGCCTTTTCTTTGAGACAGACTCCTAGGTGAGTCTTCTCACAGGTTTTACAGGTCTCAATCCTGCTCTTAGGGTCTCCTTGTTTCACTCCGGTATTCCCCAAGCTGACTACCTTCCTTTTATACCCTTCGCCACTTCCGCTGGCTCCTTCAATCTTCACTCCTCCATCCATCTTCCCCTTGCTTTTCTTATCCTTGTGGTATTGGCTCAACGCCTCGCTACCACCTTTGGCAATTATTGTCATCTCTAAAACAACTCCAAAGGAAGTACTTTGGAACACAGAGATACGATTATAGAGCCAAGGTTTCAAGCCCTACTCGAACCGTCGAGCTTTTCTCACCTCGGTATCCACTTGATGTGTAGCGAACCTTGCCAGTTCATTAAACTTTGCGGCATACTGGGGAACCGTCATGTGCCCTTGTTTTAAATCTAAAAATTGCATCTCAATCTTTCCCTGCATGCTCGTGAGAAAGTAGTTCTCGTAAAATATTTCCTTGAACCTCACCCACGTTATCACATCTATTCCGGCCCTTGCCTGATTAGCCTCCCACAAAAAGTTGGCCTCTCCCTTCATCATGTAGGTTGCAAAGGAAACCTTTTGGGCCTCGTCGACATTTGCTATTACAAATGCCTTCTCAATCTCCCTAACCCACGTTTGGGCTTCGATAGGGTCCGTAGTTCCTTTGAACTTCGGCGGACCCACACTCTTAAAGTCCTTAAATGTAGTAGCCCGTACTACACCAGGATTTACGGGGATGTTAGCCCCAGTTTGGTTAAAAGTTGCGGTTAAAAGGTTCAAAAATTCCTGCATGGGGTTAATTGGACCTCCCTCCGGTTGATTCGTGTTCGTACCTTGGGTACGTGGTACTCTTCTTGGCGACATTTTGCTGTTACAATAAACACATATTTCGTTATTATGCATTTCCTGTCAGTTAGTTATTATTCAATGCTAAAGAATAACTTAAACATTTGTCACTCAACATTTTTTGAAAAAGAAAACTTATATTTATTCATTGTAGTATAATACTACATCTGTTACATAAAACAGCCTAAGATGGATACATTACTTTCCCGCTATTACTTTCCAAAAATTGGGATTTACAAAAGACTATCCTTAATTATACAAAAGAGGGCTTTACGTTACTACTAGATACACAAATATGTACATACCTAACTAGTCTAACAACTACTCGATTATATCTTCCTTAAGGCATTCTTGAAATCTACCTTGGCAAGACCGACAATAATATCACGGCTGATAGTATGTCGCGACTTCCCTGTCTCTACTGGATACCCAGCTACCTACAACTGGAAATCCTCATGAGAACTCCTATGAATATAGGACATTCTCCCTATCTTCTATTTCTTGGTCTTTAGCTCACTCCTAAGCTCAAAGACCTCTTGTTTTAGCTCATGGACTTTGTCCTTAGCCAAAACTCTCTCATCATGTTCATGTTCCCACATGGACTCCACGTTCGTCTTGTCCTCTATAACTGCTTGGAGCACCGCCTTCAGCTCCTTGACCTCCTGACAGTAGTGTACATTCCTATCTATCACTGACATGAACAGTGACATCATCGACTCTCCTGGAGTTATCTCTGTTGTTATAGCCACTGGATTGAAGGATACTACCTCCACTTCTTCTTCTATCATGACGTCAAATACAGATATGAGGTCTAAGCTTTCGGAGTCTCCGGACTCCACCACAACTATCTCAGGATCTGCTGCTATGGGGTTCGGTATGATTTCTATCTGGTTTACCGACCCTTCGCTGACTACCTGTACATCTCTATTTTCACCTGACATCTATAACAACACACAAAGTTGATTAGTACATGTTAGTAGAATAATAAAAACACATAACATATATAATGCATTTTTATAAGGTTAACTTACATCTTTTATTCTTTGACTTTTCTTAAGGTTATGACTTAAGGTTTTACTTCCCCCCTTAAGTTTTATAACCTAATGCTTTGATGCCAACCTATGACGCCCCCAAATCCGGGTATCTTCCAACCTGACAGATGGTGCTACACGGTGCTACAGTTCACATAAACATTCAATTGAAATGCCTCAAAAGAACGGATATGTCTTATATATATATCAAAAGAATATTTACATTTCCCCAGGTTCTTTACAACCAATACATTGTCTTTGTCATAATATCAATATTATTTCTTACAAAATCTATACTATTACATAAGCAAGCTACGGGTTCGCATTGGCCTTCCCTTTATCCTTGCCGGATCCATCAGTCCGTTCTGTCTTAGCTGCATTCATATGGTTCAAGCAAGAATGAGCCTAACTAGCTCAGCAAGTACAACAATTCTAGGACAATAGCATGCTTGAAACATAGGAATTATATATCTTCGATAACTGAACAATAGTTACGAAATACTATTGAGAATTCAAAATAGCACTTCTTTTCCTTCAAAACGTTTTACAACAACAATATTCAGTAAAACATCAATTTCGGTTCAAGACCGTAAGCATTTCATAAGTACTTTGAAAAGGGCATCCCGGCACGAAGTCCGTAAGTCCGGTATAACTTACGAGCACATCTAGGTGATCAGCCTATAGTACTCTATATTGATCAACACTACATTCATTAAACGTGTATACGTTTAAGTTGTGGCAACCTCACGCGCCTGTCGTTTGACGACAAAACAATTTGAGCATACACAATCTACTTTTGAAAATCACAACAATATTAGTTCAGTAAATCCTTATCAACAATTGATAGAATAACATAACATACGTCTAGCCGAAAGGATTGGCTCTGACATTCCTCAAATACTAACTCATTCAAAGAATACATGAATTATAAAGACTTTCCCAGATCGAACTGGAACAAGGGTTAGAGTACTTGCCTTTAGCGTCTGCTATAATTTATAACACGTGCACTTTACGTCTTTAAGGTCTCTACATTAGATGATAGCATAACATAGAACATTTGGTCATGAATGATCATACATGGTTCCTAAAGAATCTTACCCTACTTCTCAATCTAATTACGTATTAGATTTGTTATTATCGGTTCCGGCTTTCCGTAAGATCATTCTTTCATTCATTTGCAATTGATTTAACTAAACCCTAACTGTTCATACTTAAGGCTTAATAATGTCTTAACAATGTTTTATTATAATCCTTGTCCAATTGGTTATCAACTACTAACCATGTTCTATATGTAAACCTTTATTATTATCTTGGTCTTGAGGCTGACGCTGCGGCACCGAGTTTTACACTTGGTGCCGCGCTGCGGCATCGCCTATTGCTGCCTAGAACCCGAATTTGGCACTGCGGCGCGAGTCTCAGTGTTAATGGTCACGCTGCGGCGCCGAGTTTTACACTTGGTGCCGCGCTGCGGGATCGCCTATTGCTGCCTAGAACCCGGATTTGGCACTGCGGCGCGAGTCTCAGTGTTAATGGTCGTGCTGCGGTGCCACTCTCCAGAAGGTTATGGCTTTGCTCGGCCAATCTCGGCACTGCGGCGCGGTTGAAATGGCCTTGGGCTGGCGTCGCGGCGCCAGCTCTGTGCACCAGAAAATTTCCACAGACTTTTTATTTTGTGAGATTTCCAGACTCGTAACTTCTTCGTTATAAGTCCGAATTGGCTCGTTCAAGAGCCTACGGTTCATAAATCACGTACTCTACGTATTCATTCAAGAATTTTATCTATTTGACTTCGTTTGCTAAAATTTCACCTATTAGTTCAATTTTTAACGAAAACGATAAACATTCGTGAACGTTCAACGCTCGTTTCTTTGTTCTAAGTCGGAATTCGGTCATTTTCGAGTCCGCAGCTCTATAATGCCAAATATGACTTGTCTCCAACGAAAACCCATGTTTCCAATGTCAAACACAAAATACGACTTCTATTCTGAGAATTTCAGGAATTCGACGATAATAGTCCAATCGTGTAAATTCCGGCGAAACCTCATTACTAATCATTCTAAATGGATTTTAATCAACATATAAACATTACAAGTTACTTATTATGACAACTTATTAGCAAAGTAGGTTTTGACTTATTCTTATAAGTTAATGACTTACTTAACTTATGAACTCAAATCTAATGCTTATGACTTATTATGAACTTAAGTCCATCAATCAATGTGCTCATACTATATTGATCATATTAACATCATATGATAAGTTCTGTACAAGGTTATCAACTTATTTAGGTTCAAGTTGCTTATTCATCTTATAAGGCTTAAGTTCATTGCTTATCCACTTCCCTTATGTTCTTAGCATCTAAGTTCATTAGATTACACTTCTCTTATCAACCTACCACGATAGAGATAGAAGAAACAAGATCAATTACCTTTGAAGATTACTTCTCTTGCTTTTGAAATCTACAAATGATAAGTTAAGCTCAAAGTGCTTATTGACTCTAACAAATAAGTTGTTTATCTTAAGAGGTGTTGGATGAAAATTAAACAACCAACTTAAGAAATAAAGCTTGGTATTTATAGGCAACTCAAAGTGAGGGCACTATGGACATTTAGGCCATCCCACCTCCTTAGTTAACCTCCTTACTATTCACTACTTGTACACTAAGTAAACTTGGCCATTACTCTTAATTTTTTCCCACCACACAAAGGTTTGCCCATCAAGTCTACCCATGGGTTGCCCCATGGATCCTCATTAGCTAATGGATCATAGTTTGGGCTTAATGCTAATTCAATTAACTTATCCTTTGGGCTTGCTAATTAATTAGTTTGGGCCTCCATTTATTAATCACTTGGGTTTTATAATGAATCCCAGCTAGGTTTACACCTTTAAGCTTATGGACTTATTTTTATGCAAAGTTACATTGATTCATTTCATTAGGTTTTAATACCTACATTCCCAATTTAAGTCCGCATGCGATTTATTGCGTTTTCCATACTTAGATTATTATTACATAATCCATCTCGCCTCGATATTCTAACGTTACGTATTTCTCGGAAGTTCAAAAATAATTCCCGAGCGATAATTGGTGAATAGTATTTTTCGTAAACTTTCTCGGAAAACATTTATTTTCGTCTTGGAAATTTAAACACTTTAATTCATTCACGTGGTTCAAATACTACGATCTTCTTACATTTCTAGGTTATAGAACGACATACATCTTATTAACACATATAATAACAAATAATATTATTTTATTCATTATTTAATTCTTTCAATTATTTTTACAAAGGATCCGAATTTCTCGGTCGTTAGAGCAGTAAGCAAGTATATATATATATATATATATATATATATATATATATATATATATATATATATATATATAAGTTGTAAATATATATATACAGACACGATCACCAACCACGAAGCACCTCCATAGGGGATCAGAAATGTAAATAAAGCTGTAAAAGCTATCAACCGCCACGGAGGAAACTCTAGGCGGGACGAAACGTAAATATAGTTGTACAAAGCAATCAACTGCCACGAAGTGAACTCCAGGGTGGATGAAAAGTAAAGAAAGCTGTAAAAGCGATCAACCACCACGAAGTAAACTCCAGGTGGGCTGATAAAGCAGACGTTGCTTAGGGCTTCGCTGAGATTGGACTGCTACAATTGTTGAAGGTCCTCAGTGTCATCTCTAAGGTGTGCATGTCCTCCCAGTGTTATCCCCGGGTTGGTACGGAGTATCTCGTTGTGAAAGCCGAGATTGAAGCTAGTTACATTTGAAACAAGCATTTCCGGGGTTATCGTCGAAACTGCATTCCTTGGGGGTGATCACCAAGGTTGGTGGTTGTTCCCATGATTGGGACTGAGACTAGATACCTCAGGATTATCTCCGAGATTAATCGGTCTTCTCCGGTGTGTGTTCCGGTATTGGATCCACACGCCTCGGGGTTATATCCGAGATTGGAATTGTTACTCCCAGTGTGTTCTGGGGTTGATGATGAATAGTGGGTATTTTCTGTGCGGATCGACTGAGCACAAGGTGAAGGATTGTCCAAAGAGGAGGGCGGAGGCAGGAAGTGTGAACACGGGCACTGGCAGTGTGACTTTAGCAATCACCGGACCTACGTCATCGAGTAAGCCAACAAAATCAACTGCAAGGGTCTACAACATGACAGTCCCGGATACGACAGAAACTGGCAATGGAACTGCAGGTATTATTCATACAACTTTTATTTTATTATACATGATTTTCCTATATATAGTAAATTATTATATAAAGAAATTTTGAAGGAGGAATTTGAGTTCTTTTAGAAATCAAATTTTCGTTTAATCAGAAAGACAAGCTTGATGTGAATAGTTAAAGATTAGTTCTATCAAATTATGATCAAGATCTACTTGAAATGGTTGTGTATGCTATGTAACCGTATATGTGTAGATTTTTAAAACGGTGATTCCGGGGACGGAATCTTTATAAGGGAGGGTGAATGTAACAACCCGATATTTTCTATATAAATAAATAAGAAATTTTGCGTATAATTTTTTTTTTATATTTAAGGATGAGGATTTGTACAAGATATTGTATATATGTATTTATGTGGTAAATAAAAATATATTATTACATAAATGATTACAAATAATTTTATTATAGGATTATTGATTATTATAAAGTATATTCTTATAATGATTACTTTTATAGCAGAAATATTTTTATTAATTATTTTTCATGAAAATATAATCATATATTATTTAAATAATAAATGGAGTAATTTTTAGAATAATTATAATAATTATTTTATTATATGAATTTTAGTACAAATTGTTAAGTTAATTATTTTACCTTAATTATTAAGGTTAAATATGAAGAATAAATCAGATATGGAATCCAAACCCTAATTTTGGATTTTGATCAAGGAATGAGAATAATAATATAATATTAATTATATTTTTATTTTTCAGTGCTATAAATATGTACTGTATGTACGTATTGAGGATGGTTGGTCAATTATGGTGTTTAATTTCAAAACCCTAATATTAATTGGTTAAACCATAGTTTTACTGGGGGAAACCCTAATTTTAAAATCAATTGTGAGTTTAAGTATGTTATATAACTGTGTTATATGTGTTATGTTGTGTATTAATTGAGTAATTAGGTAAACCCTAATTAAAAATTTAGAAACCCTAAATAAATTCTTAAGAAAAACCCTAATTATAAAACCCTAATTTTTGAAATGTTAAACCCTAATTTGAAACTCAAATTAGAGTCCAAGATTGATTGGTGATTGTGTTAATGTGATTAATTAACAAGTATTAGAATTACAATTGTTAATTATGAAAACCCTAAATTAGTAAACCCTAATTACTAAACTAGAACCCTAATTTAGTAATTGGAAACCCTAATTGTAATTTGATAACCCTAATTACCAAAAGAATAAACCCTAATTGCTAAATTAGCAAAGTTATTTATAATTAGATATATTAAACCCTAATGTTCCTGTATAAATTAATTAGAAAATTAATCATAATTATGAAGCCCTAATTTTAAAATTTTAGAAACTAAAATTTATTTAATTTTATTTTTGTGCAAACCCTAAATTAGAAATCCTACATATTATTTGTGCTAAACTTTAGTGTTAAACCGTAAGGGTTTGCCAAATGCCAAGAATGCCCTTAAAAATCACAAGTCAATTGTCCAAAATGACCTTTCGTATTCTTTAATAAGCAACTTGTAAAATTTTGCCAAGTGTGGGAGCGGGTGACCAACTAAAGCCTAGCATGTGAGACCCCAGATTTTATGAATAAAGATTTAATTTTCTCGAAATAATTTTTTAATATTATGGTGTTGATTTGATGTAATGTTATCTTTGTGGGTAATAGTTACAAATTTTTCAAAGTAAGCAAGCGGTTATATAATATTCGATTGGTCGGGGAATATTCTTTTTGTCGGGGAATATACGTACGACGGTACAATCATTGGTGGACCCCGCGACAGAATTATTGTCGGATTGAGAAAACGACAAAAATACTTTATGAAAATAACGGCGGAAGTTTTACCGTTAACTGTTGAAACACCCGGTGTTAAAAGTACAATAATACGCGTAGTTGCATAGTAGTACACGGTATTGATTATTGATATTTATGTGAGAAGTCACTCAGTATTGTTCAATCGGGTATTCGGGACACTTTTCGTGTCAAGTTACTATTCACGAGTTACTATTCACGAGTTACTATTCATAAGTTACTATTCACGAGTTACTATTCACGGGGTACTATTGATCACCCATAAAATATATTTCTTTTCGGTCCAAATTATTTTTGGGTACAATATTATTCCATGAGGAGATGTGCTAATTTTTCAGACCGTTGGTTGAAGATATAATAGTAAATCAATATGGACCGCTGGTGGAAAGTTATAATAGTAAATCAATATGGATCACTGGTTTAAAGCTTTAATAGTAAATCAGTATGGACCGTTGCTTTAAGTTTTAATAGTAAACCAATATGGACCGTCCGTTTAAAAGTAAATCAATCTGGACCGTTCATGAATTAGTTACTATTAAGTCTATTTTCCTATAAATAGAAGCTCATTCCTTCATTATTTCTTACGAATTCACTGAAACTCTAGATAGAGAAACTATAGAGAGAAAGAAGAAAAGTATTTTGTTACTTCACTTTTCCAATATCCAGTTTCTTCTAAGGTAGGGAATATTATTTGTTGTACCCGTAAGGGGTATTATTTCTTTTGTATTCATGAAGAGAACTTCTGTTATTTCATTATTTATTATTCTGTTGGAATAACCTGTATACGCGGGCTACCCTATACTTGGTGAAATTCTTCTATTATTCCATTATTTATTATTCTGTTGGAATAACCTGTATACACTGGCTACCCTATACTTGGTGAAATTCTTCTGTTGTTCCATTCTTTATTATTATGTTGGAATATCATGTCTGTGCATTTTACGCCGGACCTGGTTCCAGTCTTTATTATTCTGTTGGAATATCCTGTCTGTGCGTTTTACGCCGGACCTGGTTCCATTCTTTATTATTCTGTTGGAATATCCTATCTGTGCGTTTTACGCCGGACCTGGTTCCGTTATTTATTATTCTGTTGGAATAACCTGCATGTGCGGTCTATCGCATGCGGCGCCACTGTTACACATCATCTTCGCGTTGCGGCGCGGTGGCGCTGCGGACGGACACTTGGCGCTGCAGCGCCGTGGCTGTGACGCCCCCAAATCCAGGTTCTCTAACCTCAGATTCGGTGCTCACGATCTATCATCATCATAAGCATTCTATAATTATTACGAAATAATAAACATACATTGTTCATTATAATAAAGTTTCCATAGCATGGTCCCAAGGTCTTCTTAACCTTAACTTAAACACACCATTCATATTACAAAAGGTTTACATAAGAACTTCCATTAGATAATAATAATTAATATTCATTCCAAACTATTCCTGGATCTTGCCCTTGCCTTTGTCCTTCGTATTGGATCCTTCAGGCTTAGCTGAAATAAATGTCATGATATAGCAAGGGTAAGCAACTAATTTGCTTAGTAAGTTTATATACAAGGGAGATATATCATGACTAGAAAGAAGTTTTGCTTTCAATGTTCAACAATAATATAAGGTTGTGAAGGAACATGAATTAATAATCAACAATTGAATATTCGAATAATTGAATAATATGAACTGAGTGGTTTTGAGATAACCATGAACATTTGCCAAGGTTCTCAGTAATTTAAACTGGACCTCTTAATAAGTTTTAGTATTCAAGGGGATCAGCCTTTCATACCCCGTGATTTATGCATAAACACTTAATATTCCGGCATCGATATCATGCCTTAATCAAATTCGTCCTTTTCTCAGTCAAGAGTTCTTATCATATCAATTTAATAAGAACAGCTTTTTAAAATACATTTGATTTAACAAATTTAAACATGCTTGATCTAGCTGATACAATTAGCATAGATCTATCTCATAAACAGTTCGTAAATGAAAGAACTTTAATTTAATTCACAGTTCAATACTAATAGAATAGGAATTCAATTGAACAAAGTACGAATTTCAATAATCAATATAGATGTGAATAATCATCAATAATTATTCACTAACATGCTTTGAAAATAATAACTCGAGTTTGAGTTAGGACACTTGCCTCGTCTGTAGATTACGGCTACGTAATTAATTTATATCCACTATGCAGTTAAATTATCTTCCTTTGAGAGACCTATAGTTAATCTTTCAATTAGTCATAGTATAACATTAGATTATGTAATCACATAAATATTATGCATTATATTTAGTTCTTATAAACATCATCATGTCTTGATAATGTTACTATAACCACATAATATTCTTGATCTTGATAATATTTAATTCACCTCTTAGTATTATTAGTTCCCTAATAATATTTTCATTTGCTTACTAATATTATTAACATCTTAATAATATTTTAATACCTTACTAATATTATTAATCCTCTTAATAATATTTTAATTAATATTATTACTTTAATAATATCTTACTTATGCTTTAGTATCATTAATCATTTAATATTATTAATCATTTAATAATATTTTATTCATTTACTAATATTATTAATCATTTAATAATATCTTATTCTATTACTAATATTATTAATTATTTAATAATACTTTAATCATTTATCAATGCTTAAATCAAATATTATTAACCATTTAATAATATTTTAAAGAAATTTTATCTTTAATATTTTTATTTACTTATCACTATCATATTCTAATATTATTAATATCATAATAATATTCTAATAATTTATTGGATTAATAAATAATTTATTCTAATTGTTCATCATTTATTAAACCTCTTATTTAATATCCATAAAAGGTCATAAATAATATTTATTATCATAAATTACCAAAATGCTCTAAGATAGTCATGATATGATATATTATGAGTATTCAAGCATAAAAATCACCTTTTTCTTATTAAAGACATCATTTAACTATTTATTTCCTTTTATTCATAACTTAACCATTTTTAGGAAAAATAGTAAACTTACTCCAAAAATTCTCAGCTTTTGTACTTTGACACAATATGAACCTATAAGGATCCCCAAATTTTTCTGGAATTTTAGAAATTGATCTACTATTTTTAAAGTTCCCAAAACACTCGGATCTTGCTTTATTTTTAATAAATTGAGTTTTGCTCAGAAAAATCTGAAATTTTCAGGGTATGTTCTTCTAACATATATGAACCTACTGTAAAAATTTCAGAATTTTTCAGTGTATACACAGTGAGATATTCGACGGTAAAGTTTTAGGAGTCCTTTACGGAAATAGTCATTACGCACAATCTATAACTCGAAACGTGTCCGTTCTTTTTCCTACACGTAGATAACTTCTCAAGGTACCTCTGTGAATTTTCCCAGATTTTTAAGGGACATGAAGCTGTCCGAAACAGACCCAAGAAAAATAGGACAGAAACTATTTTAGGGTTTTTGAACCCTTAACATTCTAAGTGCGCTATTTTGGGGAAATCAGCTCCAAAGGATTCAAAACTTGTTAGATTTGTGTTCTATCACTTGGGTTTACTAGATAACTCATGCATCTAGCACCCCCCTTCGACGGATCATAAATCTAAGTTGGAAAACTTGAGTTACACAAGATTTAGTGGAAGAAAACAAGAGTTTTCACCCTTGGAGAACATATGCTCATATTCTTCCTCTAAGCCTTTGATCTAACACTCAAAATACTTAGTTCTATACATTATGATATGTAGGACTAGGGTATCTTGAGTATTTGTTCATAACCCCAACAAAACTCAAGCTAAAGAAAAAAAAAAACAAAGTAGAAGAAGAAAATGAAGGTTGTGTTATACCTTGATTTAATGGCAACCTTCCTTGATTTACCAAAGTAAGTGATGAACTTTGGATGCATTAACAAACTAGCACTCCTCTCTCTCTATATATATGGCCAAACCTCTCTCTCCTTTCTCTCTCTAGAAGTGGCTAGCTTGGGAGAAATTATAAGAGGAAGAATGAGAGAAGAAATGAAATGAAATGAAAAGATGAAGTAAAAGGATACTTACAAAAAATATAGATACACTTAGTGTATCTAGCTATTATCCCCCATACTTTCTTTAACCAATGGATAGAAGCTTTGTCTTATCACTTTAATTAGTCTAATCATGATTAAGGATGCTTAATAAAGTGGCAACCAATGGGAGCTTGACAACCATGTCCTTTTGTGTAAGAGTTACTACAAATGGACCTTGCTTAGCTTAATTAGTTGCCTTAAAAGGCTAATGTGGCCAGCCATATTTATGCCCACTAACTCCTTCATTTAGCTTTTATTTTAATGCATAAATTAGATAAATCAAATGTCTAAAATACCCTTAATCAAGTGGGCTAAGTTTGGGCTTGCATTTATTTCTTTTGGGCTTCTCCTTTAATTGTTTTGGGCTATGTAATAAACATAGTCTAACAATTTTAATATATGTTACCCAATTTAATTATTTAGGGTTTCCATTCCTAATCTTATGAAATTTAATTACCTATACATGTGACTTTAGCTCATAACCTAATTAGGTTCACAAGAATTAGGTTTAAAATTATTAGTCACTTGAAATAATAAGATTATCCACTTAAGTTAGTATACATTTTAAATACTAACATCTCCTTATTACCATAACCCTTAGATTATTTAATTGTCTCACCTAATTTATAATTAGGTTACGAGGCTTTCATTTTTAATGAAACCTATAAATGTATATATCCATAACTATAACATACATGTTAATTGACCCATGCACCATTTCACATATATTGTCACATATTAAATCACTGTATAACACAAAGTTTTTAAATATTAATAATGTATATACATATATAGTGACTTAAAATTCACGGTTATTACATCCTCCCCCCCTTATAAGAATTCCGTCCCCGGAATTACTTACAGGTTTACTCAAAAATATGTGGATAACTTTCCCTCATCGTTTCTTCGAGTTCCCACGTAGCTTCTTCAGCATTGTGGTTCCTCCAAAGAACCTTTACAGAATGTATAACCTTATTTCGTAATTTCTGTTCTTTTCTATCTAAAATTTCAACTGGAATTTCCTCGTACGACAAATCCTTTTCTACCTGAATTGGCTCGTACGATATCACGTGCTTGTAATCAGGCTTGTATGGTCGTAGCACTGACACATGAAACACATTATGAATATGTTCCAGTTCAGGAGGTAGAGCTACCTCGTACGCCACTTCGCCTATCTTTCTTAAGATCTCAAAAGGTCCAATAAATCTCGGACTCAGTTTACCTTTCTTTCCAAACCTTATCTTCCCTTTCCAGGGAGATACTTTCAAAAATGCATGGCTTCCCACCTCAAAATCTCTCTTCTGGCGATGTAAGTCTGCATACTTCTTCTGGCGATCTTGAGCTGCTACCAATCGGGCTCTTATCACCTTGATGATCTCTATAGTTTGCTGTACCAGTTCTGGTCCCAACAATCGACGTTCACCCACTTCATCCCAGCATAAGGGCGTTCTACATTTCCTTCCATACAGTGCTTCGTACGGCGGCATTCCGATGCTGGCGTGATAACTATTGTTGTATGCGAACTCTACTAATGGAAGATGATCCTCCCAGCTACCCTTGAAGTCCATCACACAAGCTCTGAGCATGTCTTCAAGTGTTTGAATTGTTCTCTCGCTTTGCCCATCGGTCTGCGGATGATACGCGGTGCTCATCCGTAGTTGCGTCCCCATTCTTTCCTGAAGGCTCTTCCAAAAGTTTGACGTGAATCGCGGATCTCTATCCGACACAATAGATACCGGTACGCCATGCCTCGAGATAATTTCTTTGATATACAATTTGGCTAGCTGGTCCAAATTATACCTGATCTTGATCGGCAAAAAGTGAGCTGACTTCGTAAGACGATCTATAATCACCCATATGGCATCGTGTCCTTTTTGCGTTGCTGGAAGTCCCACCACAAAATCCATTGTGATGTGCTCCCACTTCCACTCTGGAATCTCTAAAGGCTGTAGTAATCCACTCGGTCGTTGATGCTCTGCCTTGACTCTCTGACAAGTTAGACATCTGCTGACGCATTCTGCAACCTCTCTCTTCATGTTTGGCCACCAAAAGTGTTGACGCAAGTCTTGATACATTTTTGTGCTTCCTGGGTGTATCGAGTACCTCGTACTATGCACTTCTCGCAAAATCTCTTCTCTTAGTTCTGGTACTAGCGGTACCCAAATTCGCCCTTCGAATCTCAGCAGTCCGGTGCCATCAATCTTGTATTTCAATTCATCCCCTTCAGCTAACCGCTTCTTGATGTTGTCGCAATCTTCGTCCTTCTCTTGAGCCTCTTTAACCTTATCTAATAAAGTCGGGCTCGCTGCTACTGTAAATAATTTCTCGTTGGTCTCCATCGAATACTTAACTTCTAAGTCAAGTCGTTCGAAATCTTTCACCAATTCCTCTTGAATGGTCAACTTCAGTAACTTCTCTCTGCCTTTTCTGCTCAGGGCATCTGCCACTACATTTGCTTTTCCTGGATGGTACAGAATCTCACAATCATAATCCTTGATCAATTCTAGCCATCGGCGCTGCCTCATATTTAGCTCTTTCTGCGTGAAGATATACTTCAGACTCTTGTGATCTGTATATATCTCACACTTCTCGCCATACAAATAGTGCCTCCAAATCTTCAAGGCAAAAACTACTGCTGCTAATTCCAGGTCATGAGTCGGATAACCCTTCTCATAGTCCTTCAGCTGACGTGAAGCGTACGCAATAACCTTGCCATGCTGCATCAGTACACAACCAAGACCCTTGTGTGACGCATCACTATACACTACAAATCCTCCCGTGTTGTCTGGTAAAGTCAACACAGGTGCCTGACTGAGCCTCTTCTTCAATTCCATGAAACTCTCTTCACATTTCTCCGTCCAAATGAACTTTACTGTCTTTCTGGTAAGGTTGGTCAATGGTGATGCTATCTTTGAAAAATCTTGGATGAATCTCCGATAGTATCCTGCTAATCCCAAGAAACTCCTAATTTCTGTCGGCGTCTTTGGCTGTTCCCAGTTGATAACCGCTTCTACTTTTACTGGATCCACCGAAACACCATCCATGTCGATAACGTGACCCAAAAACTGCACTCTCCGCAACCAAAACTCACACTTAGAGAACTTTGCATACAACTTCTCCCTCCTTAACGTCTCCAACACTATCCTTAGATGTTCAGCGTGCTCTTCCTCTGTCTCTGAATATACCAGAATGTCATCGATGAACACGACAA
Source organism: Panax notoginseng (assembly GCA_016801055.1). Lineage (NCBI taxonomy): Eukaryota > Viridiplantae > Streptophyta > Magnoliopsida > Apiales > Araliaceae > Panax > Panax notoginseng. The sequence continues at coordinate 98,301,680 of CM029021.1, read as the reverse complement.
CAAACTTATCCAAATACAGTTTAAACACTCTGTTCATCAAGTCCATGAATGCTGCTGGCGCATTCGTCAACCCAAAAGACATTACCAGAAACTCAAAGTGTCCATACCGAGTTCTGAATGCCGTCTTTGGAACATCCTCCTGCCTCACCTTCAGTTGGTGATAACCGGTCCTCAAGTCGATTTTTGAAAAATATTTTGCCCCCTTCAACTGATCAAACAAATCGTCGATCCTGGGCAACGGGTACTTGTTCTTAATGGTGACCTTGTTTAACTCCCGGTAGTCGATACAAAGCCTTAATGACCCATCCTTCTTCTTTACGAATAAGACTGGTGCTCCCCACGGTGATACGCTCGGTCGAATGTATCCCTTATCTAACAATTCTTGTAGTTGAATCATCAGTTCCTTCATTTCTACCGGAGCCATACGATACGGCGCTTTGTATACCGGTGATGTCCCTGGTGCCAAATCGATAACAAACTCTATCTCTCTATCTGGTGGCAATCCCGGAATCTCATCTGGGAAGACGTCAACGAATTCCCTTACAATAGGTATCTGACCCAGTTCACCCTCGACTCTGCGGGTATCCACAATGTGAGCCAAATAACCTATACAACCTTTCCTAAGCAACTTCTTTGCTTGCATCATCGTCAGACAACAAGATTGTCTCGGCGATTTACTGCCATAAAATACCACCTTTGACTTATTCGGAGTCTTTAGGTGTACGCACTTTTTCTTACAGTCAATGATCGCTCTGTGACTTGATAACCAATCCATCCCGAGGATTACATCAAACTCTCCAAGATGAATCGGTATCAAATCCACGTTAAGCTTAAACCCTCGTACATCAGCACAACAGTTCCTATGTATGTAGTCTACAGGAATAATTTCTTTGTTTGCTACTTCTACATTCATTGGGTGTTCTAATAGTTCACGAGGTAAACTTAATCTTTGAGCAAATTCATCAGATACAAAAGAACATGAAGCTCCCGAATCGAATAACACATGGGCATTTATATCGTTGATCGGAATTATACCTGACACCACCTCCCTGGATGCCACGGCATCTTGCACTGTCATATTGAATGTCCTCGCTGTCGGCTTGTTTGGCTGGGTTGGTCCTCCACTGGTTGTCTTAGTGTTATTGCCCCTATTGCCGTTTCCGCCATCTGTGCTTTTCTTCTTTGGGCAATCCTTGATCCGATGTCCCAATTCACCACAGTTAAAACAACCTCCCTTCTTCACCTTAGAACAATTGGGTGAGGTATGCCCTTCTTGTCCACAGGTATAACATACCGTTTTTCCTTTCAAGCACTCTCCCGAGTGACCCTTTCCACAGTTCCCACACACTGACTTCTTTTGTTGGACACTTCCTTGCTGAATCTCCAAATTACTACCCCCACTGCTCCATTTCCGCTTCTTGTTGTTGCTACCGCCACCGCTAACATTCTGATTCCCACCTTCTACTTTCTTCTTATTCTTCTCCCGATTGTACTTTGAGACTGCTTCGCTTCCACCTTCTGCTATGAGAGCTTTCTCCAACAGAGTTGAGAATGACGTGATTTGTAGAACCGCTACCTTACTATAAATCCACGGCTTAAGTCCATTTTCGAACCTTCTTGCTTTCCTCACCTCCGTGTCTACCTGATGTGGAGCGAATCTGGCCAATTCATTAAACTTTGCAGCGTACTCTGACACTGACATATTCTCCTGCTTCAATTCCAAAAATTTGATCTCCATTCTCGCTTGTGTACTCTCAGGGAAGTAGTTCTCAAAGAACAACTTCTTGAACGCTTCCCAAGTCACGATTCCAGTCCCGGCTTTGTTCTGGTTGGCCTCCCACCAATAGTTAGCCTCACCCTTCATTAAGTAGGTAGCAAAAATTGTTTTCTGTTCTTCTGCTACTCTAGCAATAATGAAGGCCTTCTCAATCTCCTTCATCCATGTCTGGGCCTCTAACGGGTCTGCTGTTCCTCTAAACTCCGGTGGTCCTACGGCCTTGAAGTCCTTAAAGTTGGCTAATTGGTTTCCCGCCTGATTTCCTGCAGGTTGAGCTTGATTCCTCATAGCTTCAGTCATCATGTTGATAAAGTCTTGCATTGGGTTTGGTTGAGCTCCCGCTGCATTATTAACTGACTCTTCGATCTCTTGGTTCCTTAGTACACGTCTGGGCGGCATTATCTTGTGGAACAAAATTTTAACACGTTACTCGGGTTTTATTATCATATAAGTACTTAGCATGTAACACGCTACTGTATTCAACAATCATATGATCATTATGGGAGAGTTTTAAATTACCAAGATTTTGGAAGTCTTTCTCCCTAATTAGTGGGTTAAGTTTGTTTTTAAAGAAAATTTTCCAAATCAGTCTACTAGACTCACATAACATTAAATAGACAATTTACTATTTAAAATTTTTTCAACACATATCATAATAATAATGCATTTATATTCATATACCAATCTTCAGTGTCTCACATGATTAATACAGGTATATTCTTATAAATACTACTATCCCATTTTAAACACAAAAGATGGGATTAACTCAAAATGATACTTCCCTACAAACACAAATAGGGATACTACCTAACTACCTACTACCTCACACCTGCTGAGGTTTACATCAACATAAAACCCTATTACACAAAAGGGGTACTAATGCCTCTATCTACAACTAGTCCACAGCATAATCATCACTGGTGGCCCTGCTGGGTCACCTGAACAGGCTCCGGGGGAAACCACCCCTCCATAGCTCTACGTCGAACGGATCGACTCGACTCTCCTATCTCGAACTGCGCCCTCCTAGTCCCACTGCGCTGGCCCTCATACGCTGTGTCTAGCGCCAGTCCTAAAGTCTCGGCCCTGACCTTCATGGCCTGCAGTTCTAACTCCAATTGGTCCACCCGCTGGGCTGACTCATAAAATGCCTCCTCCACGCGAATCTTGTCTGCAATCTCCATGTCAAACTCGCCCCGCATCGCCAGATGCTCTATACTCAGCTCTCCGAACTTTGCCTTTTCATGCTCTAGCTGTACCCTCAGCATCTCAACTTGCAACTGGGACTCATCCAACTTTCCCTTCTGCTCGACTACCTCCATATGGGCTTGATAAGCCGCCTCCTTGTATTGACCTTCTGTGAACTGAAGTGTGTGGTTTTCAACCTCCAGTTCTCCCACCCTGCCTTCCAATTGATTGATTCTCCTCAACAAATCCTCTATAAGAGGACCCTGAGGGGCTTCTTCCGTAACCTCACGCTTAATGACCTCCTGATCTACTGAGTGACTGTCCTGGCGCTCGTCAGACATCCTACAATCACCATAAATAAAACCAACATCAGTACCACAATAAAATATATTCATTGATAAAATGAAATAATATTTTATTAAGTACAACACAAACTCGATAAATTTCCACAATCCATCTCCTAACATACTCTATAAGAGTTTTCTACTAAGGTTATAACCTAGGTTTCGCATTTCTAATGTTTATAACCTACAGCTTTGATACCAACCTGTGACGCCCCCAAATCCAGGTTCTCTAACCTCAGATTCGGTGCTCACGATCTATCATCATCATAAGCATTCTATAATTATTACGAAATAATAAACATACATTGTTCATTATAATAAAGTTTCCATAGCATGGTCCCAAGGTCTTCTTAACCTTAACTTAAACACACCATTCATATTACAAAAGGTTTACATAAGAACTTCCATTAGATAATAATAATTAATATTCATTCCAAACTATTCCTGGATCTTGCCCTTGCCTTTGTCCTTCGTATTGGATCCTTCAGGCTTAGCTGAAATAAATGTCATGATATAGCAAGGGTAAGCAACTAATTTGCTTAGTAAGTTTATATACAAGGGAGATATATCATGACTAGAAAGAAGTTTTGCTTTCAATGTTCAACAATAATATAAGGTTGTGAAGGAACATGAATTAATAATCAACAATTGAATATTCGAATAATTGAATAATATGAACTGAGTGGTTTTGAGATAACCATGAACATTTGCCAAGGTTCTCAGTAATTTAAACTGGACCTCTTAATAAGTTTTAGTATTCAAGGGGATCAGCCTTTCATACCCCGTGATTTATGCATAAACACTTAATATTCCGGCATCGATATCATGCCTTAATCAAATTCGTCCTTTTCTCAGTCAAGAGTTCTTATCATATCAATTTAATAAGAACAGCTTTTTAAAATACATTTGATTTAACAAATTTAAACATGCTTGATCTAGCTGATACAATTAGCATAGATCTATCTCATAAATAGTTCGTAAATGAAAGAACTTTAATTTAATTCACAGTTCAATACTAATAGAATAGGAATTCAATTGAACAAAGTACGAATTTCAATAATCAATATAGATGTGAATAATCATCAATAATTATTCACTAACATGCTTTGAAAATAATAACTCGAGTTTGAGTTAGGACACTTGCCTCGTCTGTAGATTACGGCTACGTAATTAATTTATATCCACTATGCAGTTAAATTATCTTCCTTTGAGAGACCTATAGTTAATCTTTCAATTAGTCATAGTATAACATTAGATTATGTAATCACATAAATATTATGCATTATATTTAGTTCTTATAAACATCATCATGTCTTGATAATGTTACTATAACCACATAATATTCTTGATCTTGATAATATTTAATTCACCTCTTAGTATTATTAGTTCCCTAATAATATTTTCATTTGCTTACTAATATTATTAACATCTTAATAATATTTTAATACCTTACTAATATTATTAATCCTCTTAATAATATTTTAATTAATATTATTACTTTAATAATATCTTACTTATGCTTTAGTATCATTAATCATTTAATATTATTAATCATTTAATAATATTTTATTCATTTACTAATATTATTAATCATTTAATAATATCTTATTCTATTACTAATATTATTAATTATTTAATAATACTTTAATCATTTATCAATGCTTAAATCAAATATTATTAACCATTTAATAATATTTTAAAGAAATTTTATCTTTAATATTTTTATTTACTTATCACTATCATATTCTAATATTATTAATATCATAATAATATTCTAATAATTTATTGGATTAATAAATAATTTATTCTAATTGTTCATCATTTATTAAACCTCTTATTTAATATCCATAAAAGGTCATAAATAATATTTATTATCATAAATTACCAAAATGCTCTAAGATAGTCATGATATGATATATTATGAGTATTCAAGCATAAAAATCACCTTTTTCTTATTAAAGACATCATTTAACTATTTATTTCCTTTTATTCATAACTTAACCATTTTTAGGAAAAATAGTAAACTTACTCCAAAAATTCTCAGCTTTTGTACTTTGACACAATATGAACCTATAAGGATCCCCAAATTTTTCTGGAATTTTAGAAATTGATCTACTATTTTTAAAGTTCCCAAAACACTCGGATCTTGCTTTATTTTTAATAAATTGAGTTTTGCTCAGAAAAATCTGAAATTTTCAGGGTATGTTCTTCTAACATATATGAACCTACTGTAAAAATTTCAGAATTTTTCAGTGTATACACAGTGAGATATTCGACGGTAAAGTTTTAGGAGTCCTTTACGGAAATAGTCATTACGCACAATCTATAACTCGAAACGTGTCCGTTCTTTTTCCTACACGTAGATAACTTCTCAAGGTACCTCTGTGAATTTTCCCAGATTTTTAAGGGACATGAAGCTGTCCGAAACAGACCCAAGAAAAATAGGACAGAAACTATTTTAGGGTTTTTGAACCCTTAACATTCTAAGTGCGCTATTTTGGGGAAATCAGCTCCAAAGGATTCAAAACTTGTTAGATTTGTGTTCTATCACTTGGGTTTACTAGATAACTCATGCATCTAGCACCCCCCTTCGACGGATCACAAATCTAAGTTGGAAAACTTGAGTTACACAAGATTTAGTGGAAGAAAACAAGAGTTTTCACCCTTGGAGAACATATGCTCATATTCTTCCTCTAAGCCTTTGATCTAACACTCAAAATACTTAGTTCTATACATTATGATATGTAGGACTAGGGTATCTTGAGTATTTGTTCATAACCCCAACAAAACTCAAGCTAAAGAAAAAAAAAACAAAGTAGAAGAAGAAAATGAAGGTTATGTTATACCTTGATTTAATGGCAACCTTCCTTGATTTACCAAAGTAAGTGATGAACTTTGGATGCATTAACAAACTAGCACTCCTCTCTCTCTATATATATGGCCAAACCTCTCTCTCCTTTCTCTCTCTAGAAGTGGCTAGCTTGGGAGAAATTATAAGAGGAAGAATGAGAGAAGAAATGAAATGAAATGAAAAGATGAAGTAAAAGGATACTTACAAAAAATATAGATACACTTAGTGTATCTAGCTATTATCCCCCATACTTTCTTTAACCAATGGATAGAAGCTTTGTCTTATCACTTTAATTAGTCTAATCATGATTAAGGATGCTTAATAAAGTGGCAACCAATGGGAGCTTGACAACCATGTCCTTTTGTGTAAGAGTTACTACAAATGGACCTTGCTTAGCTTAATTAGTTGCCTTAAAAGGCTAATGTGGCCAGCCATATTTATGCCCACTAACTCCTTCATTTAGCTTTTATTTTAATGCATAAATTAGATAAATCAAATGTCTAAAATACCCTTAATCAAGTGGGCTAAGTTTGGGCTTGCATTTATTTCTTTTGGGCTTCTCCTTTAATTGTTTTGGGCTATGTAATAAACATAGTCTAACAATTTTAATATATGTTACCCAATTTAATTATTTAGGGTTTCCATTCCTAATCTTATGAAATTTAATTACCTATACATGTGACTTTAGCTCATAACCTAATTAGGTTCACAAGAATTAGGTTTAAAATTATTAGTCACTTGAAATAATAAGATTATCCACTTAAGTTAGTATACATTTTAAATACTAACATCTCCTTATTACCATAACCCTTAGATTATTTAATTGTCTCACCTAATTTATAATTAGGTTACGAGGCTTTCATTTTTAATGAAACCTATAAATGTATATATCCATAACTATAACATACATGTTAATTGACCCATGCACCATTTCACATATATTGTCACATATTAAATCACTGTATAACACAAAGTTTTTAAATATTAATAATGTATATACATATATAGTGACTTAAAATTCACGGTTATTACAGTGGCGCTGCGGCTGGAGTCTTGGCGCTGCTGCGCGGTGGCGCTGCGGCACAGAAAATACACAGGTAGTCGGCGCTGCGGCGCGGCGTACCAGACACAGAAATAGCAGTTCGCGAAAATCGCAGAACATGCCAATTTCTCCCAATTTCATATTTTCTACTCGAAATTAGACATACCCACATGCTATAATTCATATATAAACATAACCCAACATTAATATACTGATATTAACCAATTTAAACACTTAATAACAGATTTAAAGCATGAAATTTCACTGACTTTGATGTTCTTGGAGATTTTTGAACAAAAACGTATAATTTAACACTACGGATTCGTTATAACACCGAATCCGTTCGTTTAAGGCTTGGTCTCTTCGTATCAACATGCATAACAACATACAAGTATAAAATTTAGGGATACTATATGATCAATGCATAAAATATCACGTATAAGGCCATAAGGCCATAACCCATACTCTGTAATTTTGTAGAAATTATATACTACGTAATTTCATGAAACTGATACTATGGTTTACAAGGTACATATAATTAAACATGATTTGATATAACATAACACATATATAACTCATAATCATTACTCCTAACCCAATTACAGAGGTCTAAAACCAAAAACTATGAAACCCATTTTTATGAAAACTAAAAGACGTAATTTAGAAATTTGGAAGGAGAAGATTACCCTGTAGGGTATAAGGTATAATAGAGGAGATGAATTAAAGCCTTCCTCAACAAATTCTCAAACACCAGGCAAACTCTCTCTACAATTTTCTCAAACTCCCTCTCTGTGATGTTTTTATCAGACTTAGAAGAATAATAGAAAAGAAAAGAGAACGTCGTATTAAAAAGAAAAGTCTGACGCGCGTTGGTGGTTAGTTACCCATCATGGGTTAACTGGCCATAACTCCCTCTAAGGCCACGTTTGGCTAGCAACTAAGTTCAAAACTCTTTATTTTAATAAAACATTTTATCATATAGTTTAATTAATGTCACACTCTTATAAAATAAATCCAATATTTTATTTAATTTACTTTAAATAAAATATAATAATTTCTCATAAATTCACATAGTCACATAATTAAATATTTCATTAATAAATAATGTCAATTTATTAAATCTCTAATTAATAATTAAATTAATTAAATAACATCTTGCTTAATAAATTATTTCATTTAATTCAATAAGCTTACATAATTACATACTTTGATAATAAAAATTCTCCACATTGATTTAATAATGTAACAATTATAATTAAATTAATCTATCACAATTGCATCAATTAATTATTAAATCTAATAATTAAAACATCGAAAAATATTTATTTAATTCAATAAATATTAAAATAATTTACAAAATTCGCGTTCGTCACATCTTTCCCCCCTTAAAAGGATTATGTCCCCAGAATCACGACTCAATAAATTCGACCCGTTACATTCTCCCCCGCCCCCCTTACAAAGATTCTGTCCCCAAAATTGCTTACACATAATTAAGAAAATAAATGAGGGTAGTTCTTCATCATATTCTCTTCGAGTTCCCACGTAGCTTCTTCAGCGTTGTGGTTCCTCCAAATTACCTTAACAGAAGGTATAACTTTATTTCTGAGAACTTGTTCTTTTCGGTCGACAATTTGGACAGGAATTTCTTCGTAAGATAAGTCGATCTTGAGCTGCTACCAATCGTGCTCGGATCACCTTGACTATTTCTGCCGTCTGTCGTACCAATTCTGGCCCTAGTTATTGTCTTTCACCGACTTCATCCCAGTAAAGCAAAGTTCTGCACTTTCTATCGTATAACGCTTCGTAAGGTGGCATGCCAATACTAGCGTGGTAACTGTTGTTGTAGCCGAACTCCACAAGCAGTAGGTGATCATCCCAATTTCCTTTAAAATCCATCACACAGGCTCTTAGCATATCCTCTAACGTTTGAATCGTTCTCTCGCTCTGTCTGTCTGTTTGAGGGTGATAAGATGTACTCATTCGCAATTGCGTACCCATGCATTCCTGAAGACGTTTCCAGAAATTTGATGTGAAGTGCGGATCCCTATCTGAAACAATTGATACCGGAACTCCGTGCCTCAAAACAATCTCTTTTATGTAAAGCCTTGCCAACTGATCCAAGTTAAATCTGATTTTGATAGGAAGGAAGTGTGCAGACTTCGTCAATCGGTCAACGATAACCCATACTGCGTCGTAGCCTTTCTGAGTCGTCGGAAGGCCAACCACGAAGTCCATTGTAATATGTTCCCATTTCCATTCTGGGATCTCTAATGGTTGAAGTAAACCACTTGGTCTCTGATGTTCTGCTTTTACTTTCTGACAAGTCAGACACTTGGCAACACATTCTGCAACTTCGCGTTTCAAATTCGGCCACCAAAAATGTTGTTGAAGATCTTGATACATCTTTGTACTACCAGGGTTAATCGAATATCTTGAACTATGAGCCTCGCTCAAAATTTCTTTCTTAATCTCTTGTACTGGCGGTACCCAAACTCTACTCTCAAATCTCAGTATTCCTTCCTTATCCATCTTAAATCTTGGTTCGGTTCCTTCATATATATTCTTTATCACCTTTATACATTTGTCGTCCTGAAGCTGAGCCTCCTTAATTTTATCCAGTAGGGTAGTACCAGATTGCATCTGAAATAGTTTCTCATCAATTTTCATAGGATACTTCACCTCTAACTCCAGTTTCTCCATTTCTAAAATTAGCTCCTCCTGAGCAGTCAACATCATCAATTTCTCACGACCTTTTCTACTTAAGGTGTCGGCAACCGCATTTGCTTTTACCGGATGGTATAAAATCTCACAGTCGTAATCCTTGATTAATTCCAACCATCTTCTTTGACGCATATTCAAATCCTTCTGTGTAAAAATATATTTCAGACTCTTGTGGTCCGTATATATTTCACACTTCTCCCCGTATAGATAGTGCCTCCAAATTTTTAGAGCAAAAACAACTGCAGCTAACTCCAAATCATGGGTCGGGTAACCCTTCTCGTAATCCTTCTACTGTCGTGATGCATACGCAATGACTTTGCCGTTTTGCATAAGCACACAGCCAAGTCCTTTATGCGACGCATCACTATAAACAACAAAATTTCCTGTATCATCCGGAAGAGATAACACAGGCGCCGTACTCAACCTCTTCTTTAATTCTTGAAAGCTCTCCTCACACTTCTCCGTCCAAACAAATTTCACAGCTTTTTGAGTTAAATTCGTTAACGGAGTTGCGATCTTGGAGAAATCTTGTATGAATCTTCTATAATATCCTGCTAATCCAAGAAAACTTCTTACTTCTAACGGCGTTCTCGGCTGATCCCAGTTAATCATGGCTTCTACTTTAGATGGATCTACCGAGATTCCGTTTTTATCAATCACGTGACCAAGAAATTGCACTCGTTCAATCCAAAATTCGCATTTCGAAAACTTGGCATACAACTTCTCCCTTCGCAATACCTCCAGCGTTAACCTCAAATGTTCTTCGTGTTCTTCTTTGGTTTTGGAATATACCAAAATGTCGTCTATAAACACCACTACGAATTTGTCCAAAAACGACTTGAACACACCATTCATTAGTTCCATAAATGCTGCAGGAGTATTCGTTAGACCAAACGACATTACTAAGAATTCATAGTGACCATATCGCGTTCTGAACGATGTCTTCGGTACATCCTCCGGTCTCACCTTCAGTTGGTGATAACCACTCCTCAAGTCAATCTTGGAAAAGTATCTTGGTCCCTTCAGTTGATCAAATAGGTTGTCGATCATCGGTAATGGATATCTATTTTTAATCGTGACCTTATTCAGTTCTCTATAGTCAATGCAGAGCCGCATCGATCCGTCCTTCTTTTTCACAAACAACACCGGTGCTCCACACGGTGATATGCTTGGTTGAATGTACTTCTTGTCCAACAATTCTTGTAGTTGTACCATTAATTCTTTCATCTCTACCGGTGCCATTCAGTATGGTGCCTTCGATATTGGAGCGGTTCCGGGTGCCAAATCGATCACAAAATCTACCTCTCTATCCGGTGGAAGTCCTGGCAAATCGTCTGGAAATACGTCGACGAAGTCCCTCACAATCGGTATCTCTTCTACCTTCGGGTTCTCTTTTCGACTGTCGACTATGTAAGCTAAATATACTACACAGCCTTGTCTTAATAACTTCTTGGCCTGCATCATCGTCAGACAACTCGCTTGTCTAGGCGACTTGCTACCATAAAACACAATCTTTGAAGGAGTCATAAGGTTAATACGCTTCTTTTGGCAATCAATTACAGCCGCGTAATTGAATAACCAGTCCATTCCCAATATAACATCAAATTCCCCAAGTCGAATAGGGATAAGATCTACTTTCATGATATTACCCTTAATATCCACTTTACAATTCTTAAACACGTATTTAACAGGAATTATCTCTCTATTCTCAATTTCTATATTCATAGGATATTCCAACTCATCCATAAGTAAATCTAAACTATTAGCAAAGTCTTCGGATATAAAAGAACAAGTAGTGCCCGAATCAAATAAAGCGTAAGCATTAACTTCATTGATCAGAATGATACCTGATACCACATAACGAGACTGGATTGCATCCTGTACCGTCATATTAAAAGTTCTGGCGGTTGGTCTGTTTGTTGTAGGTGGTCCGGTGATGGTTAAGGTATTTCCACTGTTATTTCCACGGTTACCTCCTGATACTGCTCCTCCTGACCCCTTCTTAGGGCAATCTCTTGCTAAATGATCTTTCGAACCACAGTTGAAACAAGCACCCTTCTTTGAGTTTGGACAGTTTGGTGCTATGTGGCCTTCCTGACCACAATTGTAGCACACTCTTTTTCCTTTCATACAAACTCCTAGATGTGCTTTCCAGCAAGTCGGGCATGCTTCTATCTTCTTTTTCTGCCCTCCGTGTTGACTTCCAGCTGACGAGTTATCCGTCCACTTCCTCTTCTGATTATTATTATTCCCAGTGCTACTCCCACCAGTCTTATAATTACCTTCATTCTCGCTCTTCTTCTTCTTCTTCTGTTCTTGGTTGTACTTGGTCACTACATCACTTCCTCCTTCCGCGAGGATGGCCTTTTCCAATACTCCCGCAAACTTGTTTAGTTGAAACATTGATACCTTGCTGTACACCTAAGGCTTTAGTCCTTGTTCGAATCTTCTGACCTTTCTCTCGTCAGTGTGTACTTGGTACGGGGCAAACCTTGCCAACTCATCGAATCTAGCCGCGTAGTCAGGTACGCTCATGTTTCCCTATTTCAGTTCTAGAAATTGAACCTCCATCTGATTCTGTGAAATAGTTGGGAAGTACATTTCAAAAAATATCTCTTTGAATCTCTCCCACGTAATTACACATTCACTTCCTCGCATTTTGTTTGCTTGCCACCAGTAGCTAGGCTCAGACTTCAGCATAAATGTCACAAAATCGGTCTTCTGATCTTCTCGAACCCTAGCAATGTCGAAAACCTTCTCCATTTCCATCACCCACGTTTGAGCCTCGATTGGGTTCCTGGAACCTTTGAACTCTGGCGGTCCCACCGCCTTGAAGTCTTTAAACCTTGTGTTCGGTATAGCTTGCGATTGATTATTCATGGCTCCAGTCAGTAAGTTAACTAGCTGTTACACTGGATTAACGTTGGCATTATTGTTATTATTGGTAGACTCTTCCTGAGCCGGTTGACACTGTTGTCTTCTCCTTGGCGGCATATTTCTGTTAAATAAACGCTTATTAGAACTTTATTTATTTCTCTTAAATAGTTAAGGCATTACTCAACAATTTAACATATTACTTAACACATCATTTCAATTAACTTGATATATATATTCATTCAAACTAAAAGTTTTAACATTAAACTATAGCATAACTTCTATTTACATCATCTATCATGGAATAAAGAATCCACAGGATTTAAAACAATAACATATTCCTTCGTTCATAAACACATCGGAATTTACATATAAAAACTAATTAAGTCTTTCACATAATAAACGGATTCTATTCCTGTCTACCAAGGTGTTGAATAGCCTTGCCACGCTCCTCATTCATGATATGAGACATCGTCCTTCGATCCAACATATACAACGGAAGTCCTTAGAACTGAATGGGGTACCTCAAAACTCGATCGTGGGCTTCATCCATTGCATGACTAAGTGTAGAGTATGTCTTTTCAAGCTTTGCCTTCTTTGCACGACTATGAAGCCTATGTACGATCAGCTCGACATAATTCTTTTACCCATCCCTCCTCTGCTAAGTTCAGCCTTTCAGAGGTTTCCTTCAGTACCTTCTTCAGCTTCTCTATCTCCTCAGTCTTATCTTCGGTTTGACCCTTCTCATGGACCAAATCCGATTCTACATTTGCCAGTCGAGAGTCAAGAGTCGAAATCTCACTCTCCTTCTCCCCTAAAGTAATATGTTGAATAACTCCTCGTTCAGTCAAATCCCGAACCTCATCTTGTAACTCCACGTTACGGTCGTATAACGTGTCATACATCTCAGCATCAACGGTGTACCGTGGTAACTCCTCTTCTTCCTCTTCCTCATCAAACTCCTCCTCAGGATCCTCCTCAGGATCAGTCTCAGGTTCATGCTCCTGACTAACAATGGTGATCAATGGAGATGATACCCTCTGCACCAGCTGCTCCCTAACGACATGAATGTCTTGGGGTTCCTCCTCTGTCGGTACTATAGGTACACCGTCCTCCTCCATAGGTACTATAGGTACACGGGGTTCTTCCTCCCCAGCTTGACTAGCTTCTCCAACATTCGACATCTTGACAACAAAATTTTAAGTTTTAGTTACTAAGTCGTACTATCTAACGCATACTTAACAAATAAACACATAAAGTATTTTATTATCTTCAATGAATTACAGAAATTCATTTCTTAGAACTCGATAAGAATTTTCAATTACTATCTTCCTCTATAAGGCTACTATCTAAGGTTGTTTCCCCCACCTAAGGTTCATAACCTACAGCTCTGATACCAACTTGTGACACCCCCAAATCCGGGTACTTCGATTCCACGAGATTTGGTGTTCACTGTACAAATATCATCTATCTATCTTCCCATAAGAAATGTAAACCATGCAATAGATAGAAATAAAATCTTCTCCTTTAAAGGATTACAACATTCGAATAATAAATACAATCCCAGGTTAACTAACCTTAAAACATCTGTGCGGAATTCTAAACAAATAAGTCTTAACAACATCATAACTCAAGTCTTAACATAAATACATCATCAATTTAAAATATCAAGTCTTCATCACTTGCTAACTTTGCCCTTGCCCTTACAAGTGGAAGGTTCATCACTTCTTTCATTCTTAACTGCAATGTTATTATTAAGCAAGAGTGAGCACTATTGCCCACAAGTATAATAATGAAACAGCAGTATAATAACATGCGAATAATCAAAGACATCTGAATAAAGCTCAACTTTTGAATCAAGAATAAATAACAAGAATCAAAAGAATACTGAGGGTCATAAGACCTTGAACTATGTCCTAGGTTAACAAGGGTTATACTTGAAACCTTTAACAGTCATAAGACTATGGACCTTCTTCTCGTACTTAGGGGGATCAGCCCTTAGTACTATACTGTGCATAATATCTTAACGCTAACGCATAAGTAAATCCCTTTGCAGAGTTGTTCATCTCAGTTTGACATTCGAGTCCGCACCAAAGGAAGTTTAGTTTGGATAATTCATCAAGGGTTCTGAAATTTAGAACGCTCATCAACTATGGACTAGTTGAATCAATATGGTTCACTAGTCTAATAAGGTTCAACAATAATTGATATTCGATTTGAATAAAAATCTCGAAAGTATACAATAGGACAATTATTGTATAACTGAATCATGCTTTGAAAAGATAATAAATCTTAATATCATAATTGAACTTAAATAACAGCAATGATAATTTATTCAAGATAAATAACAAACTTGAACAATAATGACAAGTAGGGTTAGGAAACTTGCTCAAATTTAAGAGTTTAAGTTTAGGAAACTTGCCTCGTGCGTAGATTACACTTTAACTAACTCGTTCTTTGAATTAAAATCCTACATACCATTCACATACACAATACCAGTTAATTATACTTAACTAATCATCATAAACTCATTCTCTTTGCCTACTTTGATTATTGACTATACTTAGTCAATTTATCACATTGTCACATAATTGTACTTCATGAATAATAATCTAATTATTTATTCAATAATTCAATTCATATGTAATTATGTTATTTACATGTCAAACATCTATTTTAACATCTCATAATACCTCTAACATGATTACATGTTCATTACATTAATCCACTAACACATTGTTAGACTTAGACATTTTAAAAAGCTCATTTCTGAATTTTTCTGGAGAGCGGCGCTGCGGCGCCACTGTTACACGTGATCTTCGCGTTGGGGCGCGGTGGCGCTGCGGCCGGACACTTGGCGCTGCGGCTCGAGTCTTGGCGCTACTGCGCGGTGGCGCTGCGGCGCGAAAAATACACAGGTAGTCGGCGCTGCGGCGCGGCGTACCAGACACAGAAATGGCAATTCACGAAAATCGCAGAACATGCCAATTTCTCCCAATTTCTTATTTTCTACTCGAAATTAGACATACCCACATGCTATAATTCATATACAAACATAACCCAACATTAATTTACTGATATTAACCAATTTAAACACTTAATAACAGATTTAAAGCATGAAATTTCACTGACTTTGATGTTCTTGGAGATTTTTGAACAAAAATGTATAATTTAACACTACGGATTCGTTATAACACCGAATCCGTTCGTTTAAGGCTTGGTCTCTTCGTATCAACATGCATAACAACATACAAGTATAAAATTTAGGGATACTATATGATCAATGCATAAAATATCACGTATAAGGCCATAAGGCCATAACCCATACTCTATAATTTTGTAGAAATTATATACTACGTAATTTTATGAAACTGATACTATGGTTTACAAGGTACATATAATTAAACATGATTTGATATAACATAACACATATATAACTCATAATCATTACTCCTAACCCAATTACAGAGGTCTAAAACCAAAAACTATGAAACCCATTTTTATGAAAACTAAAAGACGTAATTTAGAAATTTGGAAGGAGAAGATTACCCTGTAGGGTATAAGGTATAATAGAGGAGATGAATTAAAGCCTTCCTCAATAAATTCTCAAACACCAAGCAAACTCTCTCTACAATTTTCTCAAACTCCCTCTCTGTGATGTTTTTATCAGACTTAGAAGAATAATAGAAAAGAAAAGAGAACGTCGTATTAAAAAGAAAAGTCTGACGCGCGTTGGTGGTTAGTTACCCATCATGGGTTAACTGGCCATAACTCCCTCTAAGGCCACGTTTGGCTAGCAACTAAGTTCAAAACTCTTTATTTTAATAAAACCTTTTATCATATAGTTTAATTAATGTCACACTCTTATAAAATAAATCCAATATTTTATTTAATTTACTTTAAATAAAATATAATAATTTCTCATAAATTCACATAGTCACATAATTAAATATTTCATTAATAAATAATGTCAGTTTATTAAATCTCTAATTAATAATTAAATTAATTAAATAACATCATGCTTAATAAATTATTTCATTTAATTCAATAAGCTTACATAATTACATACTTTGATAATAAAAATTCTCCACATTGATTTAATAATGTAACAATTATAATTAAATTAATCTATCACAATTGCATCAATTGATTATTAAATCTAATAATTAAATCATCGAAAAATATTTATTTAATTCAATAAATATTAAAATAATTTACAAAATTCTCGTTCGTCACATGCATGGTGATTTCTTTTGTTATTTCATTCTTTATTATACTCAGTTGGTTAAAACTTTGACTTCTATACACCATGAAATTAGTGGAATATCCTTGGTATTTGCGCTTCATCTAGTATTTTTTCATGAAAATATTCTTCTGAGCATTCTTGAATTTTACTCTACAAAGAAGTATTATGTTGACAATGTGGACGTCATTAGTTTCTGGATAAATTAATTCTTGAACTTGTTTTATTGAATTCGTATATCATTGTCGTCATCCTCATGCTTATATTATGTTGAAAGTCATCTGTGGCCTGTAGTGCATAGATGGACTTGGTATGATTATGACTAGGGATTATTCGGTATAATCATAACCGTAATGATACAAATGATGTGCAAAAAGTCCTCATTGGCCCGTAGTGCATTGATGGACAGTTTTTGGTATGATTATGGCTATGGATTCTCTTTGGCCGTAATGCAAAGATGAATTGTTTTATGGCATGATCAGGACCGTTGATGAAAACATGATTATCTTTGGCCGTAGTGCATGGATAATTCGTGGTCGTGATACTAAAGAATGTCCTTGGTCGTAGTGCAGGGGTGATTCGATGATGTGGATTATTTATTAAGCAGAGTCCCAGCGATAAAAGTGATGAAAAACCTTTTAAATCATAGAAGATAGTAGATTTTATTCCCTACTTGACTCTTCTAATGGATTGCTTGTTCCGCTGCAGTTAAACTTGATAGTTATTATATTTTATCAGTTTAATACTGTTGAAGGCTAACGATAAATTATTCTGCATTATCTTAGTCATAAAAATTCTTATTGGACTAGTTGAGCTCACCCTTTCTTTTACTGTTCTCTTCAGGAAATGAGAACGTAGCTGGGACTAGTCGGGGAACAGAGTGATGGTCCTAGATGTTTGCATTAGTAGTCCTTACTATTCTGTGAAATAGTGTGACAATAATTGTAATGAAGACTCCTTTTGAGTTTTTATACTCTCTAGTAGACAATATTTGTATTCAAACTCACAGTTTATGTTTTGTCGTAATGTACACGACAATTGTATTATTAAGTTGTATTTGAATTCTGTACCATGTATCTGGCGACTCAAGATGGGTGATGTATACCTAATTTTGGGGGCGTCACAGTTGGTATCAAAGCTTAGGGATATGATCCCTGGCTAAGATGTGAGAATAGAATTAGGAGGGGAGAGATGGGGAATTCCTTCGCTAGTATGACCTACCTAAGTTTTTTTTTGTATTTAATTGGTCGGTCAGAATATAGGGATAATATATTACATGTCAATTAACCCTTGTTTTGTGACAGTATTTGAAAATGACATGTGACGAACGAGAATTTTGTAAATTAATTTTAATATTTATTGAGTTAAATAAATATTTTTCGACGATTTAATTATTAGGTTTAATAATTAATTGATGCAATTGTGATAGATTAATTTAATTATATGTGTTACATTTATTAAATTAATGTAGAGTTTTTTTATTATCAAAGTATGTAATTATGTGAGCTTATTGTATTAAAAGAAATATTTAATAAGCATATTGGTATTTTAATTAATTTAATTATTAATTAGAGATTTAATAAATTGACATTATTTATTAATGAGATATTTAATTATGTGACTATGTGAATTTATGAGAAATTATTATATTTTATTTATAATAAATTAAACAAGATATTGATTTTATTTTATGTAGGTGTGACATTTTCAAACTATATTATAAGGCCTTATTAAATTAAATGATTTTGAATTATTTTCTTGCTAAGCCAAACATGGCACTAAGGGAGGTTATGGGCAGTTAACCCATGACTGGGCAACTGACCACATCGCGTCAGTTCTATTTCAATCGACGCTTTCTTTTCTATTTCATTTTCTAAGTCTGAAAACAGAGAGGGAGATAGAGTTTAAGAAATTGTCAGATTAAATTGTGAGATTTATAGATATTGTAAGTGTGTAATCAACAGGTACTTGTGAAAAGAATTTCATTGATCATCTTCTAATCTACACTCTGGGTAATTTTCTCCAACCCAATATTTATTTCACGTATTCAAGTTTTATAAAAATGGCTTTTAAAACTTTTGTTAATCTCTGTATTTGGGAGATATGAAATGATTATAAGTTTATATATGGGTTAATATGTATCAAATCGTGTTTAATTATATATATGATGTAAACCATAACATCAAATTTATGAAAACATGTCGTACATGATTTTTACAAAATTACAGAGTATGGGTTATGGCCTTAAGGCCTTATACGTGATTTTAGTATGTTAAACATAAGTGTTTTCATAAATTTTACACCCTTATATTATTGAGCATGTTAATATGAAAAGATCAAGCCTTAAACGAATGGATTCGGTGTTATAACGAATCCGTAGTGTTAAATTATAGGATTTTATTCATTAACTTCAAGAACATCAAGAACAGTCCAATTTTACATGATTTAATTCTGTGATTATATGTTTTAAATGGTTAAAATCACTTTATAAATGTTGGGTATTGATTATATATGAATTCCAACATGTGGGTATGTTTAATTTGGAGAATTAATGATTTTGCAGTATTTATTTCGCTGAATTCTGTGTTCTTCGCGAACTGGAAATTCAGAGTCTGGAGCGTCGCGCCGCGGCGCCAGCTCCTAGTTCATTTCCCGTGCCGCAGCGCCAAAAGTTCGGCCACAGCGCCACGGCGCCGCAGCGCCAAGAACCTGTACAAAATGGGTGCCGCAGCGCCACTTATCAGAATGTCCAGAAAATGTAATTTTTTTAAAATGTTAAGTCTAGCAATGTGTTAGTGGATTAATGTGATGAACATGTAAACATGTCATAGGTATAATGTGACATTAAAATAGATGTCTAACATGTAAATAACATAATTACATGTGATTTGAATTATTGAATACATAATTAGTTTGATAATTCATGAAGTACAAATTATTCGACAAAAGGGGTAAATTGACTAAGTATAGTCAATAATTAAAGTAGACAAAGTGAGTGAGTTTATATTGATTAGTTAAGTTATAATTAACTGGTATTGTGTATGTGAATGGTATGTAGGATTTAATTCAAAGAGCGTGATTAGTTAAAGTGTAATCTACGCGCGAGGAAAGTTTCTTAACTCTACTTTTAAATCGAGCAAGTTTCTTAAACTTAAACTCTTAAATTTGAGCAAATTCCTAATCTTACTTTTCATTATTGTTCAAGTTTGTTATTTACCTTGAATAAATTATCATTTCTATTATTCAAGTTCAAATGTTGTATTAAAGATTTATTATTTTTCAAAGCATGATTCAGTTATACAATAATTGTTCTATTGTATACTTTTAAGAATTATTATTCAAATTGAATATCAATTATTGTTGAGCCTTGTTAGACTAGCGAACCTTATTGATTCAACTAGTCCTTAGTTGATGAACGTTCTAAATTTCAGAACTCTTATTGAATTATCCAAACCAAACTTCCTTTGGTGAGGACTCGAATGTCAAACTGAGATGAACAACCCTGTAAAGGGATTTTCTTATGCGTTAGAGTTAAGATATTGTGCACAGTATGGTACTAAGGGCTGATGCCCCTAAGTACGAGAAGAAGGTCCATAGTCTTATGACTGTTAAAGGTTTCAAGTGTAACCCTTGTTAACCTAGGACATAGTTCAAGGTCTTATGACCCTCAGTATTCTTTTGATTCTTGTTATTTATTCTTGATTCAAAAGTTGAGCTTTATTCAGATGTCTTTGATTATTCGCATGTTATTATACTGTTGTTTCATTATTATACTTGTGACGCCCCCAAATTCGGGTAACTTCCAACCCGACAGATGGTGCTCCACTATACTAATATCAATACCATCATTCCATTGAAATACAACAAAACGAGAGTAATTACTATATTCTTATTAAAATCAAAGTATAATCCTTCCCAAGTTCATAAACCGGTTACATCGTTCATTGTTCATAAGGTATAATACATACACCTTATTAAACTATTACACAATGCCTAAGCATCCATCTTAGCTTTGCCCTTATCTTTCTTGGCATTCTCAGTACGTTCACCTTTAACTGCAGTTATATAATTCACGCAAGAAGTGAGCATGACAGCTCAGCAAGTTTAATCAAGGATAACAGAAATACCACATTCGTGAATTATATAACAATTCCAACATAACTGAACAATAGTTATGAAGTATTATGAATCAATACTACCATAACAGTATATAACATCAATTCCCAATGTATATAATAGATTAGGAATTCTGAACCGGTCGATAAACCATGAACAGTAAATTTTAATTTTCAGACTTGAAAAGGAGTCCACAGCACTAAGGCCGTTCATCCGTATAACTGACGAGTACTTCTAGGTGATCAGCCTATAGTACTCAATGTTGATCAACACTACATTCATTAAACGTATTTATGTTTAATATTTTTGGCAAACTCGCGTGCCCATCGAAATATCGATGAAAAATACTTTTGTTTGTTCATAGACAAACCTTACCTTCACATCCGTACCAATTACTTGGCATAGGATAGCGTTAAAATTTCTATATAGAATGATATGGAAAATCATCAATCTATATCTTACGAATAGTCTAGCCAAGTTAAAATCTGGCATCGACCCTTTCTTTTACAACAAAACTTGCAATTTAGTTCAATGAATCACATAAAACTTGGCTAACTTAGAAGTTAGACAAGCGTTAAGAAAACTTGCCTTTCAGCGTCTTCAAATAACTTACTCAACTGACCACAGCCTTTACAGAATCTACATGATATATTCACATAGCACACCGTAATTAGCTATCAAACAACTATTCACATTGTTCCTACCAACTTCTTTCTCTTCTATGTCTTTGTTAACATAATATTTTTATTAAAGTCAATATGACTTATTACCCTTCGTCCCGATTTATCTCTCTATGGACGTTTTATTAACCGGACTCAACTTCATTAATAAAGTATTACTTCGTTCATTTTACATATTTTGTTTACTTACATTAGACTCCTAAGTTTCATATCATATACCTTAGTATAGATAGTATAGGATTAGTCTTTATACATTCATTGAGTATATAAACTCAACTCCGCTTGATCCCTAACCAACTGAAGTCTAAAGCATAAATGGGTCAATTTTTCCTTACTGCCGGCGCTGCGGCGCGGCACCTTGGCGCTGGGGCGCGGCACTTGCACAACATTGGCGCTGGGGCGCGGCACATTGGCGCTAGGGCGTGAGTTTACAGAGTGCTCGGCCGAGTCTGGCGCTGCGGCGCCACCATTTTGTACTAGTTTTGGCGCTGCGGCGCCGAGCCTGTGCATCAGTTGACAAACCAGTTTTGGTTTTCTAACGAAACTCCCGGCTTCCTAATTTGTTCGTTTTACATCCGAATTGACCCATTCGAATTCCTACAAGTCAGGAATTACATTCTTTACACGTTCATATAAGAGTTCAACACTTTCGAATCCGTTAACTTATAATTCACTATTGAGTTCATTTTATATACGTTCGTAAACGTTAATGAGCGTTCAATGCTCGTTTTCTTCATTTTAAGTCGAAATCCGACGATTCTCGAACCCACGACTCTTAATCACCCTATCTCACATGTTGACATTGAAAACCAACATTTTTAAGTCTCACGGCAACTTTCGACTACCAATCCGGAATTTCTACGTTTTCGACGTTTAACGTCTATTTTCGTAAAATTCGCCATAACTTCATTACTAATGTTCTCTAAGCCAAATCACATGGAATACTCCATGGATTTTATATCTACATCCTAACCAAGCAAGATGCAATTACTAACGGATTGATTGAGTCCAATTGTTTATAAACGATCAATCTCAACTATCCATATTTCCATGGTTCAAAACTATTTCAAACCTTATTATTTTTATAACCTCATGACTTATAGAGATTGAATCTATGGTAAGTCATCGATAATCCCTCATACAAGGCGTATACCAACCCTCTATGATTCTCCAATATAAAAGACAATCAAAAAGAAATGGAGAATGAAGAACAAAGAGTATTACCTCAAGTTCCTTAAGAATCTCTTGGAAGCATAGAAGTATAAGCTTCCAAAGTGTATGTTTGCAAGTGTAGCTCTCTTTTCTCTCTCAAATAATCTAAGTTGAGTCTTGGTAAAAATCTCAAATGAATCAACCTAGCTTCCTATTTATAGAATTTAGAATGGAGGGCAATTTAGACATTAAATCCCACCTCCTTACTATTCATGTGTGGTCACCAAGTAAGATACTTGGTGACCAAGCCTTATGCTTGGCTTGCACACCAAGGTGGCCGGCCCACCTCCCCTCTTGTGACATCCCATGGGTTGCCCCATAGGTTATACCCATTGGGTGACCCACCGGTTCGACCCACGGTTCGGTTTTGTGAATTGGGCTTAAGTAAATAAATATTGGGCCTTGACTTTGACTTAACCCACCTAACTCATTGGGCTTAGTCCTTCAATTGATTGGGCTACTCATAATCCAATACAAATGAATTACTCATTAAGTCATAACTTAATTTTATAATACGTATCGTATTATACACGTATGATTCATGTAAGACCCCAACTTTTATAAATAAAGATGAATTTTCTATAAATATCATTTTTGAATATTATGGAGTTAATTTGATATAATGTTATAGTTGTGGGTAATATTTATAAATTTTACAAAGTACGCAAGTTGTTATATAATATTCGATTGGTCGGGAAATATTCGTTTTAACAGGGAATTTTCGTACAACGACACAATCATTGGTGGACCCCACAACAGAATTATTATCAGATTGAGAAAACGACAAAAATATTTTATTAAAAATAACGACGGAAGTTTTACCATTGTTATTGTTGAACTACTCGGTAGTAAAAGTACAGTAATACGTGTGGTTGCATAGTAACACACGGTATTAATTATTAATGCTTATGTGAGAAGTCACCCAGTTTGATTTAATTATTGTCAGTTAATAATATGAATTATTTAGCGATAATGACGTTTTGTTTTATTCGTATTATTAACGTAATAAAACAGAAACATCTTTTTATATAAAACAGAATACTTTATTAAAGTTATTCTATAAATAGAATATATTATATTTTATTTAAAAGATTTTTCTTTAAATATGGACCGTCAGATTAAAGTAATCAATCTGGACCGTTCATGGATTAGTTACTATGCATTCTATTTTTCTATAAATAGCAGCTCATTCCTTCATTATTTCTTACGAATTCACTGAACTCTAGAGAGAGAAACTATAGAGAGAGAGAAGAAGAGTATTCTGCTACTTAACTACTTCTTTATTTCAGCTCTTCTTTAAAACGGTAAGGGGTGTTATTCTTTCTTATTCATGAAGAGAACTGTTGTTATTCCATTTCTTATTATTCTGTTGGAATAACCTGTATACGCGGTCTACCCTATACTTGGTGACATTCTTCTGTTATTCTATTGGAACATCATGTCTGTGTGTTTTACACCGGACCTGGTTCTGTTTTTATTATTATTCTGTTGGAACATCCTGTCTGTGTGTTTTACACCGGACCTGGTTTCGTTTTTATTATTATTCTGTTGGAACATCCTATCTGTGTGTTTTACACCGGACCTGGTTCCGTCTTGTTATTATTCTGTTGGAACATCCTGTCTGTGTGTTTTACACCGGCCCTGGTTCTATTATTTATTATTCTGTCGGAATATCCTGTCTGTGCGTTTACGCCGGACCTGGTTCTATTATTTATTATTCTGTGGGAATAACCTGTCTGTGCGGTCTATCGCATGCATGGTGATTTCTTTTGTTATTCCATTCTTTATTATACTCAGTTGGTTAAGTTTTAACTTCTATACTCCATGAAATTTGTGGAATATCCTTGATAATTGCGTTTCATCCAATATCTTTTCATGAAAATATTCTTCTAAGCATTCTTGAATTTTACTCCACAAAGCAGTATCATGTTGACAATTTGGACGTTGTTAATTCTTGGATAAATTAATTCTTGAACTTGTTTTATTGAATTCTTATATCATTGTCATCATCCTCATGTTTATAAAATGTTGAAAGTCATCTGTGGCCTGTAGTGCATAGATGGACTTGGTATGATTATGACCAGGGATTATTCGGTATAATCATGACCGTAATGTTACAAATGATGTGGTAAAAGTCCTCATTGGCCCGTAGTGCATTGATGGACAGTTGTTGGCATGATCATGATCATTAATGAATACACGAATATCATTGGCCGTAGTGCAGGGGTGATTCGATGATGTGGATTATTTTATTAAGCTGAGTCCCAGCGATAACAATGTTGAAAAACCTTTTAAATCATAAAAGATAGTAGAGTTTATTTTCTACTTGACTCTTTTAATGGATTGCTTGTTCCGCTGCAGTTAAACTTGATGTCTATTATATTTTATCAATTTAACATTATTGAAGGCTAATGATAATTTATTCTGCATTATCTTAGTCATAATATTTCTTACTGGGCTAGTTGAGCTCACCCTTTCTTTCACTGTTCTCTTCAGGAAATGAGAACGTAGCTGGGGCAAGTCGGGGAACGGAGTGATGGTCCGAATGATAGTATTAGTTAGTAGTCCTCACTATTCTATGTAATGGTGTGTTAATAAATGTAATGAGGACTCCTTTTGAGTATGAATACTCTCTAGAAGATAATATTTGTATTCAAACTCACAGTTTATGTTTTGTCGTATTGTACACGACAGTTGTATTAGTAAGTTGTATTTGTATTCTGTACTATGTATCTGACGACCCAAGATGGGTGATGTATACCTAATTTTGGGGGCGTCACAGTTGGTATCAGAGCTTAGGGATATGATCCCTGGCTAAGGTGTGAGACAAGAACTAGGAGGGGAGAGACTGGGAATTCTTTCACTAGTATGACCTACCTAAGTTTATTTGTTATTTAATTAATTGGTCAGAGTATATTGATAATATGTGACATGTTAATTAACCCTTGTTTTGTGGCAGTATTTGAAAATGGCAGCTGAAAATGTCAACAATGGAGTGAATGAGACCGTGGCACCTCTAATCACCAACCAGGATAATGTAATATCAGGCGAAGAAGAAATTAGAGATATCTACGTGGTAAGTGAAGAACTAATAGTTGCACCCGAGCTAGTGGCAGAGGTAGCAGCTGAGAGTGAGGAAGAAGAGGAAGAAGAGGAACCTGAGGAGAATTGGTTAGAAGAAATTTATGATCAAAACTTAGAATTACAAAATCATGTTCATGAGTTAGAAGAGAAGGCTGAAGAACGGTAGGCGGTCGTGGAGCAAAGAGATGTAACGATTCAAAATTGTGTTACCCGGTATGTGATGCTCGAACAAAATCACGCTTTGGCAGAGTGTAAGATATTAAAGTTGGAATCTGAGAATTCAAATATCAAGGATCAGCTGAAAGAAAAAATAACTGAACGAGTGAGAATGAAGGATGCGTGGGTAAAAGCCACACGACGTGTTGATATTGTAGAAAGAGACGTCCGATCCAAAAAGGCTAAAATAGATGATATACATTTTTCTTTTTGGACAGTAATTGGGAGAACCCAACATCAAGTTTTGAATTACCCTGTACAGAGCGGTCAATCTGAACTCGATATGGATCGAAGATTGATGATTCAGATCATGAAGTAGGAGTACGATGAAGCAGTTGAGGGTGGAATATGCCCTATATTAAAGTCAATTCCAATGATAGTGATGACACCAAATGCTACCCCAGACAAGTCAAAGCCGGGTAGTTCAAGGGAGAGCGGTTGTCATGACTTCCCAACAAGTGAGGAACCCAAATGAAGTTATCGCGGGTAAGCTAATCATAAACCCTTGCGAAGTTTGTACCTTATTCGATACTGGTTCTATCCACTCTTGTATTTCACCTAGTTGTGTTCAACGTTTAAACTTGGCTCTTAAAAAAATTAATAATAATAAAAATTTATTAGACTTTGACTTATCTGTTGAAACTTTGTTAGGAGAAACCTTCGTTAACTCCAATATTTATAAATCTTGTTTGATTCAAATCAACACTTTCACGTTACCTGTCGATATGTGATTTTTGAAAACGATTAGTTAACTACTCATCATGTTTTTCGTAAGATTGTTAACTTTCATATTCCTAACCAACCTGTTATGCGAATTTAAGCAACCAAACCACTAAAGTCAATCATTGTCATATCAAGCCATAAGTAAAGATCTATGTTCCTTTCGTTGTTGACTTCCTGGTGTGGAATGCACCGAAGCCAGACTTTTCGTAGGAGACGTTGTAAATGACGATGACAAGTTGATAGGTATCAATATGACGTGTTATCCAAGTCTGGGATAAGAGTCACAGTTTTGAATGATATTTCTATTGTTAATGAATTTCCTGACGTATTCCCTGAAGAACTTCCTGGCCTACCCCCAGAGCATGAAATTGAATTTTGTATCGACCTTGAACCCGGTACAAAATCCATTTCTAAAGCCCCATCTCGAATAGCTCTTATTGAACTTCAGGAGTTAAAGATCCAACTGCAGGAATTGTTAGACATTGGCTTTATTCATCCTAGTACTTCTCCTTGGGGTGCTCCTGTGCTATTCGTGAAGAAGAAAGATGGAAGTATGCGACTTTGTATTGATTATCGGGAGTTGAATCATGTCACCATCAAAAACAGGTACCCATTGCCACGTATTGATGACCTGTTTGACCAGTTGCAAGGAGCACAATTCTTTTCAAAGATTGATCTTCGTTCTGGATATCATTAGCTGAAGGTTAGAACTGAGGATATTCCAAAGACGGCTTTTAGAACTCAGTACGGGCATTATGAATTCCTAGTCATGTCCTTTGGATTGACTAATGCTCCTGCTGCCTTCATGGATATGATGAACCGGGTATTCAAGGAATATTTGGATCACTTTGTGGTCGTCTTTATTGATGACATCCTTATTTATTCCAAAAGTCGTGAAGATCATGAGCAACACTTGAGGCTGGTACTCCAAAAGCTTCGTGAATACAAGCTTTATGCCAAGTTGAAGAAATGCGAGTTCTGGCTGGAGGAGGTAGCATTCCTTGGGCACGTAGTATCAAGTCGTGGAATATCGGTTGACCCGGCAAAGATTGAAGCTATTCAAAGCTGGGAGCAACCTAAATCAGTGACCGAAGTACGTAGCTTTCTTGGTTTAGCTAGTTATTATCGGAGATTCGTGGAAGGATTTTCTCGAATCGCTACTCCATTAACTCAGCTGACTCGGAAAGATACAAAGTTCGGTTGGAGCGAAGAATGTGAGCAGAGTTTTCAAGAACTCAAGAGGAGACTCATTTCAGCACCTGTTCTAACAATACCATCTGGCTCGGAGGGATTTGTCATCTACAGTGATGCTTCGAGCAAAGGGTTGGGATGCGTTCTCATGCAACATGGAAAAGGCATAGCCTATGTATCAAGACAACTCAAGGAATATGAGAGGAATTATCCTACTCATGATCTAGACTTGGCAGCTGTTGTCTTTGCACTTAAAATTTGGAGGCATTACTTGTATGGGGAGAAGGTGGAGATCTTTACGGATCATAAAAGCCTTAAATATTTCTTCACTCAAAAGGAACTCAACATGCGACAACGACGTTGGCTTGAACTGTTGAAAGATTATGATCATACCATTCAATATCATCCTGGAAAAGCGAACGTGGTAGTTGACGCATTGAGTAGAAGATCATATACAAGTACGAGTGCAATATTGTCAACACAAAGGCCTATTTTGTGTGACTTGCAAAGGATGGAGATAGAGTTAAAGACTCCAGGGACCCATGTGATGATGGTGAATATACGAGTAGAACCAACTTTAATCGATAAAGTTAAAGCTGCTCAAGCTACAGACCTGGAGCTGATGCGTATGAGGAAGAAAGTGCAAGAAGATGCTATACCGGAAGCAAGAATCGATGAAGAAGGAATACTTCGAGTCAACTCCAGACTTTGTGTTCCTAACAACCCTGATTTAAAGTATGAAATCATGATGGAGGCGCACAAAACACCATTTGCAATCCATCCTGGAAGTACCAAAATGTATCATGATATTCGTCATACATTTTGGTGGAGCAATATGAAGAGAGAGATAGCGCTGTTTATCTCAAGGTGTTTAACTTGTCAACGAGTCAAAGCGGAGCATCAAGTATCAAAAGGTCCATTGCAACCACTTGAAATTCCAGAATGGAAGTGGGAGCACATTACCATGGATTTCGTTACCGGTCTTCCTAGGGTTTCTCAAGGTATTGATGTGATTTGGGTCATTGTTGATAGATTGACCAAGTCTGCTCATTTCTTACCGATACGAGAAACTTATACACTTGAACGTCTTGCTCGTATGTACATAAACGAGATTGTAAGACTGCATGGTATGCCAGTATCCATAGTTTCTGATCGAGACCCAAGATTCACTTCACGATTTTGGGTTAGTTTACAAAAAGCTATGGGCACAGATTTATGATTTAGTTTGGCATATCATCCTCAGACGGACGGACAATCGGAGAGGACTATTCAAACTCTAGAAGATTTAATAAGACTCTGTGTCCTTGACTTCAAGGGAAGTTGGGACAAGTTCTTACCATTGGTGGAGTTTTCCTACAATAACAGTTATCAAGCAAGTATTGGCATGGCTCCATTCGAAGCATTGTATGGAAGAAAATGTCGTTCTCCAGTATGCTGGGATGAGGTGGGTGAAGCAACGTTGTTGGGACCGGAGTTGGTACGTATGACTAAAGAAAAGATTCAAACGATCCGACAACGTATAAAAACCTCACAAGATCGAAAAAAGAGTTATGTTGATCTTCATCGAAAGGACGTGGAATTTGATATAGGAGATCATGTGTTCTTACGTGTTGCTCTATGGAAAGGAGTTACGAGATTTAGAAAAAGAGGAAAGCTCAATCCTCGATTCATCGGTCCATTTTTAATCCTCGATCGAGTAGGAACTGTGGCTTATAGACTCGCTTTACCGCCAAGTATGTCTCGTGTTCATAACGTTTTTCACATATTCATGTTACGCAAATATGTGGAAGACCCGAACCACATTATTGAGTTAGAACCGGATGAAATAGCGGAGAATTTGACGTATGAAGAAGTTCCTGTTCAAATCTTGGATAAGAATGAACATATTCTACGCTCCAAGGTTATACCTTAAGTCAAAGTTTTGTAGAGAAACCACGATGTTGAGGAAATGACCTGGGAATTAGAATCTGAAATAAAATCATGGTATCCTTACCTCTTCGACATACCAGGTACGTACCCTAATTTCGAGGGCGAAATTTCATAAGAATGGGAGGTTGTAAGACCCCAACTTTTATAAATAAAGATGAATTTTCTATAAATATCATTTTTGAATATTATGGAGTTAATTTTAAATAATGTTATAGTTGTGGGTAATATTTATAAATTTTACAAAGTACGCAAGTTGTTATATAATATTCGATTGGTCGGGGAATATTTGTTTTAACGGAGAATATTCGTATAACGACACAATCATTGGTGGACCCCACAATGGAATTATGTCGGATTGAGAAAACGACAAAAATATTTTATTAAAAATAACGGCGGAAGTTTTACCATTGTTACTGTTGAACTACTCGGTAGTAAAAGTACAGTAATACGTGTGGTTGCATAGTAGCACACGGTATTGATTATTAATGCTTATGTGAGAAGTCACTCAGTTTGATTTAATTATTGTCAGTTAATAATATGAATTATTTAGCGATAATGACGTTTTGTTTTATTCGTATTATTAACGTAATAAAACAGAAACATCTTTTTATATAAAACAGAATACTTTATTAAAGTTATTCTATAAATAGAATATATTATATTTTATTTAAAAGATTTTTCTTTAAATATGGACCGTCAGATTAAAGTAATCAATCTGGACCGTTCATGGATTAGTTACTATGCATTCTATTTTTCTATAAATAGCAGCTCATTCCTTCATTATTTCTTACGAATTCACTGAACTCTAGAGAGAGAAACTATAGAGAGAAACTATACAGAGAGAGAGAAAAAGAGTATTCTGCTACTTAACTACTTCCTTATTTCAGCTCTTCTTTAAAACGGTAAGGGGTGTTATTCTTTCTTATTCATGAAGAGAACTGTTGTTATTCCATTTCTTATTATTCTGTTGGAATAACCTGTATACGCGGTCTACCCTATACTTGGTGACATTCTTCTATTATTCTGTTGGAACATCCTGTCTGTGTGTTTTACACCGGATCTGGTTCCGTTTTTATTATTATTCTGTTGGAACATCATATCTGTGTGTTTTACACCGGACCTGGTTCCGTTTTTATTATTATTCTGTTGGAACATCCTGTCTGTGTGTTTTACACCGGACCTGGTTCCGTCTTGTTATTATTCTGTTGGAACATCCTGTCTGTGTATTTTACACCGGACCTGGTTCTATTATTTATTATTCTGTCGGAATATCCTGTCTGCGCGTTTACGCCGGACCTAGTTTCATTATTTATTATTCTGTGGGAATAACCTTTCTGTGCGGTCTATCACATGCATGGTGATTTCTTTTGTTATTCCATTCTTTATTATACTCAGTTGGTTAAGTTTTGACTTCTATACTCCATGAAATTTGTGGAATATCCTTGATAATTGCGTTTCATCCAGTATCTTTTCATTAAAATATTCTTCTAAGCATTCTTGAATTTTACTCCACAAAGCAGTATTATGTTGACAATTGGACGTTGTTAATTCTTGGATAAATTAATTCTTGAACTTGTTTTATTGA
The DNA here is from genome assembly GCA_016801055.1 of Panax notoginseng. Classification (NCBI taxonomy): domain Eukaryota; kingdom Viridiplantae; phylum Streptophyta; class Magnoliopsida; order Apiales; family Araliaceae; genus Panax; species Panax notoginseng. The sequence continues at coordinate 98,269,907 of CM029021.1, read as the reverse complement.
ATTCTTATATCATTTTCATCATCCTCATGTTTATAAAATGTTGAAAGTCATCTGTGGCCTGTAGTGCATAGATGGACTTGGTATGATTATGACCAGGGATTATTCGGTATAATCATGACCGTAATGTTACAAATGATGTGGTAAAAGTCCTCATTGGCCCGTAGTGCATTGATGGACAGTTGTTGGCATGATCATGATCATTAATGAATACACGAATATCCTTGGCCGTAGTGCAGGGGTGATTCGATGATGTGGATTATTTTATTAAGCTGAGTCCCAGCGATAACAATGTTGAAAAACCTTTTAAATCATAAAAGATAGTAGAGTTTATTTTCTACTTGACTCTTTTAATGGATTGCTTGTTCCGCTGCAGTTAAACTTGATGTCTATTATATTTTATCAATTTAACATTATTGAAGGCTAATGATAATTTATTCTGCATTATCTTAGTCATAATATTTCTTACTGGGCTAGTTGAGCTCACCCTTTCTTTCGCTGTTCTCTTCAGGAAATCAGAACGTAGCTGGGGCAAGTCGGGGAACGGAGTGATGGTCCGAATGATAGTATTAGTTAGTAGTCCTCACTATTCTATGTAATGGTGTGTTAATAAATGTAATGAGGACTCCTTTTGAGTATGAATACTCTCTAGAAGATAATATTTGTATTCAAACTCACAGTTTATGTTTTGTCGTATTGTACACGACAGTTGTATTAGTAAGTTGTATTTGTATTCTGTACTATGTATCTGACGACCCAAGATGGGTGATGTATACCTAATTTTGGGGGCGTCACAATTCACGTATTCCTTTCGTATACCATAAGTACAATAAGCGTATTGTACCTCGTATTTACTTAACGTATTATACATAGGTACTAACTAGAACCACCAATTGTATAACACTTGAATAAAACCTAACGTCATTCCTTCTACGCATATTATTTCCTTCTCGGAAATCAATATACTCAACCCTTAGGTTTTAAGTCCGCAGGCGAAAACTTCGTTTTTGCCATAAATGAAATATTATCAGATATTCCATCTCATCACGATATTCTATCATTACGCGTTTCTCGGAATTTCAAAATAACTCCTCGGACAGAAACGGATGAATAGTATTTTTACGAAAACTTCTCAGAAAACAATTATTATCGTCTTGGAAATTCCAAACAAATATTTCTACCACGTAGCCAGAATACTAACCACGTTAGCACATTCTAGGTCATAGAACGACCTTCACATAGTTTACTTCACAAAGAATTCAATTAAATTCATTTAATTCACATAATCAAATAAAAAAATTAATTGAAATAAAAATCCGATTTTTCTCGGGCGTTACATTCTCTCCCTCTTATAAGGATTCTGTCCCCAGAATCTTAGCGTATAATTACAGAAACAAATGAGGAAAATCTTCCTTCATTTTACTTTCGAGCTCCCACGTTGCTTCTTCAACATTATGGTTTCTCCATAACACCTTCACTGAAGGTATGACCTTATTTCTTAAAACTTGTTCCTTCCTATCAATAATTTGAATTGGAAGTTCCTCATAGGACAAGTCCTTCTCTAACTGAATAGATTCATACTCTATCACATGTTTATAGCCTGGTTTATAAGGACGCAACACTGACACATGAAACACATTATGAATGTGTTCCATTTCTAGAGGTAAAGCTACTTCGTAAGCTACCTCCCCTATCCTTTTTAAAATCTCAAAAGGTCCTACAAACCATGGACTTAACTTCCCTTTCTTTCCAAAACGTATTTTCCCCTTCCAAGGTGATACTTTCAGAAAAACAAAAGATCCTACATCGAATTCTCTATTTTCTCTGTGAGGATCTGCATACTTCCTCTGCCGGTTTTGAGCCGCAACTAATCGAGCACGTATTAATTCTACCATGCCCGCCGTCTGCTGAACCATCTCTGGTCCTAACATCTGACGTTCACCCACCTCATCCCAACATAATGGAGTTCGGCACTTCCTACCATACAACGCTTTGTAAGGCGGCATGCCTATACTAGCGTGAAAACTATTGTTGTACGAAAATTCTACTAATGGTAGAAATTCGTCCCAACTCATTTTGAAATCCATAATGCAAGATCTTAACATATCTTCAAGCGTTTGAATTGTCCGCTCACTCTGACCATCCGTTTGAGGATGATACGCCGTACTTAATCTTAACTGTGTTCCCATTTGCTCTTGCAAACTTCTCCAAAAGTTCGATGTGAATCGTGGATCACGATCTGACACAATCGAACAGGCACTCCATGTCTGGAAATAATTTCCTTGACATACAGCTTAGCTAACTGATCTAAGTTATACCTAATTCCTATTGGTAGAAAATGAGCCGATTTCGTTAATCGATCCACTATCACCCAAATAGCATTGTATCCTTTTCTTGTGGTTGGAAGTCCCACCACAAAATCCATCGTGATGTGCTCCCACTTCCACTCTGGAATTTCTAACGGTTGTAACAACCCGCTCGGTCGTTGATGTTCAGCCTTAACTTTTTGACAAGTTAAGCACTTACTAACATATTCTGCTATTTCCCTCTTCATATTCGGCCACCAAAAGTTCCGACGAAGGTCTTGATACATCTTCGTACTGCCGGGATGTATCGAGTACCTCGAACAATGGGCCTCCATCATAATTTCTTCTTTTAATTCGGGATCATTAGGAACCCAAATTCTTCCCTCAAAACAAAGTAATCCCTCCTTATCGAGGTTATACTCAGTTTTTTCTTCGTTTTCTATCTTATTCAACATCTTCTTACACCCCTCATTGCTCAGTTGTACTTTCCTAACCCGCTCCACTATGGTAGGTTGGGTTTCCATGGAAAATAACAATTCTACCGATTCCCCCGGTAACTTAACTTCTAGTTCCATTTTTTCCATTGCTGTTACCAACTCATTCTGAGTTGTTAACATTGATAATTTTTCACTATCCTTTCTACTTAGCGCATCCGCTACTATATTTGCTTTTCCCGGATGATATAAAATATCACAATCATAATCTTTTATTAACTCTAGCCACCTTCTCTGTCTCATGTTCAACTCCTTCTGTATGAAGATATATTTCAGACTTTTGTGGTCCGTGTATATCTCACATTTCTCACCATAAAGATAATGTCTCCATATCTTTAGGGCAAAAACTACAGCTGCCAATTCCAGGTCATGAGTAGGATAAACCTTCTCATAATCCTTCAATTGACGTGACGCATACGCAATGACCTTGCCATGCTGCATGAGCACGCAACCCAATCCTTTATGCGAAGCATCGCTATACACTACAAAATTCCCGATATCATCTGGTAAGGACAATACTGGTGCCTCACTTAATCTCTTCTTCAATTCCTGAAAACTGTTCTCACATTTTTCAGTCCACACATACTTCACTGACATTCGTGTCAGATTGGTTAACGGAGTAGCTAATTTAGAAAAGTCTGGAATGAACCTTCTATAGTATCCTGCTAACCCCAGAAAACTCCAAATCTCAGTCGGCGTCTTCGGTTGCTCCCATTCGTTTATTGCTTCTACCTTGGCCGGATCTACGGAAATGTCATCCTTATCAATAACATGCCCTAGAAACTGCACTCTCTCAAGCCAAAATTCACACTTTGTGAATTTCGCATACAACTTCTCCTTCCTTAGCGTTTCCAACACTATTCTTAAATGTTTCGTATGATCTTCTAGCGTCTTTGAATAGACTAGAATATCATCAATGAACACTACGACAAACTTGTCCAAATATTGTTTGAACACTCTGTTCATCATATCTATAAATACGGCTGGCGCATTAGTCAACCCAAACGACATTACCAGAAACTCGTAGTGACCATAACGAGTTCTGAATGCGATCTTAGGTATATCTTCCTTCCTCACCTTCAACTGATGATACCCCGTGTGCAAATCTATTTTAGAAAAATATTTTGCCCCTTTCAATTGATCAAATAGATCATCGATCCTGGGCAAAGGGTACCTATTCTTAATCGTTAACTTGTTCAACTCTCGATAGTCGATACAAAGTCTTAACGACCCATCCTTCTTCTTTACAAACAACACCGGTGCTCCCCAAGGAGACACACTTGGTTGAATGTACTTCCTATCTAACAGTTCTTGTAATTGAACCATTAACTCCTTCATTTCAACTGGCGCCATTCGATATGGTGCCCTTGAAACTGGTTCCGTTCCCGGTAACAAATCAATTACAAATTCTACCTCCCTATCCGGTGGAATACCCGATAATTCCTCCGAAAATACATCCACGAACTCTTGCACAACTGGTATCTGATCCAAGGATGTCCCCAATCTTTGGGTATCCACCACATGGCATAGATAACCTACACACCCTTTTCTTAACATCTTCCTAGCTTGTGTCATAGACAGACAACAAGAGTGTCTCGGTGAATTACTACCGAAAAACACTACCTTGGTTTTCTTAGAAAGCCGAAGGTTTACACTTTTCCTATGGCAATCTATAATTGCCTCATGGTTCACCAACCAATCCATACCAAGAATTACGTCAAATTCTTTTAGCCTTATCGGTACCAAATCTACCGATAACTTATTTTCCCTAATTTCTACGCAACAGTTCTTATGAATATGTTCAATGGGGATTATCTCCTCGTTTGCTACCTTAACGTCTAAAGGTATAGGTAACTTCTCAGGAATTAACCCTAATCGTTTAGCAAATTCACATGCTATAAAAGAACAAGTGGCACCCGAGTCAAATAGCACATAAGCATTTATCTCATTGACCGGAATGATACCTGCTACCACATCTGTTGATGCAACTGCATCTTGAATAGTCATATTAAACGTACGAGCCGAGGGTCTACCCACTAATGGTGTTGGTCCAGTAATGGCTAATTTACCACTACCAGAACTCTTATTCCCCTCTAAACCCTTCTTTGGGCAATTTCTTATCATGTGGTCCTTTGACCCACAGACAAAACACCCCTGATTCTTCTTAGGGTTAGGACAATTGGGTGACAAATGTCCCTCCTACCCATAGTTGTAGCATACTGCTTTCCTCTTTAAACAGACTCCCATGTGAGATTTTCCGCATGTCTTACATGCTTCCGTTCTCCTTTTGGGATCTCCCTGTTTTACCCTGGTATTCCCGGGATTAAAACCCCTCCTCTTTGGCAAGTTGCCGCTTCCGCTGGCAACTTCCGCCTTACTACTTCCTTCTATCTTACTCTTAATCTACCGCTCTTTGTGGTACTGAGACAAGGCCTCACCACTACCTTCAGCTATTATCGCCTTCTCCAGAATGGTTCCATAGGAAGCACTATGGAAAACCGATATTCTACTATAGAGCCAAGGTTTTAAGCCCTGCTCAAATCTGCGCGCCTTCTTTTCCTCCGTATCCACCTGATGTGGAGCAAATCTTTCCAACTCATTAAATTTGGCGGCATATTGGGGAACAGTCATATCCCCCTGCTTAAGTTCTAGAAACTTAATTTCCATCCTACCCTGCATGCTAGTAGGGAAATAGTTCTCGAAGAAAACCTTCTTAAATTATTCCCACGTAACAGCCTCTGCCCTAGCCCCACCCTGGTGAGCTTCCCACCAGTAGTTGGCTTCTCCCTTCATCATGTAAGTCGCAAAAGAAGTCTTTTACGCCTCACCTACGTTTATTATCACAAACGCCTTTTCAATTTCCCTAATCCATGTTTGGGCTTCTAGTGAATTCGTCGTTCCTCGGAACTCGGGAGGACCCACACTTTTAAAGTCCTTAAAGGTAGTTGTTCTTACTACCCCAGGAGCTACAGGAATCCCACCCCCCACTTGGTTAAATGCAGCCGTTAATAAATTAACGAACTCTTGCATAGGGTTGTTAGGACCCCCTTGATTTTCATTATGAGACTCGGCCTCTTGGTTCCGTTGTCTCCTTCTTGGCGGCATAATTCTGATTAAACAAATAAAGTTTCGTTATTATCTATTTAATTACTCGGTTATCATTTTAAATTAACAACAACCATTCATACCACACAAGCATGTTAAATAAAAACGTCATTATATTAATATGCTTTCATAGTCAAAACTATTTACATCATGTTCCCTTAGCCAAAAGCTATCATATACTTTCCCGCGATTACCTTCTACAAAAGTTGGGATTTGCTAAAAGACTACCCTTAATTATACAAAAGATGGTTTTACGTCACTACTTATATATAAAAGAAAAAAAAATTCTAGCAACCTTCTAACACTGTCGAACGGCATTTTCATATTTCTGATTTGCCAGAATCGACACTATATCTCGACTTATGGTATGTCGAGTCTGCCCGGACTCAATAGAATAACAAGCAATTTTCAGCTTGAAATCCTCATGAGCGCATTCATGAATGTATGACATCCTAGCTATTTTCTGATCTTTCTCAACCAGTTTCTGCTTTAGCTCGAGGACCTCATCCTTATAGCTATGAGCCTTATCAGTCATAAGCACTTTTTCATCGTGCTCCGACTCAAAGTCTGCCTCTGCAGATTCTTTCGCCTCATATAGGGCAGTTATCTCCTCAATCTATGTCTCTACCTGAGTACGTAGGTGCACATTCCTATCCAACACCGCTAAATACAGTGCTCTAGTTGCATCCAAAGATGCTGGCTCCAGAGTAGGTAACACCGTGTTAATCGATGTCACCTCCATTTCCTCCTCCACCTCTAGCATCTCCTTAAGGTATGATGCTAAACCCATAGTCTCCTCAGAGTATTCCTCCTCAGAGATGTACTCCTCAATGTCTGAGTCTTCTAGTACAACTATCGGTACCTCCATCACTGGCATTGGTACTACCTCAACTTGGTTAACTGAGTCCTCACTTATCATTTCCACGTTTCTAAACATCAAGCTATCGGTTGACATCTACAAACACATAACACGTTGATTAGTACATAATACACAATAGTATAAGCACAAATCACATTTAATATCTTTAAGATTAATTTTCATCTTTTAATTCATTCGATACTGAGTTATCTCAATATCTTCTTAATTCAATAGACTTGAATTCCATTTCTCGGACTTTACCTTCCTTACAAGGTTATTAGCCTAAGGTTTTCCCCCCTTAAGTTTTATAACCTAAGGCTCTGATACCAACCTGTGACGCCCCCAAATTCGGGTAACTTCCAACCCGACAGATGGTGCTCCACTATACTAACATCAATACCATCATTCCATTGAAATACAACAAAACGAGAGTAATTACTATATTCTTATTAAAATCAAAGTATAATCCTTCCCAGGTTCATAAACCGGTTACATCGTTCATTGTTCATAAGGTATAATACATACAACTTATTAAACTATTACACAATGCCTAAGCATCCATCTTAGCTTTGCCCTTATCTTTCTTGGCATTCTCAGTACGTTCACCTTTAACTGCAGTTATATAATTCACGCAAGAAGTGAGCATGACAGCTCAGCAAGTTTAATCAAAGATAACAGAAATACCACATTCATGAATTATATAACAATTCCAACATAACTGAACAATAGTTATGAAGTATTATGAATCAATACTACCATAATAGTATATAACATCAATTCCCAATGTATAGAATAGATTAGGAATTCTGAACCGGTCGATAGACCATGAACAGTAAATTTTAATTTTCAGACTTGAAAAGGAGTCCACAGCACTAAGGCCGTTCATCCGTATAACTTACGAGCACTTCTAGGTGATCGGCCTATAGTACTCTATGTTGATCAACACTACATTCATTAAACGTATTTACGTTTAATATTTTTGGCAAACTCGCGTGCCATCGAAATATCGATGAAAAATACTTTTGTTTGTTCATAGACAAACCTTACCTTCACATCCGTACCAATTACTTGGCATAGGATAGCTTTAACATTTCTATATAGAATGATATGGAAAATCATCAATCTATATCTTACGAATAGTCTAGCCAAGTTAAAATCTGGCATCGACCCTTTCTTTTACAACAAAACTTGCAATTCAGTTCAATGAATCACATAAAACTTGGCTAACTTAGAAGTTAGACAAGCGTTAAGAAAACTTGCCTTTCAGCGTCTTCAAATAACTTACTCAACTGACCACAGCCTTTACAGAATCTACATGATATATTCACATAGCACACCGTAATTAGCTATCAAACAACTATTCACATTGTTCCTACCAACTTCTTTCTATTCTATGTCTTCGTTAACATAATATTTTTATTAAAGTCAATATGACTTATTACCCTTCATCCCGGTTTATCTCTCTATGGACGTTTTATTAACCGGACTCAACTTCATTAATAAAGTATTACTTCGTTCATTTTACATATTTTGTTTACTTACATTAGACTCCTAAGTTTCATATCATATACCTTAGTATAGATAGTATAGGATTAGTCTTTATACATTCATTGAGTATATAAACTCAACTCCGCTTGATCCCTAACCAACTGAAGTCTAAAGCATAACTGGGTCAATTTTTCCTTACTGCCAGCGCTGCGGCGCGGCACCTTGGCGCTGGGGCGCGGCACTTGCACAACATTGGCGCTGGGGCGCGGCACATTGGTGCTAGGGCGCGAGTTTACAGAGTGCATAGCCGAGTCTGGCACTGCGGCGCCACCATTTTGTACTGGTTTTGGCGCTGCGGCGCCGAGCCTGTGCATCAGTTGACAAACCAGTTTTGGTTTTCTAACGAAACTCCCGGCTTCCTAATTTGTTCGTTTTACATCCGAATTGACCCATTCAAATTCCTACAAGTCAGGAATTACATTCTTTACACGTTCATATAAGAATTCAACACTTCCGAATCCGTTAACTTATAATGCACTATTGAGTTCATTTTATATACATTCGTAAACGTTAATGAGCGTTCAATGCTCGTTTTCTTCATTTTAAGTCGGAATCCGACGATTCTCGAACCCATGACTCTTAATCACCCTATCTCACGTGTTGACATTGAAAACCAACATTTTTAAGTCTCACGGCAACTTTCGACTACCAATCCGGAATTTCTACGTTTTCAACGTTTAACATCTATTTTCGTAAAATTCGCCATAACTTCATTACTAATGTTCTCTAAGCCAAATCACATGGAATACTCCATGGATTTCATATCTACATCCTAACCAAGCAAGATGCAATTACTAACGGATTGATTGAGTCCAATCGTTTATAAACGATCAATCTTAACTATCCATATTTCCATGGTTCAAAACTATTTCAAACCTTATTATTTTTATAACCTCATGACTTATAGAGATTGAATCTATGGTAAGTCATCGGTAATCCCTCATACAAGGCGTATACCAACCCTCTATGATTCTCCAATATAAAAGACAATCAAAAAGAAATGGAGAATGAAGAACAAAGAGTATTACCTCAAGTTCCTTAAGAATCTCTTGGAAGAATAGAAGTATAAGCTTCCAAAGTGTATGTTTGCAAGTGTAGCTCTCTTTTCTCTCTCAAATAATCTAAGTTGAGTCTTGGTAAAAATCTCAAATGAATCAACCTAGCTTCCTATTTATAGAATTTAGAATGGAGGGCAATTTAGACATTAAATCCCACCTCCTTACTATTCATGTGTGGTCACCAAGTAAGATACTTGGTGACCAAGCCTTATGCTTGGCTTGCACACCAAGGTGGCCGGCCCACCTCCCCTCTTGTGACATCCCATGGGTTGCCCCATGGGTTATACCCATTGGGTGACCCACCGGTTCGACCCACGGTTCAGTTTTGTGAATTGGGCTTAAGTAAATAAACATTGGGCCTTGACTTTGACTTAACCCACCTAACTCATTGGGCTTAGTCCTTCAATTGATTGGGCTACTCATAATCCAATACAAATGAATTACTCATTAAGTCATAACTTAATTTTATAATACGTATCGTATTCTACACGTATGATTCATGTATTCCTTTCGTATACCATAAGTACAATAAGCGTATTGTACCTCGTATTTACTTAACGTATTATACATAGGTACTAACTAGCACCACCAATTGTATAACACTTGAATAAAACCTAACGCCATTCCTTCTACGCATATTATTTCCTTCTCGAAAATCAATATACTCAACCCTTAGGTTTTAAGTCCGCAAGCGAAAACTTCGTTTTTGCCATAAATGAAATGTTATCAGATATTCCATCTCATCACGATATTCTATCATTACGCGTTTCTCAGAATTTCGAAATAATTCCTCAGACAGAAACGGATGAATAGTATTTTTACAGAAACTTCTCAGAAAATAATTATTATCGTCTTGGAAATTCCAAACAACTATTTCTACCACGTAGCCAGAATACTAACCACGTTAGCACATTCTAGGTCATAGAACGACCTTCACATAGTTTACTTCACAAAGAATTCAATTAAATTCATTTAATTCACATAATCAAATAAAAAATTTAATTGAAATAAAAATCCGATTTTTCTCGAGCGTTACAATACTTGTGGGCATTAGTGCTCACTCTTGCTTAATAATAACATTGCAGTTAAGAATGAAAGAAGTGATGAACCTTCCACTAGTAAGGGCAAGGGCAAAGTTAACAAGTGATGAAGACTTGTTATTTTTAAATTGATGATGTATTTATGTTAAGACTTGGTTTATGATTGATGTTTAAGACTTAATTGTTTATAATTCTGCACAGATGTTTTAAGGTTAGTTAACCTGGGATTGTATTTATTATTAGTATGTTGTAATCCTTTTAAGGAGAAGTTTTTAATTCTATCTATTGCATGGTTTACATTTATTATGGGTAGATAGATAGATGATATTTGTACAGTGAACACCAAATCCCGTGGAATTGAAGTACCCGGATTTTGGGGTGTCACATGACATCCGAGAATGTTGAGAATAGCAATGGAGCGCATGAGGCCATGGAGACACCTCTAATCACCAACCAAGATAATGTGATTAGAGATATCCATGTGGTGATTGACGAATTAAAAGTTGCACTCAAGCTAGTCGCAAAGGTAGCAACTAAGAGTGAAGAAGAAGAGGAACCTGAGGAGGATTTATTAGAAGAACTTATTGATCAAAATGTAGAATTGCAAAATCGTATTCATGAGTTAGAAGAGCAGGCTGAAGAACGGAAGGCGGTCGTGGAGCAAAGGAATGTAACAATTCAAAATTGTATTACCCGATGTGCAATAGCTGAACAGGAGCGCTCTTTGACAGAGTATACGATATTAAAAATGGAATTTGAGAATTCAAATGTCAAGGAGCAGCTGAAAGAAGAAACATCTGAACGAGTGAGAATGATAGATGCATGGGTAAAAGCCACACGACGCGTTGATATTATGGAAAGAGAAGTCTGATCCAAGAAAGCTAAAATAGATGATATGTATTTCTCTTTTTCGATAACAATTGGGAGAACCCAGCATCGAGTTTTGAATTATCCTATACATTGCGGTCAACCCCAATTCGATATGAATCGAAGGCTAATGATTCAGATCATGGAGCAGGAGTACGACGAAGCAGTTAAGGGTGGAATATGCCCTGTAACGAAAGTCAATTCCAATGGTAATGACGACACCAAAGACTGTCCCGAACAAGTCAAATTCGGTAGTTTAAGGGAGAGCATTTTTCGTGACGAGGAATCGAACGAAGTTATCACGGGTTAGTTAATTATAAATTCTTGCGAAGTCTATACCTTATTCGATACTGGTTCTACCTATTCTTTTATCTCTCTTGCTTGCGCTCAACATTTAAATTTAACTCCGGAGAAGTTAGACTTTAACTTATTGGTTGAAATTTGTTAGTAGAAACCTTCGTTACCTCCACTATTTATAAATCTTGTTGATTCAAATCGACACTTTCACGTTACCTGTCGATCTTATCTCTTTGAAAATACTTTCCTTTGATGTGATTGTTGGAAACGATTGGTTAACCACTCATCATGCTTTTCATAAGGTTGTTAGCTTTCATATTCCTAACCAACCTATTATGTGAATCCAAGCAACCAAACCACTAAAGTCAATCATTGTCATATTAAGCCATAAGAAAAGAGCCCCAGTCCTTTCGTTGTTGACTTCCTTGTGTGAAATGCACCGAGGCCAGACTTTCTGTAGGCGACGTCATGAATGACGATGCCAAGTTGATAGGTATCAATGTGACGTACTATCCAAGTCTTGGATGAGGGTCACAGTTTTGAATGATATTTCTATTGTTAATAAATTTCCTGACGTATTCTTGAAGACTTCTTAGCCTACCCTAGAGCGTGAAATCGAATTTTGTATTGACCCCAGTACAAAACCTATTTCTTAAACCCTCAAATATTTCTTCAACTAAAATGAACGTAACATGCGCCAAAGACGTTGACTCAAGCTGTTGAAGATTACGATCGTACCATTCAATATCATCGTGGGAAAAACGAACGTGATAGCTGACGCGTTGAGTAAAAGATCGTATGCGTTTACGAGTGCGATGTTGTTAACACAAAGACCCATCTCGTATAACTTACAAATGATGAAGATAGAATTAAAGACTCTAGTGACACACATGAAGATAACGAATATAAGAGTAGAATCGACTTTAATCGATAAAGTTAAAGCCGCTCAAGCTACACACCCGTATCTGAAGAATTTGAAGAAAAGGTTCAAGAGGGCATTATTCTAGAAGCAAAAATCGATGAAGAGAGGAAATCTCAATCCTCGATTTTATTGACCCATTTAAAATCCTTGATCGAGTAGTAACTGTTGTAAGTCCCCAACTTTTTAAATAAAGATTAAATTTTCTCGAAATATATTTTTGAATATTATGGTGTGGATTTGAAATAATGTTTAGTTGTGGGTATTATTTACATGTTTTGCAAAGTACGCAAGTTGTTATATAATATTCGATTGGTCGGGGAATATTCGTTTTAGGAGGGAATATTCGTACAACGGCATAATCATTGGTGGACCCCCACAACGAAATTATTGTCGGATTGAGAAAACGACAAAAATACTTTATGAAAATAATGGCGAAAGTTTTTGTAACATTCCATAATTTTAAAGTGTTATATTAAATATTTATTAATTTATATAAGTATTTAATGGATATGTTTATTGTTGAATAAATAATTGTTCAATTTTAGTGATGTGGTTTAGTTAATTATTTGTTGAATAAATAATTAAATATTAAATATTTATTGGTAATATTAAATATTTATTGAATTATATGACAATTTGAGTTGATGTGATTTAATTAATTATTTGTTGAGTAAATAATTAAGGAGCTAAAAAAATTAATTGTTATGAGATTTTATAATAATATAATTTAATAAGTAAGCTAGAAAGCTTATAGTGATTTAAATAAATTATAATATTTTAAATGGGAAATTGTAATTTAAAATATTAGTTGGTTAAATAAAATTATAATTATGAAGGAAATTATAATTATGTGATAATGATTTATGTGTTAAAGTAATTTAATAGATTAATGTTTAATTGATTTACTAATTAAATAAAAGTGTGATTAATAACCTTGCTATAAAGGAGTTATTAAAATAAATTAAAATAGTTTAATTTAGTTTTGCCAAACATGCCTTATCGCATAATAAGTCTTTAATCTAATAGTGTTTTAGCAAACAAGGTATACGGATTAATCCATTTGTTTTAATTCAATTTACTAAACAAGGTGTAAGGATTAAATGGGTTATTTTATTTAGATTAGCCAAACAAGCCTTATGGCTTTTGATTTTCAAAACTCAAATAGCTAATATCAGTTATAAGTTTTATATTTATATCATATATTTAATAGATATATTATATCTTATACGTTATATTATTATAAGTAAGAATAGAGGAGAGAGGTTAGAGAGAAAGAAAGAAAAACTCAGAGAGAAGAGAAGAAGAAGAAGAAGAAGAAGAAAACTAGAGAGAAACTTAGAGAAAGTGAGTGTTTTAATAGGTTTGGAGGAAAGAATTTGGAGAAAACAGTAGTCATCATCTTCTTAATCCAAGGTAGGAGCTCCATCTCTTTCTTTAAAAACTTTATTTTTTTCTTCTTCCCAAAAAGTCTCTGTGAAAATTTTATAAAAGATAAATTGTTGTTATGATTATAATTTTGTATGATTGTTGATTATATATTTGTTTCATGAGTTATGCATGATCATAGAGAATTTAATTCATGTATATATGTGTTTTGTGGAAGAAAATATATCACAGTGCTCATATGAAAATATATATGCATATGGCTTATTTTAAAATAGGAATTTAAGGTTTTAATTATTTCTAAATTGATAAATTGATTGTTAGAATTGACAGAGTATGTAAAATCATAATCATGATGCTTTAAATTTACTGTTTTGGTTAAATAACAAAATCACAGTGTTGATTTTCATAAAAAATATCAAAAATGGAGTTTTTGCCAAAAACATTAAAATTGAGTGTTGTATAATTGATGTTTATGCTAATTGATGGATAGAAACATGTTTAGAGTTTTTGAAATATGTTTACATGAAGTCCCTATATGATTTATGTACTAATTAGTCTGTTAGAAACGAGCTTGTAGGCCAAAATTGGCTTTTCTATGATGCTGCCGAGGCTGTCTGCCGAGGTCTGCAACGCCACGTCGCGACGCGAACCTGCAGTACCTTTGTGGCGCCGCAGCGCCATGCTCACGCCGCAGCGCGGCCTTATAGTCTTGAGCTCCACGCCGCAGCGCCATGACCACGTCGCAGCGCGAGTTAGCAGAATGTTCTGACAGTTTTGTTTTAGTGTACAAAACTTAAAAATAAATGTTATGTGTTAATAATAATAATAATGTTAAATGATAATTTCAGTAGAATTAAACTATGAATAATCATGTTATTAAGTGTTACCTATTTGTAATATAGTTGATTATGTGAATGGGTAATTCAACCCATATGATGAATATAATTATTTATATAAATATACAATGTTGGTAATGACTAACTATGTCAATATGGCATATGTATAGGGTATTAATTCAAGTGTAAGGGTTTAGCTTGTGCTAAAGGCAAGTTTTTCTAACTCTATTCTTATAATTGAGTAAGTTTTTCTAACTCTATTCTTATAATTGAGCAAGTTTTCTAACTCAAAACTTCATTGTACGAATTAATTTCATTTGGTATATTAATGTTTTCAAATTCAATTACAATTGTTGTAAGTTGCTACTTCTACACTTTCGTAGAGCTAGATTTCCTATGATTGAGTAAGTCATTGTATCTAGTTACTCATGACGATACAAGTTTTCTAATTCTAGTCTTATAATTAAACAAGTTATTCTTGTATTTAATTATTGAATAACATGTATAATTGAATTTCTATGCATGTTTATTATTTAATTTTAATTAACATTGGCTTAGTATTGTTCAAGCAATGTATGTTATTGTTATTCAATTTGGATGCTATTAGATTATTCCTAAAAGCATGATTTAATTACTATGATTGATCAAATCACGATTATTCCATAGTATAGTGTTTTATTCAACTACTCCGTAGTTGATGTTCGTTTAACTCCAAATTTCCTTGAAAGCTTATCCAAACTAAACTTACTTTGGTACGGACTTGTATTCTAAATACTGAGATGAACAACTCTTTTAATTGAGGTTACGCTTAGCGTTGAAATGATTGTGCACAATACATTGTACGAAGGGCTGATCCCCCTAAGTACGTAGAGTCCTTATAGTCTTATGACTGTTAAAGTTTAAGTTGAAAGATTACTTATAACTGTGGACATGATTCGTGGTCATTAGGCCCTCAGTGAATGTTAAAGTTTTCAGAAAGTAATAGAATTTATTGTTCAGTTCTATTGAGCCTAATGCTGGCAAATGATGTAAAAGTTTAATGATTTAATTATTGTTATTTCAAGTGGGCCTTGTTTGCTCACTCTTGCCTGTAAACTTTCTTACAGCTAAGGTTGAAACTGGTGATGTACCTAGCACCAGTAAGGGAAAAGGAAAGATGAATAAATGCTGAAGACTTGTAATAGTTTGATAGTTTATTTTCAGACTTTGTTTCAAAGATTGTAATGATGTTTATTTTAAATTTCCGCATGAATAATTGTTTGTAAAGGTTAGATAACCTAGGACATTTTTATTTAAGTTTAATCATGTATGGGCAGGTTTGAGTATTCAATTTTATTATAATTGGGTAGTTAAAAATGAATGTTTTGGTTACGTGAACACCAAATCTTGAAGAATGAAGTACCAGGATTTGGGGGTCTCACAGTTTTACCATTAACTGTTGAAACACCCAGTGTTAAAAGTACAGTAATACGCGTGGTCGCATAGTAGTACACGGTATTGATTATTGATGCTTACGTGAGAAGTCACTCAGTTATACTCAATTATTGCTACAATAATTGCTGCATCATATCTCTCATATTATTGATTCAATTATTGTCACAATATCATTTTCATAATATATTATATTATTAAATCAATAATTAAGACGACAAAGTTATTCATATTATTATTTGAAATATTGACAATGTCTAGAAGTTCTGTCAATGAGAGGTTTGGTCACCTAATTGCGCGCCAATAAGGAGAAATCCTTATCGAAAAGCCCCCTCTTTCCTGGGAACGACCTGGTTGTTAAATATTGTGAGTTATAATATTAATGATGAATAAGTTGTGTTGATTAAAAATGAATTTTGATAGTTCCATTGTGTTGGGATTATTAGTATTAGTAGAAATCGACATCTATTCCGATAATAATTGATGTATAGGGGTTATATTGATAAATCGGGTAATTTATCGGATAAATGAGCAATTAATTGCTACTAATTCACATGCTTATATAACTATTTGTTCACATGTGCGTACTATTGAATCACATTCTTGTACTATTAGGGGAGTTGGTGCAAAATTGATAATACTTGCAGGACTAAATTAAAATAAAAGAAAAGTTGGAGGTATTGTACTGTAATTGTTTGAGCCCCAAAACGTGCAATTATCGAAACTATATTTTTCTATAAATAAAAGCTCATTCTTCCTTCATTTCTCACCAATTCACAAAAGCTTTAGAGCGATTATTATAGAAAGAAGAAGATTAGTCTGCTACCTCACTATTCCAGTTTCCAGTTTTTCCAAGGTAGGGAGTATTATTTCTTTCTTATCCATGAAGAGAACTTCTGTTATTCCATTCTTTATTATTCTATTGGAATAACTTGTATACACGGGCTACCCTATACTTGGTGAAATTCTTCTATTATTCTATTCTTTATCATTCTGTTGGAACATCCTGTCTGTGCGTTTACGCCGGACCTGGTTCCATTATTTATCATTATGTTGGAACATCCTGTCTGTGTGTTCTACGCCGGAACTGGTTCCATCTTTATTATTCTATTGAAATATCATGTCTGTGTGTTTTACGCCGGACCTGATTCCGTCTTTATTATTTTGTTGGAATATCATGTCTGTGCGTTTTACGCCGGACCTGATTCCGTTATTTATTATTCTGTTGGAATAACCTGCATGTGCGGTCTATCGCATGCCTGGTGATTTTTTTTGTTATTCCATTCCTTATTATACTCAGTTGGTTAAAGTTTTGATTTCTATAGTCCATGAAATTAGTGGAATATCCTTGATATTTGCGCTTCATCTAGTATCTTTTCATGGAAATATTCTTCTAAACATTCTTGAATTTTACTCTACAAAGCAGTATCATGTTAATAATTTGGACGTTATTAGTTCCTGGATAAATTAATTATTGAACTTGTTTTATTGAATTCTTATATCATTGTCATCATCCTCATATTTATATTTTATTGAAAGTCATCTGTGGCCTATAGTGCATAGATGGACTTGGTATGATTATGACCAGGGACTATTCGGTGTAATCATGACCGTAATGTTACAAATGATGTAGAAAAAGTCCTCATTGGCCCGTAGTTCATTGATGGACAGTTGTTGGCATGATCATGACCATTAATGAATACAGAAATATTCTTGGTCCGTAGTGCATGGATAATTGTTGTCGTGATACTAAAGAATATCCTTGGCCGTAGTGCAGGGTTGATTCGATGATGTGGATTATTTATTAAGCTGAGTCCCAGCGATAAAAGTGATGAAAAACCTTCTAAATCATAAAAGATAGTAGATTTTATTCTCTACTTGACTCTTTTAATGGATTGCTTGTTCCGGTGCAGTTAAACTTGATGGTTGTTATATTATATCAGTTTAACACTATTGAAGGCTAACGATAATATATTCTGCATTATCTTAGTCATAATATTTCCTACTGGGCTAGTTGAGCTCACCCTTTTACTTTTATTGTTCTTTTCAGAAAATGAGAACGTAGCAGGGACTAGTCGGGGAACGGAGTGACGGACCAGATGATAGCATTAGTAGTCCTCACTATTCAGTGAAATAGTGGAAAATAAATGTAATAATATTGAATTTGAGTTTGTATATTGTCTAGATGAAAATATTTGTATTAAAACTCACAGCTTATGTTTTATCGTACTTTACACGACAGTTGTATAATTAAGTTGTATTTGTATTATGTATCATATATTTGACGACTCAGAATAGGTGATGTATACCTATTTTGGGGGCGTCACAGTTGGTATCAAAGCTTAGGGATATCATCCCTGGCTAAGATGTGAGATAAGAACTAGGAGGGGAGAGACGGGGAATTCTTTCGCTAGTATGATCTACCTAAGTTTATTTGGTATTTAATTGGTCAGTTAGAGTGTAGAGATAATATGTTTCATGTTAATTAACCCTTGTTTTGTGGCAGTATTTGAAAATGGCATCCGAGAATGTTGAGAACATCAATGGAGCGCAGGAGACCGTTGAGTCTCCACAAATCAATAACCAGGACAATGTGCATCAGGAAGGTGACAATCCTCATGCAAACAACAACACTGACCAAATGATGAACGATGGAATGTTCTGAGGCTTCATGCAATTCATGCAACATCAGGCGAGAGCGGCTCCTATCCAAAATACAGGTGGAAACACTGGCAACTCTCGGACGGTCACTGCCAAACAGTTCAAGGAGCTGGGACCACCGGAGTTTATTGGAGAGCCAAAACCACTTAAGGCGGAAGCGTGGATAAAGTAGATAACCAAGATATTTGATGTCATGGGATGCTCCGAGGAATAAAAGGTTCCCTTCGCCACCTTTATATTGCGTGAAGAGGCAGATTACTGGTGGGAATCTGTAAAACGTACCCAGTTTGACGCACTTAAGATGTCTTGGGAGAAGTTCCAAGAGCTGTTCAAAGACAAGTACTTTTCCGAAAGTATTCGTCATATGAAGGAGGTGGAGTTTATCAAGTTGGAAAAAAATAATATGACCGTGTCGCAATACGAGGCTAAATTTGCGAAGTTATCCCGGTTTGCATCTCATTTGGTCGATAATGAGGAGCGAATGACGCGAATGTTTTTAAGAGTTTGAAACCGGAGATACGTCAATATCTTATTTCTCATAAACTGTGTTTGTACTCAGATGTTGTAAGTAGGGCTCAGTTATTGGAGCGCGGTAACGAGTCAACACAACCAAGGGAAAACAGCCGGCAGCATGAAAATACCAATGGTAACAGCCATCGAAACGGTGACAACAAGCGTGGAGAGAATCAACATGCCAGAAATGGTAACCACTTCGGTGGTAATCATAGCCAAGACAATAAGAATGGACATTTCAAGAAGAGGAGATTCAATAATGATGGAAAGACGTCAGCACCAACACCCGTTGTCAAGGAAGGAGAACGACCACCTATCATATGCTTCAAATGCGGAGGGGAGGGACACATCAGTCCAAACTGCGCGATGCCGTCCAAAGCATGTTATAATTGTGAAAGGGAAGGTCACTTAGTTTGATTTTGTCGTTCACCGAAGACAAGTTCAGCTAGGATGGAGGCACCAAAGGCCGTCCTAGAAAAGTCAAAATCGGTAGTGCAAGGGAGAGCGTTTGTTATGACCTCCCAGAAAGAAAGGAACCCGAACGAGGTTATCACGGGTAAGCTTATCATAAACTCTAGTGAAGTCTATACCTTATTTGATACCGGTTCTACCCATTCTTTTATTTCTCCTACTTGCGCTCAACGTTTAAATTTGACTCTGGAGAAATTAGACTTTGACTTATCTGTTGAAACTCCATTAGGAGAAACCTTCATTACATCCACTGTTTATAAGTCTTGTTTGATTCAAATCGGTAACCGCACGTTACCTGTCGATCTTATCTCATTAAAAATACTTGCATTTGATGTGATTCTAGGGATTGATTGGTTAACTACTCATCATGCTAAAATTGATTATTTTTGTAAGGTTGTTAGCTTTCATATTCCTAATAAACCTATTATGCGAATTCAAGCGACCAAACCATTAAAATCAATCACGGTCATCTCAAGCCACAAAGCTATTCGTTTATTGAAAAACGGATGTCCAGCTTTCTTAGCTCATGTCACGGATTTAAACAAAAATACGTCAAATCTGAAGGATATTTCTATTGTTAATAAATTTCCTGACGTATTCCCTGAAGAACTTCCTGGCCTACCCCCAGAGCGTGAAGTTGAATTTTGTATCGACCTTGAACTCGGTACAAAACCCATTTCCAAAGCGCCATATCGAATGGCTCCTATTGAACTTCAGAAGTTAAAGACCCAATTGCAGGAATTGTTAGACATTAGTTTCATTCGTCCTAGTACGTCTCCTTGGGGTGCTCTTGTTCTGTTCGTGAAAAAGAAAGATGGGAGTATGCGACTTTGTATTGATTATCGGGAGTTGAATCATGTCACCATCAAAAATAGGTACCCATTGCCACGTATTGATGACCTGTTTGATCAGTTACAAGGAGCACAATTTTTTTCAAAGATCGATCTTCATTCTGGATATCATCAGCTAAAGGTTAAAACTAAGGATATTTCAAAGACTTCCTTCAGAACTCGGTACGGGAATTATGAATTCTTAGTCATGTCTTTTGGATTGACTAATGCTCATGCTGCCTTCTTGGATATGATTAACCGAGTATTCAAGGAATATTTGGATCATTTTGTGGTCGTCTTTATTGATGACATCCTCATATATTCCAAAAGCCGTGAAGATCATGAGCAACACTTGAGGCTGATACTCCAAAAGCTTTGTGAAAACAAGCTATATGCCAAGTTGAAGAAATGCGAGTTCTGGTTTGAGAAAGTTGCATTCCTTGGGCACGTGATATCAAGTCATGAAATATCTGTTGACCCAGCAAAGATTGAAGCTATTCAAAGCTGGGAACAACCTAAATCAGTGACCGAAGTACGTAGCTTTCTCGGATTAGCTGGTTATTATCGGAGATCCGTGGAATGATTTTCTCGAATCGCTACTCCATTAACTCAGCTGACTCGAAAAGATACAAAGTTCGATTGGAGAGAGGAATGTGAGAAGAGTTTTCAAGAACTCAAGAGGAGACTCATTTCAGCACCTGTTCTGACAATACCATCTGGCTCGGAGGGATTTGTCATCTACAGTGATGCTTCAGGCAAAGGATTAGGATGTGTTCTCATGCAACATGGGAAAGTCATAGCTTATGCCTCACGACAACTTAAAGAATATGAGAGGAATTACCCTACTCATGATCTAGAGTTAGTAGCTGTCATTTTTACGCTTAAGATTTGGAGGCATTACCTGTATGGAGAGAAGGTGGAGATCTACACGGATCATAAAAGCCTCAAATATTTCTTCACCCAAAAGAAACTCAACATGCGACAACGACGTTGGCTTGAACTATTGAAAGATTATGATCATACCATCCAATACCATCCTGGAAAAGCGAACGTGGTAGCTGACGCACTGAGTTGAAGATCATATGCGGGTACGAGTGCAATATTGTCAACGCAAAGGCCCATTTTGTATGGCTTGCAAAGGATGTAGTTAGAGATAAAGACTCCAGGGACCCACATGATGATGGCAAACATACGAGTAGAACCGACTTTAATCGATAAAGTTAAAGCTGCTCAAGCTACAGACCTGGAGCTAATGCGTATGAAGAAGAAAGTGCAAGAAGGTGCTATGCCGGAAGCAAGAATCGATGAGGAAGGAATACTTTGTGTCAACTCCAGACTTTGTGTTCCTAACAATCCTGATTTAAAGTATAAAATCATTATGGAGGCGCACAACACACCGTTGGCAATCCATCCTGGGAGTACCAAAATGTATCGTGATCTTCGACATACATTTTGGTGGAGCAATATGAAGAGAGAGATAGCAAAGTTTATCTCAAGGTGTTTAACTTGTCAACGAGTCAAGGCGGAGCATCAAGTACCAAAAGGTCCATTACAACCACTTGAAATTCCAGAATGGAAGTGGAAACATATTACTATGGATTTCGTTACTGGTCTTCCCAAGGTTTCTCAAGGCATAGATGCAATTTGGGTCATTGTTGATAGATTGACCAAGTCTGCTCATTTTCTATCTATACGAGAAACTTATACACTTGAACGTCTTGCTCGTATATACATAAACGAGATTGTAAGACTTCATGGTATGCCAGTATCCATAGTTTCTGATCGAAACCCAAGATTCACTTCAAGATTTTGGGTTAGTTTACAAAAAGCTATGGGCACGGATTTACGATTTAGCTCGGCATATCATCCTCAGACGGACGGGCAATCGGAGAGGACCATTCAAACTCTTAAAGATCTATTAAGACTCTGTGTCCTTGACTTCAAGGGAAGTTGGGACAAGTTCTTACCATTGGTGGAGTTTTCCTACAACAACAGTTATCAATCAAGTATTTGCATGGCTCCATTTGAGGTGTTACATGGAAGAAAGTGTCGTTCTCCAGTATGTTGAGATGAGGTGGGTGAAGCAACGTTGTTGGGACCGGAGTTGGTACGTATGACTATGGAAAAGATTCAAACGATCCGACAATGTATAAAACCTCACAAGATCGACGAAAGAGTTATGCTGATCTTTATCGAAAGGACGTGGAATTCGATATTGGAGATCATGTATTGTTACGTGTTTCTCCATGGAAGGGAGTTACGAGATTTGGAAAGAGAGGAAAGCTCAACCCTCAATTCATTGGCCCATTTTTAGTCCTCGATCGAGTAGGAATTGTGGCGTATAGACTCGCTTTACCGCCAAGTATGTCTCGTGTTCATAACGTTTTTCACATATCTATGTTACGTAAATATGTGAAAGACCCGAACCACATTATTGAATTAAAACCAGAAGAGATAGAGGAAGATTTAACGTATAAAGAGTTACCTATTAAAATCTTAGACAAAAAGGATCATATTCTACGCTCCAAGGTTATACCTCAAGTCAAAGTTTTGTGGAGAAACCACGATGTTGAGGAAATGACTTGGGAATTAGAATCCAAAATAAAATCAAGGTATCCTCACCTCTTCGACATACCACGTGCGCACCCTAATTTCGAGGACGAAATTTCATAAGAAAGAGAGGTTGTATGACCCCAACTTTTTAAATAAAGATTAAATTTTTTCGAAATATAATTTTGAATATTATGGTATGGATTTGATATAATGTTATAGTTGTGGGTATTATTTACAAGTTTTGCAAAGTACGCAAGTTGTTATATAATATTCGATTAGTCGGGAAATATTCGTTTTAGCATGGAATATTCGTACAACAGCACAATTATTGGTGGACCCCCACAACGGAATTATTGTCGGATTGAGAAAATGACAAAAATACTTTATGAAAATAACGGCGGAAGTTTTACCGTTAACTGTTGAAACACCCGGTGTTAAAAGTACAGTAATACGCGTGGTTGCATAGTAGCACACAGTATTGATTATTGATGCTTACGTGAGAAGTCACTCAGTTATACTCAATTATTGCTACAGTAATTGCAGCATCATATCTCTCATATTATTGATTCAATTATTACCACAGTATCATTTTCATAATATATTATATTATTAAATCAATAATTGAGACGACAAAGTTATTCATATTATTATTTGCAATATTGACAATGTCTAGAAATTCTGTCAAGGAGAGGTTTGGTCACCTAATTGCGCGCCAATAAGGAGAAATCCTTATCGGAAAGCCCCCTCTTTCCTGGGAATGACCTGGTTGTTATGTGACGACCCCAAAATAGGTCCATTCCATCCAACCCATTCTGAGTCGTCAAATACATGGTACAGAAAACAACTACAACTCTATTACAACAATTGTCGTACAAAATACAACAACACATATGTTGTGAGTTTGAATACAAATATATACCAAATGTGACACATGTCCCAACCGTGGACAGCACCTCACAGTAACACCTTACATAAAGGTATAGTCAAAAACTGTTTTAGAAAAATTAGAATATTTGGAAAGTGCTCAAGGAAACCTTCGTACATGGGAGGCCATGCTTCTAGGTTGTAATAGATATCATATGGCCACAGAATTATCCTTGGTTGACCCAATATACCCCAAAGAAAAATGAGAAGATTACTATCATATTCTTCCCAATGGTGAGTCTTCTCTTGACTTATCATTATCTCCACTGTCTCTAATTGAGAATTATACTTCAAACAAACACCAAGATTATATAGGTAGTGCTCGTAAATATACTCAGCAAGTGGATGAGCACAACCCTGACTTATGATGACACGAGGTTGTATGTCATTAGACATCTTGTATGATAGTGACAAAACACCCTTCCAACGTTGGGTTCGCTTCACCCTAGATGATTCACCAAACATAACTACTAAATGATGACCACCGTTCTATTCCCTTGTTACCCCCGCTCGACCCAGCTACACTCTTATTACCTGAAAGGAATTGTGAAACAGAAGGGTGAGCACAACTAGCCCAGTAAAGAATATCATGACTAAAGATAAATACGTTATCAATAGCCTTTAACAGAATTAAATCAGAGATTTAGAACATATTGTAGATGATAACAATTTCAACCATAGTTGCAGCGGAACGAGCAATCCATTGGAAGAGTCAAATAGACCATAAAGTTTATTATCTTCTCCACATTAAAAGTCCGCCAACAATGTTTTATTCCTGTAACATCAATCAACAGTTCATTTTCACAATTATATGAATAACTCATAATCATAATTGTGATTCTAAATTCCTCTTCACATCCAGAACGAAAATAATTTTCATAACATGTCTTTACCTAAAACATCAAAGATCATGGTTATACCAAATCACAGTTCCTGTTTATAATCATACAAACAATTTCATCTTTGCACTACGGGCCAACAATATTTGTCAACAGTTCATCTTTGCACTACTGGCCAAAGATATTCAACAACAGGTCATCTTTGCACTACGGGCCAAAGATATTCATCAATAATTCATCTTTGCACTACAGGCCAAAGATAGTCCTCAACAGTTCATATTTGCACTACAGGCCAAATATATTTATATCTCAAAGAAATATATAACCATTTTAGAATTTATATAAACAATAATTATAACCATGTTAATCAATTCATCTTTACACTTAAGCTAAAGATATTCAATTATAAATTCAATGGTCATGATCATACCAGTTAACAATTCATCTTTGCACTACAGGCCAAAGATATTCCTCAGTCACGATCATACCAATAATTTACCCATCTTTACACTCAAGTGAAAGTGAAATTCAACATTAGGGTTATAAAAATATTATATATGATAATAAAAATAATATTATCAACAACTGTATTTATTTTCAAGAGCAACAATCATAAATCAAGGATAATTTGGTCAGAAAAAGAAACTAATTTTTTTCTCGTGAATAATAACTCGTGAATAGTAACCCCGATTCAAAAAGGTAAAAATTCCATAATAAAATTCATACCAATATTTCAGTATAATGATATTGAAAGAATAACATTTCTTTAAACTTATAAACAATTTATTTTAATTGTTTACACTTTACTAAATAAAGCATTTAATCATTCTAAAATGCCAAACTCATAAGATTTCATCACCAATAATCAAAACCTTCATCAAAAATCTGCATATACCTCATATAGGATTCTCAAGTCATAAAATCCTATTTTTTAATTTTCTTACTTCACAAAACATATTTAATTCACTTACTCATAACTAGACCATTTTCATGAAAAATACCAAATCAGTTCCAAAAATATTTCTTTTCTGGGATTTAGCATAATATAGTCTCATAGTGAACATATATTTTTTTTTCAGAATTTTTAAAACTCATTTACTATTTTTCATATGGCCAAAACCGCCGAATATTTAGGCATTTATCAAAAATTGTACTTTTATCTAAAAATTTTGAAATTCACAGAGTACACTGATATTATATTGATATACTTCCAATAAAAATTTCATCAATTTTGGAGTTAACCACAAGGAGTTATAAGCGGTTATTTTTAAAATAGTCTTTTCCCGTAAAATTCATAACTCTTAATCTACACATCCAAAAATCACCATTTTTGGACACAATCAATAAAACTCATCAAAATATCATTTCAAATTTTTCCAGAATTTTTGAAGTTCAGAAAAATTACGAAACTGAAAATCATAACAACCCTTAAAATCCCTTACTATCCCTTACCTCAAAAGAGTAGTACTTCTGATCGGTATGCAAAGCCGAAAGAAACTTGCACTGAATAGCAACTCTCAAAGTATCTAAATACACACAAAATATGCTTCATAATATAGAGAGAGAAAGAGAGAAAACTTGTTTCTGGTGTGATTTTCAATTCTAACTTAGCCCTCTATTTATAGAAAAATTTTAGTAGACTTGACCTGTAACCTGATGGCTTTACCTGCTACTATTCCCACCCACCACATTTGAAATATAATTCAGCACATTTCTTCACCAACCACAAGTGAGGCCCACCAATTCTAGAATTTTTCACCAAAATAATAAACTCCGAAAATTCAACAATTTCTGAACCAGTCATCTTGTAAAATTCGTAATAAATCTTACGTTCATTTTTAACGGTTCAAAATTTGTGGACATATACTCAACTTATATATGTATAACATATCCAAAAATTACCACGATCCAACGGTCGGATTAAAAATTATAACCCCCGCAAACTATCTCAAAAATCCTGATTTTTAATACCTCCATTCCGACAAAAATACTGACAAAAACCTCAACATTAACTCCTTCATTTTTAACCACAAAAATATATCCCTCATTTATATCCACATAAAATAAATATTTCCTTATCATATGAATCAATAATTAATTATTCACAAATAATATTACAGAATCACATTTATGACAACCAGGCCGTTCCCAGGAAAGAGGGGGCTTTCCAATAAGGATTTCTCCTTACTGGCGCGCAATTAGATGACCAAACCTCTCCTTAGACAGAACTTTCTAGACATTGCCAATAATGTTATCTAATAATATTATTCAAATAATATGAATTATTGATCTGATAATGGGAAATACTGTGCAGTGACAATTATTGAACAATAATAATATAAAATTTCAACGTAGCAATTATTGAATCAATAAAATAAAATATTGAACAGTAATTACTGTAACAATTATTGAGTAGTGCCTTCTTACGTAAGAATCAATAATTGGTGCAATACCGTGTGCTACTGTATTTTAACCACTGGGTATTCCAACAGTATTAACGGTAACAACTACGCCGTTATTTATAAATAACTTATACTTGTCATTTTCTTCATCCAATCGCTTTCTGTTATGGGGCCCACACAAGGCTGCGTCGTCGTACGAATATTCCCCGACAGTAAGAATATTCCACGACCAAACGAATATTCTCCGACAAAATGAATATTTTACAACCACTTGCTTATTTTGAAAAAAAATTCATATATCACCCTTAACTTTAACTTTTATCAATTTAACCATTTACTGAATAGTAATTATAAGAAAAATTGAATACTGTTATTTCATAAAATTCGGGGTCTTACATGTTAAATATTGTGAGTTATAATATTAATGATGAATAAGTTGTGTTGATTAAAAATGAATTTTGATAGTTCCATTGTGTTGGAATTATTAGTGTTAGTGGAAATCGACATCTATTCCGATGATAATTGATGTCTAGGGGTTGTATTGATAAATCGGGTAATTTATCGGATAAATGAGCAATTAATTGCTACTAATTCACATGCTTATATAACTATTTATTCACATGTGTGTACTATTGAATCACATTCTTGTACTATTAGGGGAGTTGGTGTAAAATTATCAATACTTGCAGGACTAAATTAAAAATAAAAGAAAAGTTGGAGGTATTGTACTGTAATTTTTCGAGCCCCAAAACATGCAATTATCGAAACTATATTTTCCTATAAATAGAAGCACATTCTTCCTTCATTTCTCACCAATTCACAAAAGTTTTAGAGCGATTATTATAGAAAGAAATTATAGAAAGAAGAAGATTAGTCTGCTACCTCACTATTCCAGTATCCAATTTTTCCAAGGTAGGGAGTATTATTTCTTTCTTATCCATGAAGAGAACTTCTGTTATTCCATTCTTTATTATTCTATTAGAATAACCTGTATACGCGGGCTACCCTATACTTGGTGAAATTCTTTTGTTATTCCATTCTTTATCATTCTGTTGGAACAACCTGTCTGTGCGTTTACGCCGGACCTGGTTCCATTATTTATCATTCTGTTGGAACATCATGTCTATGCGTTCTACACCGAACCTGGTTCCGCCTTTATTATTCTGTTAGAATATCATGTCTGTGCGTTTTACGCCGGACCTGATTCCGTCTTTATTATTTTGTTAGAATATCATGTCTGTGCATTTTACGCCGGACCTGATTTCGTTATTTATTATTTTGTTGGAATAACCTGCCTGTGCAGTCTATCGCATGCCTGGTGATTTCTTTTGTTATTCCATTCCTTATTATACTCAGTTGGTTAAAGTTTTGACTTCTATACTCCATGAAATTAGTGGAATATCCTTGATATTTGCGCTTCATCTAGTATCTTTTCATGGAAATATTCTTCTGAGCATTCTTGAATTTTACTCTACAAAGTAGTATCATGTTGACAATTTGGACATTATTAGTTCCTGGATAAGTTAATTCTTGAACTTGTTTTATTGAATTCTTATATCATTGTCATCATCCTCATGTTTATATTTTGTTAAAAGTCATCTGTGGCCTATAGTGCATAGATGGACTTGGTATGATTATGACCAGGGATTATTCGGTGTAATCATGACCGTAATGTTACAAATGATGTGGAAAAAGTCATCATTGGCCCGTAGTGCATTGATGGACAGTTGTTGGCATGATCATGACCATTAATGAATACAGAAATATTCTTGGCCCGTAGTGCATGGATAATTGTGGTCGTCATACTAAAGAATATCCTTGGCCGTAGTGCAGGGGTGATTCGATGATGTGGATTATTTATTAAGCTGAGTCCCAGCGATAAAAGTGATGAAAAACCTTCTAAATCATAAAAGATAGTAAATTTTATTCTCTACTTAACTATTTTAATGGATTGCTTGTTCCGCTGTAGTTAAACTTGATGGTTGTTATATTATATCAGTTTAACACTGTTGAAGGCCAACGATAATATATTCTGCATTATCTTAGTCATAATATTTCCTACTGGGTTAGTTGAGCTCACCCTTTTACTTTTATTGTTCTATTCGGGAAATGAGAACGTAGCAGGGACTAGTCGGGGAACGGAGTGACGAACCAGATGATAGCATTAGTAGTCCTCACTATTCAGTGAAATAGTGGAAAATAAATGTAATAATATTGAATTTGAGTTTGTATATTGTCTAGACGACAATATTTGTATTAAAACTCACAGCTTATGTTTTGTCGTACTTTACACGACTGTTGTATAATTAAGTTGTATTTGTATTCTGTACCATGTATTTGACGACTCAGAATAGGTGATGTATACCTATTTTGGGGGCGTCACAACTGTGGCCTATAGACTCGTTTTACCGCTAAGTATGTCACGTGTTCATAACGTTTTTGACGTATCGATGTTACGTAAATATGTGGACGACCCGAACCACATTATTAATTTAGAACCGGATGAGATAGCAGAAGATTTAACATATGAGGAGATACATTTTAACATCTTGGATAAGAAGGATCATATTCGACGCTCAAAGGTTATACCTCAAGAGTTAGAATTTGAAGTGAAGTCAAGGTATCCTTGTGACGCCCCCAAATTCGGGTATCTTCCAACCCGACAGATGGTGCTCCACGATGCTACAATCCATGCAATCGTTCCTATTGAAATAACAACAAAATGAGTGTAATTACTATCTTTGTATTACATTTGTAATAAATCCTTTCCCGGGTTCATAAACCGAATACATTCTTTGTTCTTCATAAGTATATTACATACAATTACCCTAATCTATTACAGGACGATTAATTATCCATCTTAGCCTTTCCTTTATCTCTCTTAGAACTCTCAGTTCGTTCGGCTTTAGCTGTAAACATATGGTTCAAGCAAGAATGAGCATAACTAGCTCAGCAAGTCTTAACAACGAATCATATGACTATCACATTAACAATTACATGCTTTATTCCCGTAACTGAACAATTAACTACGAAGCACTATGAAACATTTGACTAGTACTTCTCATGTCATAACAACGATTCCAAAGTATATATATATATAATAGCTTAGGAATTCTGAACCGGTCAATAGACCATGAACAGTAATTTTCAGTTTTCATACTTGAAAAGGAGTCCACAACACTAAGGTTGTTCATCCGTATAACTTACGAATACGTCTAGGTGATCAGCCTATAGTACCCTATATTGATCAACACTCATTCATTAAACGTATTTACGTTTAATATTTTGACAAACTCGCGTGCCCATCGAATAATCGATGAAAAATACTTTTTGTTTGTTTATAGACAAACTTATCTTTACATCCGTACCAAATACTTGGCATAGGATAATGCTAACAGTTCTATATGAAACAGACTGATAAATAAATCCATTCATCCTTCAATACTTGTAAGACCCCCGAATTTTATGAAATAAAAGTATTCAATTTTTCTTATAATTACAATTCAGTAAATGATTAAATTGATAAAAGTTTAAAGTTAAGGGTGAGATATGAATTTTTTCAAAATACGCAAGTGGTTATAAAATATTCAATTGTCGGGGAATATTCGTTTGGTCGTGGAATATTCTTTCTGTCGGAGAATATTCGTACGACGGCGCATCCATTTATGGGCCCCATAACGGATAACTGTCAGATGAAGAAAACGACAAATTTGAGTTTTTACAAATAACGGCGTAGTTGTTAACGTTAACACTGTTGGAATATCCGGTGGTTAAAATACAGTAATACGTGTTATTGCACAGTAGCACACGGTATTGCACAATATTTTTGAATTATTGATTCTTACGTAAGAAGGCACTACTCAATAATTGTTACAGTAATTACTGTTCAATATTTTATTTTATTGATTCAATAATTGTTGCATTGATATTTTATATTATTGTTGTTTCAATAATTATCACTGCACACTATTTCCTATTATCAGATCAATAATTTATATTATTTGAATAATATTATTAGATAGCATTATTGGCAATGTCTAGAAAGTTCTATCAAGGAGAGGTTTGGTCACCTAATTGCGCGCCAGTAAGGAGAAATTCTTATTGGAAAGCCCCATCTTTCCTGGGAACGGCCTAGTTGTCATAACTGTGATTCTGTAATATTATTTGTAAATAATTATTTATTGATTTATATGATAAGGAAATATTTATTTGATGCGGATATAAATGATGGATTTATTTATGTGGTTATAAATGAAGGAATTATTGTTGAGGTGTTTTATCAGAATTTTGTCGGGATTGGAGGTATTAATAGATCAAATCGGTGTTCTTAAAGCTCTATTGCGTGAGTTATAATTTTGATCTGACCATTGGATCGTTGTGATTTTTGGATATGTTATACATATATGAATTGAGTATATGTCCACAAATTCTGAACCGTTAAAAATTAACGCATGATTTATTATGAATTTTAAAAGGTGTTG
This sequence comes from Panax notoginseng, assembly GCA_016801055.1. NCBI lineage: Eukaryota > Viridiplantae > Streptophyta > Magnoliopsida > Apiales > Araliaceae > Panax > Panax notoginseng. The sequence goes on along the minus strand of CM029021.1, from coordinate 98,238,087 downwards.
AAACGGTGTTTAAAATCATCCGTTTGTGGATTTCAGATATTTTCGGTCTGGAATTTGGAAAAACTTTCTTCTGTAAAGTTGTAGAGAATTCGATTTCAGGCAGAATGGACATAAAATTCGTATTTTTCTGATAAACGGGCTATTTTCTATAAATTATTGAAGTTTCGGAAAATAAAATAATTTTTATTAAAATTAGGTGGGACCCACTTTTGTTTTTATTAAACATGTGGGTTGATTTTGTTCAATGTTGGCATGTTGATGGCTGGCTTGCTGGTGGCTGGTAGGTGGTGTAAGACCCCAACTTTTTATAAATAAAATTTAATTTCTCTAATTATTATTTTGAAATAGTAAGAGGTTGATTTGATTAATATGGTTAGTTATGGGTAAAATGCGCAAATATTTTAAATAAGCAAGTGGTTATAAAATATTCATTGTTGTCGGAGAATATTCGTTTGGTCGTGGAATATTCTTGCTGTCGGGGAATATTCGTACGACGGCGCAGCCTTGTGTGGGCCCTATAACGGATACGACATTATTCACAGAAAAATTAAATTTTTGTTTTTTGTCCAAAATATCTGTTATGATTCTTATCTTTGATTGGATCTATGTTTTGGTCTTCATTCTTGAATTTTACTTCACTCTAGTTATTTATGAAGTATTTTTGAACTTGGATTGTTTAAAGTACGAATCCTTAATATTTGTTCTTTTGTTTCACTGGATTCGTTTTCTTTAAAATATTTTTCATCATCCTCAGTCCTAAATGATGATATAACTGAATATCTTTGGCCTATAGTGCAAAGATGAATGATTTTATAATGAATATCTTTGGGTCGTAGTGCAAAGATGAACAGGTGTTTAGATGAACATGACCAACTGGTGAATATCTTTGGCCCGTAGTGCAAAGATGAATAGGTGTTTAGATGAACATGACCAACTGGTGAATATCTTTGGCCTGTAGTGCAAAGATGAATATTTAGTTTATGATGTATACTGATTGATGTTATAGGGATAAAATATCAATGATGGATTTTTAAATTCATAGATGATAGTAGATTTCATTCTCTACTTAACTCTTCTAATGAATTATTGTTTCCGCTGCAGTTGTTGATCTAAAACTTGTTGTCTATTGTATTATATCAGATTTTTCCCTGTTGAAGACTAAGGATAATTTGTTATACATTATCTTAGTCATAATATTCTTTACTGGGCTAGTTGAGCTCATCCTTTTCTTTTTTATTCCATTTTTCTTCTCAGGAGACGAGAATATAGCGGGAACTAGTCAGGGTGAGGAGTAATGGTTCAAGACAGTTGTTTTAGTAGTCCTCACTATAAAACCCTAACTTTTTGAATAAAGATGAATTTTCTATAAATATTATTTTTGAATATTATGGAGTAAAATTGATATAATGCTATAGTTGTGGGAAATATTTATAAATTTTGTAAAGTACGCAAGTTGTTATATAATATTTGATTGGTCGGGGAATATTCGTTTTAACAGGGAATATTCGTACAACGTCACAATCATTGGTGAACCCCACAACAGAATTATTGTCGAATTGAGAAAACAACAAAAATACTTTATGAAAATAACGGCGGAAGTTTTACCGTTAACTGTTGAAACACCCAGTGTTAAAAGTACAGTAATACGCGTGATTGCATAGTAGCACACGGTATTAATTATTGATGCTTAAGTGATAAGTCACTCAGTTTTGTTGGTATTATTAATGTAATAATACAGAAAATCTTTTTATATAAAACAGAATATTTTTATAAAGTTATTCTATAAATAGAATATATTATATTCTATTATGCATAGTGTTGCATAGTGTCTGCATAGTGTTTTGCATAGTAAAATCTTTTTATAAAAAACAGAATACTTTTATAAAGTTATCTGTTTTATTAGACAATAATTAGAATATATTATATTTTATTATGTATAGTGTTTGCATAGTGTTGGCATAGTAAAATCTTTTATAAAGTTATTCGTTTTATTAGATTATAAATAGAATATATTATATTTTATTTAAAAGATTTTGCTTTAAATATGGACCGTCAGATTAAAGTAAATCAATCTCGACCGTTCATGAGTTAGTTACTATGCATTCTATTTTTCTATAAATAGAAGCTCATTCATTCATTATTTTCTTACGAATTCACTGAAACTCTAGAGAGATAAACTATAGAGAGAAAGAAGAAAGTATTCTGCTACCTCACTAGTTATATATCCAGTACTCTTCTTCTTAAGGTAGGGAATATTATTTGTTGTACTCGTAAGGGGTGTTATTCTTTCTTATTCATGAAGAGAACTATTGTTATTCCATTTCTTCTTATTCTGTTGGAATAACCTGTATACGCGGTCTACCCTATACTTGGTGACATACTTCTATTATTATGTCTTTATTATTCTGTCAGAATATCATGTCTGTGCTATACGTCGGACCTGGTTCCATCATTTATTATTCTGTATTTATTATTCTGTTGGAACATCATGTCTGTGTGAATTTCATCTGACCTGGTTCCGTTATTATTATTCTGTTGGAATAGCCTGTCTATGCAAAGTACCGCATGCATGGTGATTTCTTTTGTTATTCCATTCTTTATTATACTCAGTTGGTTAAAGTTTTGACTTCTATACTCCATAAAATTAGTAGAATATCCTTGATATTTACGCTTCATCAGTATCTTTTCATGGAAATAGTCTTCTGATCATTCTCGAATTTTACTCTACAAAACAGTATCATGTTGACAATTTGGATGTTAATAATTCCTGGATAAAATAATTTTTGAACTTGTTTTATTGAATTCTTATATCATTGTCATCATCCTCATGTTTATATTTTGTTGAAAGTCATCTGTGGCCTGTAGTGCATAGATGGACTTGGTATGATTATGACCAGGGATTATTCGGTGTAATCATGACCGTAATGTTACAAATGATGTGGAAAAAGTCCTCATTGGCCCGTAGTGCATTGATGGACAGTTGTTGGCATGATCATAACCATTAATGAATACAGAAATATTCTTGGCCCGTAGTACATGGATAATTGTGGTCGTGATACTAAAGAATATCCTTGGCCGTAGTGCAGGGGTGATTTGATGATGTGGAATATTTATTAAGCTGAGTCTCAGCGATAACAGTGATGAAAAACCTTTTTAATCATAAAAGATAGTAGATTTTATTTTCTACTTGACTCTTTTAATGGATTGCTTGTTTCGTTGTAGTTAAACTTGATGTCTATTATATTTTATCAGTTTAACATTGTTGAAGACTAATGATAATTTATTCTTCATTATCTTAGTCATAATATTTCTTACTGGGCTAGTTGAGCTCATCCTTCCTTTCACTGTTCTCTTCAGGAAATGAAAATATAGCTGGGACGAGCCGGGGAACAGAGTGATGGTCCAGAGGATAGCATTAGTAGTCCTCACTATTCTGTGAAATAGTGTAATAATAATTGTAATGAGGACTCATTTTGAGTTTGTATAATCTCTAGTAGATAATATTTGTATTCAAACTCACAGTGTATGTTTTGTCGTATTGTACACGACAGTTGTATTCGTAAGTTGTATTTGAATTCTGTACCATGTATCTGGCGACCCAAGATGGGTGATGTATACCTAATTTTAGGGGTGGCACACTCACCATTTTGTAAAATAGTGTATCAATAATTGTAATGAGGACTTATTTGAGTGTGAATATTGTCTACAAGACAATATTTGTATTTAAACTCACAGTTTATGTGTTATCGTATTTTGCACGACAATTGTATTAATGAAGTTGTAGTTATTTTTGTACTATGTATTTGGCGACTCAGAATGGGTGATGTATACCTATTTTGGGGGCGTCACAGTTGGTATCAAAGCTTAGGGATATGATCTCTGGCGGAGATCGGGGAATAGAACTAGGAGGGGAGAGACGAGTAAATCCTTCGCTAGTGTGTCCTACCTAAGCTTATTTGTTGGTCGGTTATAATATAGAGGTATTATGTGAATTGTTAATTTATTAAATTAACCCTTGTTTTATGGCAGTATTTGAGAATGTCGACTGAGAATGTTAACAGTGGAGTAAATGAGACCGTGGAGACACCTGTGTTCACCAATGAGGAGAACGTGCAACAGGCTGGCAATGTTCCTCCTGTGAACAACACCACTGAGCAGATGATGAACGATGGTATGTTTAGGAACTTTATAGAATTCATGCAAAACCAAATGAGAAAGACTACTGTTCACAATACAGGTGGAAACACTGGCAACTCACGAATGGTCACCGCTAAGCAGTTCAAGGAGTTAGGACCGCCGGAGTTTTTGGGACAGCCAGAACCACTTACGGCAGAGACGTGAATAAAGCAGATCACTAAGATATTTGATGTCTTGGGATGCTCAGAGGAGCAAAAGGTTCCTTTCGCCACTTTCATGTTGCGAGGAGAGGCAGATTATTGGTGGGAATCCGTAAAGCGTACTCAGCCTATCACACTGAAGATGTCTTGGAAGAAGTTTCAAGAATTGTCAATGACAAGTACTTTCCCGAAAGTATTCGTCACATGAAGGAGGTAGAGTTCATCAAGCTTGAGCAAAACAATATGAACGTGTCGCAGTACGAAGCTAAGTTTGCCAAGTTGTCTCGATTTGCATCCCATTTGGTTGATAATGAGGAGAGCATGACACGAATATTTCTACGAGGTTTGAAACCCAAAATACGTCAATACCTCATTTCTCACAAACTTTGTTTATATTCAGATGTTGTAAATAGGGCTCAGTTATTGGAGCGCGATAATGAGTCAGCTCAACTGAAGAATAATGACCAACAACTCGATGATAATCATACCAGTGGCAACGGTCATCGGAATAATGATAACCATCATGGAGGAAATTATCATGCCAGAATGGTAACCACTTCGGTGGTAATCATGGTCAAGATAATAGGAAAGGTGAGTCAAGTGGAAATTTCAAAAAGAGAAGATTCAACAATGACGGGAAGACGTCGACACCAACACCAGCAACGAATTCTAGGGGAGGAGAAAGACCGCCAGTTAGATGCTACGGATGCAGAGAAGAGGGACACATAAGTCCAAACTGTTCACAAACTTCCAGGGTATGTTTTAGTTGTGGAAAGGACGGTCGTATAGCTCGAGATTGTCCTGTAGCGAAACCAAGTCCAGCGGGGATGGTCACTCCAAAGGCTGTCCTGGACAAGTCAAAGTCATCGGTTCTTGGAAGAGCGTTTTTCGTGACTTCTCAAAAAGCGAGTAACCCGAACGAAGTTAGCACGGGTTAGTTAATTATAAATTTTTGCGAAGTTATACCTTATTAGATACCGATTCTACCCATTCATTTTTCTCTCCTGCTTATACTCAACGTTTAAACTTGACTCTGGAGAAAATTAGACTTTGACTTATTTGTTGAAACTCCATTAGGAGAAACTTTCGTTACATCCGCTGTTTATAAATCTTGTTTGATCCAAGTTGTCACCATCACATTACCTGATGACCTTATTTCTTTAAAAATTCTTGCATTTGATGTGACCTTAGGGATTGATTGGTCAACCACTCATCATGCTAAAATTGATTGCTTTCGTAAGTTTGTTAGTTTTCATATTCCTAAGCAACCTGTTATTCGAATTCAAGCAACCAAACCATTGAAGTCAAACACTTTAATATCAAGCCATAAAGTCATTCGTTTATTGAAAAACGGATGTAAAGTTTTCTTAGCCCATGTCATGGACTTGAACAAAAATACGTAAGATTTGAATGATATTTCTGTTGTTAGTAAATTTCCTGACGTATTTCCTGAAGAATTTCCTGGCCTACCCCAGAGAGTGATATTGAATTTTGTATCGACTTTGAACCCGGTACAAAACCCATTTCTAAAATCTCATATAGAATGGCTCGTATTGAACTTCAGGAGTTAAAAACCTAACTACAGGAGTTGGTACCTTAGCCTCTATCTAGTGACTTCCTTTGTGGAATGCACTGAAACCAAACTCTCTGTAGGGGACGTCATATTCGTGCGGTGGTAAACTGATAGGTGCCATTGTGACGTGCTATCCAAGATTGGGATGTGAGTCACAGTTGAGAGCAACCTAAGTTAGTAATCGAAATAAGTAGCTTTCTAGGCTTAGTTGGTTATTATCGGAGATTCGTTGAAGGATATTCTCGAATCGCTATTCCATTAATGCAGCTGACTCGTAGAGGTACAAAATTCGAATGGAGCAAGGAATGTGGGAAGAGCTTCGAAGAACTCAATAGGAGACTCATTTCGACACATGTTCTGACCATACCATCCTGGAAAAGCGAACGTGGTAGCTGACGTGTTGAGTAAAAGATCGTATATGAGTACGAATGCGATATTGTCAAAGACCCATTTCATATAACTTACAAATGATAGATATAGAGTTAAATACTCTAGGGACTCACGTGATGATATACAAGTAGAACCGATTTTAATCGATAAATTTAAAGTTGCTCAAGCTACAGACTAGGAGTTGCTAAATATGAAGAAGAAGATGCAAGAAGTCATTATTCCAAAAGCGAGAATCGGCGATGTGAGGAAAGCTCAAACCTTCGATTTATTAGTCAATTTTAAATCCTCGATCGAATAGGAACTGTGGCCTATAGACTCGTTTTACCGCCAAGTATGACGCGTGTTCATAACGTTTTTCACGTATCGATGTTACGTAAATATGTGGACGACCCAAACCACATTATTGAGTTAGAACCAGACGAGATAGCAGAAGATTTAACGTACGAGGAGGTACCAGTCAAAATCTTGGATAGGAAGGAGCATGTCCTATACACGTTAATTTTGAGGATGAAATTTCATAAGGAGGGGAGGTTGTAAGACCCCAACTTTTTATAAATAAAATTTAATTTCTCTAATTATTATTTTGAAATAGTAAGGGGTTGATTTGATTAATGTGGTTAGTTATGGGTAAAATGCGCAAATATTTTAAATAAACAAGTGGTTATAAAATACTCATTATTGCCGGAGAATATTCGTTTAGTCGTGGAATATTCTTACGACGGCGCAGCCTTATGTGGGCCCCATAACGAAAAGCGATTGGATGAAGAAAACGACAAGTATAAGTTGTTTATAAATAACGACGCAGTTGTTACCGTTAATACTGTTGGAATACCCGGTGGTTAAAACACAATAATACGCGTTGTTGCACAGTAGTACACGGTATTGCACCAATTATTGATTCTTACGTAAGAAGGCACTACTCAATAATTTTTACAGTAATTACTGTTCAGTATTTTATTTTATTGATTCAATAATTGATGTGTTGATATTTTATATTACTGTTGATTCAATAATTATCACTACACAGTATTTTCTATTATCGAAGCAATAATTCATATTATCTGAATAATATTATTAGAAAATATTATTGGCAATGTCTAGAAAGTTCTGTCTAAGAAGAGGTTTGGTCACCTAATTGCGCACCAGTAAGGAGAAATTCTTATTGGAAAGTCCCCTCTTTCCTAGGAACGGCCTGGTTATCATTATTGTGATTCTGTAATATTATTTGTGAATAATTAATTTATAGATTTATATGATGAGGAAAATATTAATTTTAAGTGGATATAGATGGAGAAAATTTTTAAATGTGACAATTGTTGAAAATTAATATTTTATCTTTTTCTGATAAAATAATTAATTTGAATATATTATTTTAATAATATATTAATGGTGATATTTTTATAATGAATGTGGGATATATGAGTATATGATGAGGAATAGTATTTTTGTTGCATTAAATGATTAACACATATTTTGTGTGTCGGTGGACCCCATTGCTTGACTGAAATTTGATTATAGCTTGTAAAATCGTCCGTACGTGGATTTTGGTCAATTTCTGTTTAGAATTTGGAAAAACTTTCTTCTGCAAAGTTGTAGAGTATTGAATTTCCTATAAAAAGTCGTGAGATTCGAATTTTCTGATAAAAGAGCTATTTATTATGAATTATTGAAGTTCCGAAGTTCCGAAATAATTGATTTTTGGAAGTTTTAATTATTTTTATTAAGAAAAACGTTTTTATTGTTTTGGTTGGCCCCCCATGTGTTGTAAACATGCTAATTTCAGGAGTCTCAGTGGGCGTAGGAAAATTTTTATAATATATTATTATTATATTTAATTTTCTGCTTTGGTGTTCTAAGCATTTTTCTATAAATAGGGTGCTTATGTTAGAATTAAAAATCAAACCAGAAACTAAAGATTTCTCTCTCTTTCTCTCTTTATAATATCGAGCATATTTTGTGAGTATTTTAGTACTTTGAGTATTGCTATACGGTGCAAGTTCTTTCAGCACTATCTCTAGTATTCCAGTCAGAAGTACTATTCTTTCTAAGGTAAGGGATATTATTTTTTTTAAAATGATATTATTTCTTCAATATCATTATGTCAAAAAATTGGTTGGAACTTTTTATCAAATTTGAAACTTTTTCATGTCGGGGTTACTATTCACGAGTTACTATTCACGAAGCATGATAATTTTTTTTATGAAATTTCTATCTTTTAGTGTCGGAGCTACTATTCACGTATACGACACTATTCACAGAAAAATTAAATTTTTGTTTTTCGTCCAAAATATCTGTTATGATTCCTATCTTTGATTGGATCTATGTTCTGGTATTCATTCTTGAATTTTACTCCACTCTGGTTATTTATGAAGTATTTTTGAACTTGAATTGTTTAAAGTGCGAATCCTTAATATTTATTCTTTTGTTTCACTGGATTCGTTTTCTTTAAAATATTTTTCATCATCCTCAGTCCTAAATGATGATATAACTGAATATCTTTGGCCTGTAGTGCAAAGATGAATGATTTTATAATGAATATCTTTGACCCGTACTGGAACGATGAACAGGTGTTTAGATGAACATGACCAACTGGTGAATATCTTTGGCCCGTAATGCAAAGATGAACAGGTGTTTAGATGAACATGACCAACTGGTGAATATCTTTGGCCCGTAGTGCAAAGATGAACAGGTGTTTAGATGAACATGACCAACTGGTGAATATCTTTGGCCTGTAGTGCAAAGATGAATATTTGGTTTATGATGTATATTGATTGATGTTACAGGGATAAAATATCAATGATGGACTTTTAAATTCATAGATGATAGTAGATTTCATTCTCTACTTAACTCTTCTAATGAATTATTGTTTTCGCTGCAGTTGTTGATCTAAAACTTATTTTCTATTGTATTCTATCAGATTTTCCCCTGTTGAAGACTAAGGATAATTTGTTGTACATTATCTTAGTCATAATATTCTTTACTGGGCTAGTTGAGCTCACCCTTTTCCTTTTTGTTCTATTTTTCTTCTCAGGAGACGAGAATATAGTGAGAACTAGTCGGGGTGAGGAGTAATGGTTCAAGACAGTTGTTTTAGTAGTCCTCACCATTTTGTAAAATAGTGTATCAATAATTATAATAAGGACTTATTTGAGTGTGAATATTGTCTAGAAGATAATATTTGTATTTAAACTCACAGTTTATGTTTTGTCGTATTTTGCACGACAATTGTATTAATGAAGTTGTAGTTATTTCTGTACCATGTATTTGGCGACTCAGAATGGGTGATGTATACCTATTTTGGGGGCGTCACAGGTGGCGTAGAAGAAGGAAATGAAATATTATATTTTATTAATTTAGTCTCCTTTAGCGTTCTAGCATTTTCCTATAAATAGGTGCTTATGTTAGAATTAAAAATCACACCAGAAACATAAGTTTTCTCTTTATATATTATCAATTATATTTTTGAGAGTATTTAGATACTTTGAGAGTTGCTATTCAGTAGATGTTTCCTTCGGTTTTTCATCCGATATTCCAGTCAGAAGTATTGCTCTTTTGAGGTAAGGGATTTTAAGGGTTATTATGTTTTTCAGTTCGTACTTCTTCTGACCTTCAGAAAATTCTGGAAAAATTTGAAGCGATATTTTGATGAGTTTTATTGATTGTGTCCAAAAATGGTGATTTTTGGATGTATAGATTAAGAGTTATGAATTTTATGAGAAAAAACTATTTTAAAAGTAAACCCTTATAACTTCTTGTGGTTAACTCCAAAATTGATGATATTTTTATTGGAAGTATATCTATATAATATCAGTATACTCTGTGAATTTTAGAATTTTTGGATAAAAGTACAATTTATGATAAATGTCTAAATATTCGGCAGTTTTGGCCATATGAAAAATAGTAAATGAATTTTAAACATTCTGAGAAAAATATATGTTCAATATAGGACTATATTCTGCTAAAGCCCAGAAAAAAAATATTTTTGTAACTGATTTGGTATTTTTCATGAAAATAGTCTAGTTATGAGTAAAGGAATTAAATATGTTATGTGAAGTAAGAAAATTAAAAAATATGATTTTATGGCTTGAGAATCATACATGAGTTATATGCAGATTTTTTATGAGGGTTTTGGTTATTGGTGATGAAATCTTATGAGTTTGGCATTTTAGAATGATTAAATGCATTACTTAGTAAAATGTATAAATAATTAAAATAAATTATTTATAAGTTTAAGAAATGTTATTTCAATATCATTATACCGAAATATTTGTATAGATTTTATTGTGAAATTTTTACCTTTTTCATGTCGAAGTTACTATTCATGAGTAACTATTCACGAGTTACTATTCATGAGTTACTATTCACGAAAAAATTGGTTTCTTTTTCTGACCAAATTATAGTTGATTTATGAATATTACTCTTGAGATTAAAACTATATGTTGATCATATTATTTTTATTATCATATATAATATTTTTATAACCCTAATGATGATATTTCTCTTTGACTTGAGTGTAAAGATGGGTAGATTTTTGGTATGATCATGACTATGGGTTCTCTTTGGCCAGTTGTGCAAAGTTGAATTGTTGACTGGTATGATCATGACCATTGAATATAATTGAATATCTTTAGCTTAAGTGCAAAGGTGAAATGATCAACATGGTTATAATTGTTTATATAAATTCTGAAATGATTATATATTTTTTTGAGATATTAATATATTTGGCCTGTAGTACAAATATGAACTGTTGATGAATATATTTGGCCTGTAGTGCAAATATAAACTGTTGAGGTATATCTTTGGCCTGTAGTGTAAAGATGAATTGTTGATGAATATCTTTGGCCCGTAGTGCAAAGATGACCTGTTGTTGAATATCTTTGGCCTGTAGTGCAAAGATGGTCTGTTGATGAATACCTTTGGCCCGTAGTGCAAAGATAAAATTGTTAGGTATAACCATGATCTTTGATGTTTCAGGTAAAGACATGTGATGAAAATTATCTTCGTCCTGGATGCGAAGAGAAATTTAGAATCACAATTATGATTATGAGTTATTCATATGATTGTGGACCAGAACTGTTGATTGATATTACAGGGATAAAATATTGTTGGTGGATTTTTAACATAGAGAAGATAATAGACTTTATGGTCTATTTGACTCTTCTAATGGATTGCTCGTTCCGCTGCAACTATGGTTGAAATTTTTATCATTTACCATACGTTCTAAATCTATGATTTATTATTGATGAAGGCTATTGATAATTTAATTATCTTTAGTCATGATATTCTTTACTGAGCTAGTTGTGCTCACCCTTCTGTTTCACAATTCCTTTCAGGTAATAAGAGTGTAGTTGGGTCGAGCGGGGGTAATAGGGGAATAGAACGGTGGTCATCATTTAGTAGTTATATTTGGTTAATCAACTAGGGTGAGGCGAAACCAACGTTGGAAGGGTGTTTTGCCACTGTCTTACAAGATGTCTAATGACATACAACCTCGTGTCATCATAAGACAGAGTTGTGCTTATCCACTTGCTGAGTATATTTACGAGCACTACCTATATAATCTTGGTGTTTGTTTGAAGTATAATTCTCATTTAGAGACAGTGGAGATAATGATATGTCAAAAGAAGACTCACCATTGGAAAGAATATGATAGTAATCTTCTCGTTTTTCTTTGGGGTCTATTGGGTCAAACAAGAATAATTCTGTGGCCATATGATATCTATCATAACCTAGACGCATGGCCTCCCATGTACGAAGGTTTCCTTGAGCACTTCCCAAAGATTCTAATTTCTAAAACAGTTTTTGACTATACCTTTATGTAAGGTGTCATTGTGACGTGCTATCCAAGGTTGGGATGAGAGTCACAGTTGGTATATATTTGTATCCAAACTCACAGTATATGTGTTGTTGTATTTTGCACGATAATTGTTGTAATAAAGTTGTAGTTATTTTCTGTACCATGTATTTGGCGACTCAAAATGGGTTGGATGGAATGGACCTATTTTGGGGTTGTCACATTTGGTATCAGAGCTATAAGTAAAGAGCCCCAAGCCTCTCGCTGGAGACTTCCTGTTGATGGGGGATGCACCGAAGCCAGACTCTCCGTAGGAGATGCCGTTTTGTGGTGGCAAACTGACAGGTACCACTGTGAGGTGCTGTCCACGGTTGGGACATGAGTCACATTTGGTATCAGAGCTTAGGGATATGGTCTCTGGCGGAGATCGGAGAATATAACTAGGAGGGGAGAGATGCATAAATCCTTCGCTAGTGTGTCCTACCTAAGCTTATTTGTTGGTTAGTCATAATATCGGGATATTATGTGACATGTTAATTTGTTTAATTAACCATTGTTATATGGCAGTATTTGAGAATGTCTGCTGTGAATGCTAACAATGGAGTGAATGAGACTGTGGGGATACCTCTAATCACTAACCATGATAATGTGATGTCAGACGAAGAAGGAATTAGTGATATTCTTGTGGTGAGTGAAGAATTGATAGTTGCACCCGAGATAGTCGCAGAGGTAACAGCTGAGAGTGAGGAAGAAGAGGTACCTGAGGAGAATTTATTAGAGGTATTATATGATCAAAATGTAGAATTGCAAAATCGTATTCATGAGTTAGAAGAGCAGGCTGAAGAACGACAGGCGGTCGTGGAGCAAAAGGATACAACAATTCAAGCTTGTGGTACCCGATATGTGATGCTTGAACAGAAGCATTCTTTGGCAGAGTATAAGATGATAAAGATGGAATCTGAGCTGAAAGAAGAAAAAAACTGAACGAGTGAGAATAAGTGATGCATGGGCAAAAGTCGCACGACACGTGGATATTGTGAAAAGAGATGTCCGATGTAAGAAGGCTAAAATAGATGATATGAATTTCTCTTTTTGGAAAGCAATTGGGAGAACCCAACATCGAGTTTTGAATTTCCCTGTACATAGCGGTCAACCGGAATTCGATATGGATCGAAGATTGATGATTCAGATCATGAGTCAGGAGTACGACGAGGCAGTTGATGCAGGAATATATCCTATAGAAAAGTATATTCTAACTGTAGTGATGACGCCAAATGCTGCCCCAGACAAGTCAAAGCCGAGTAGTTCGAGGGATGGCGGTTGTCATGATTTCCCAACAAATGAAGAACCCAAATGAAGTTATCATGGGAGATGAACAATGGAGAAATCATGATGATCCGGGAGATAGAATCTGAATTGAAAGCAAGGTATTCTCAACTTTTCGAAATACCAGGTACGTAAATTTCGGGGATGAAATTTTATAAGGAGGGGAGATTGTAAAACCCCGAATTTTATGAAATAAAAGTATTCAATTTTTCTTATAATTACAATTCAGTAAATGATTAAATTGATAAAAGTTTAAAGTTAAGGGTGAGATATGAATTTTTTCAAAATACGCAAGTGGTTATAAAATATTCAATTGTTGGGAAATATTCATTTGGTCGTGGAATATTCTTTCTGTCGGAGAATATTCGTACGACGGCGCAGTCATTTGTGGGCCCCATAACGGATAACTGTCGGATCAAGAAAACGACAAATTTGAGTTTTTATAAATAACGACGTACTTGTTACCTTTAACACTGTTGGAATACCCGGTGGTTAAAATACAGTAATACGCGTTATTGCACAGTAGCACACGGTATTGCACAATATTTTTGAATTATTGATTCTTACGTAAGAAGGCACTACTCAATAATTGTTACAGTAATTATTGTTCAATATTTTATTTTATTGATTCAATAATTGATGCGTTGATATTTTATATTATTGTTGTTTCAATAATTATCACTTCACAGTATTTCCCATTATCAGATCAATAATTCATATTATTTGAATAATATTATTAGATAACATTATTGGCAATGTCTAGAAAGTTCTGTCAAGGAGAGGTTTGGTCACCTAATTGCGCGCCAGTAAGGAGAAATTCTTATTGGAAAGCCCCCTCTTTTATGGGAACGGCCTGGTTGTCATAACTGTGATTCTGTAATATTATTTGTGAATAATTATTTATTGATTTATATGATAAAGAAATATTTATTTGATGCGGATATAAATGATGGATTTATTTATGTGGTTATAAATGAAGGAATTATTGTTGAGGTGTTTTATCAGTATTTTGTCGGATTGGAGGTATTAATAGATCAAATCGGTGTTCTTAAAGCTCTATTGCGTGAGTTATAATTTTGATCTGACCATTGGATCGTTGTAATTTTTGGATATGTTATACATATATGAATTAAGTATATGTCCACAAATTTTGAACCGTTAAAAATTAACGCATGATTTATTATGAATTTTAAAAGGTGTTGAAACGGTGTTTAAAATCATCCGTTTGTGGATTTCGGATATTTTCTGTCTGGAATTTGGAAAAACTTTCTTCTGTAAAGTTGTAGAGAATTCGATTTAAGGCAGAATGGACATAAAATTTGTATTTTTCTGATAAACGGGCTATTTTCTATAAATTATTGAAGTTTCGAAAAATAAAATAATTTTTATTAAAATTGGGTGGGACCCACTTTTGTTTTTATTAAACATGTGGGCTGATTTTGTTCAATGTTGGCATGTTGATGGCTGGCTTGCTGGTGACTGGTAGGTGGTGTAAGACCCCAACTTTTTATAAATAAAATTTAATTTCTCTAATTATTATTTTGAAATAGTAAGAGGTTGATTTGATTAATATGGTTAGTTATGGGTAAAATGCGCAAATATTTTATATAAGCAAGTGGTTATAAAATACTCATTGTTGTCGGAGAATATTCGTTTGGTCGTGGAATATTCTTGCTGTCGGGGAATATTTGTACGACGGCGCAGCCTTGTGTGGGCCCCATAACGGATACGACACTATTCACAGAAAAATTAAATTTTTGTTTTTCGTCCAAAATATCTGTTATGATTCTTATCTTTGATTGGATCTATGTTTTGGTCTTCATTCTTGAATTTTACTCCACTCTAGTTATTTATGAAGTATTTTTGAACTTGGATTGTTTAAAGTACGAATTCTTAATATTTGTTCTTTTGTTTCACTGGATTCGTTTTGATGAGGGTTTTGGTTATTGGTGATGAAATCTTATGAGTTTGGCATTTTAAGATGATTAAATGCATTATTTAGTAAAGTGTAAACAATTAAAATAAATTATTTATAAGCTTAAAAAATATTATCCTTTAAATATCATTATACCGAAATATTGGTATGTATTTTATTGTGGAATTTCTACCTTTTTCATGTCGGGGTTACTATTCATAAGTTACTATTCATGAGTTACTATTCACGAGTTACTATTCATGAGTTACTATTCACGACAAAATTAGTTTCTTTTTCTAACCAAATTATAGTTGATTTATGAATATTGCTCTTGAAATTAAATCCATGTTTTGATCATATTGTTTTTATTATCATATATAACATTTTTATAACCTTGATGTTTAAATTCTATTTCGCTTGAGTGTAAAGATGGGTAAATTATTGGTATGATCATGACTATGGGTTCTCTTTGGCCAGTAGTGCAAAGTTGAATTGTTGACTGGTATGATCATGACCGTTGAATTTATAACTGAATATCTTTAGCTTAAGTGCAAAGGTGAATTGATCAACATGGTTATAATTATTGTTTATATAAATTCTGAAATGATTATATATTTCTTTGATATATTAATATCTTTGGCCTGTAGTGCAAAGATGAATTGTTGATGAATATCTTTGGCCCGTAGTGCAAAGATGACCTGTTGTTGAATATCTTTGGCCCGTAGTGCAAAGATGAAATTGTTAGTATGATTATAAACAGGAACTGTGATTTGGTATAACCATGGTCTTTGATGTTTCAGGTAAAGACATGTGATAAAAATTATCTTCGTCCTGGATGCGAAGAGAAATTTAGAATCACAATTATGATTATGAGTTATTCATATTATTGTGGACCAGAACTGTTGATTGATGTTACAGGGATAAAACATTGTTGGTGGATTTTTAACATAGAGAAGATAATAGACTTTATGGTCTATTTGACTCTTCTAATGGATTGCTCGTTTCGCTGCAACTATGGTTGAAATTTTTATCATCTACCATATGCTCTAAATCTCTGATTTATTATTGATGAAGGCTATTGGTAATTTAATTATCTTTAGTCATGATATTCTTTACTGAGCTAGTTGTGCTCACCCTTCTGTTTCACAATTCCTTTCAGGTAATAAGAGTGTAGCTGGGTCGAGCGGGGGTAACAGGAGAATAGAACGGTGGTCATCATTTAGTAGTTATATTTGGTGAATCAACTAGGGTGAGGCGAACCCAACGTTGGAAGGGTGTTTTGCCACTATCATAAAAGATGTCTAATGATATACAACCTCGTGTCATCATAAGACATAGTTGTGCTCATCCACTTGCTGAGTATATTTACGAGCACTACCTATATAATCTTGGTGTTTGTTTGAAGTATAATTCTCATTTAGAGATAGTGGAGATAAGGATATGTTAAAAGAAGACTCACCATTGGGAAGAATATGATAGTAATCTTCTCATTTTTCTTTGGGGTCTATTGGGTCAACCAAGGATAATTTTGTGACCATATGATATCTATCATAACCTAGACGCATGGCCTCCCATGTACGAAGGTTTCCTTGAGCACTTCCCAAAGATTCTAATTTCTAAAACAGTTTTTGACTATACCTTTATGTAAGGTGTCATTGTGACGTGCTATCCAAGGTTGGGATGAGAGTCACAGTTAGTATATATTTGTATCCAAACTCACAGCATATGTGTTGTTGTATTTTGCACGACAATTGTTGTAATAAAATTGTAGTTATTTTCTGTACCATGTATTTGGCGACTCAGAATGGGTTGGATGGAATGGACCTATTTTGGGGTTGTCACAATACTGGTCTATCCGAATTAAAACAGGCATCGACTTTTTCTTTAAAACCATTCATGCATTGTATAACAGGCATCATATAAAACTTGGCTAACACGAAGGTTTGACAAACGTTAAGAAAGACTTGCCTTTAAGCGTCTGCTATAGTATAATTACCTTCCCTT
This sequence comes from Panax notoginseng, assembly GCA_016801055.1. Lineage (NCBI taxonomy): Eukaryota > Viridiplantae > Streptophyta > Magnoliopsida > Apiales > Araliaceae > Panax > Panax notoginseng. Next base: position 98,220,748 of record CM029021.1, on the reverse strand, counting down.
TGAGTCTTTACAGTCTCTACAACATATAATTACATAACATACCACATTAGGTCATAAAAGAACATACATGGTTCCTAATGAATCTTACCCTTCTTCTCAATCTAATCATTTATTAGATTGCTTACTATTAGTTCCGGCTTGCCGTTTACAACCAACTTCTTTTTCTTCTATGTTGTAAGTGGATTTACTTCATTAATACCACTTGTTTTGCATTAATCTTCCTTCCTTACAGCTTACTAACGTCCTTTCGTTATCAATCGAAATTCGATTGTTTATTGGTTAAGTATACTTATTGCATACCGTTCACGTTCACATAATATTCAGCAACTTTTAGTTGTAACTCTCAACGTTATTGTCATCATCGAAGATGCTACTTTAAGTTAACTAATTCATCATCAATTAACTATCTTTCATCTTTAATCATACTTATTTCATCAATAAAGTCAAATCGACTTTCCATGCTTCGTTACGACTCATTAACGTTCTTACGTTTATTAACCAACCCCCGATCATCATTGGTGAAGTACCAAAGGTGAACATCATACACGGTTTACTTATTACCCTCTTGCGTTCTTCGTTTAATTATGGTTAAACCATACATAATCTTCTAACATTATCACTTTATAAGTGATTTAAAGTCAATCTTATTATGTATATTAAGTACCTTTATTGTCTTACTTTTGGTCTACATTCAAAAGGAATGAAAACCTAACTTGGTCAACATTTTTGCACTGTCGGCGCTGCGGCGCGGCATCCCTAGTGTTCTAGTGGCGCTGCGGCGCGAGTTAGCAGGGTAATCGACCGAGTCTGGCGCTGCGGCACTATGACGACCCCAAAATAGGTCCATTCCATCCAACCCATTCTGAGTCGCCAAATACATGGTATAAAAACAAATACAACTTCAGTAATACAATTGTCGTGCAAAATACGACAACACATATACTGTTAGTTTAAATACAACTATTGTCTAATAGACAGTATAAAAACTCAAAAGGGGTCCTCATTATAATTATTGATACGCTATTTCACAGAATAGTGAGGACTACTAATGCAACCATCTGGACCGTCAATCCATTCCCCGACTAGTCTCAGCTATATTCTCATTTCCTGAAGAGAACAGTGAAAGAAAGGGTGAGCTCAACTAGCCCAGTAAGAAATATTATGACTAAGATAATATACAACAAATTATCATTAGTCTTCAACAGGAAAAAATCTGATAAAATATAATAGACAACAAGTTTTAGATCAACAACTGCAGCGGAATAAGCAATCCATTAGAAGAGTCAAGTAGAGAAAGAATTCTACTATCTTCTATGAATTTAAAAGTCCATCATCAATATTTTATCCATGTAACATCAATCAATACACATCTTTAATCAAATATTCATCTTTGCACTGCAGGCCAAAGATATTCATTTGTATCACCAGTTGGTCATGTTCATCTCAACACATGTTCATCTTTGCACTACGGGCCAAAGATATTCATTAGGTAATCATTCATCTTTGCACTACAGGCCAAAGATATTCATCAGTTAATCATTCATCTTTACACTACAGGCCAAAGATATTCAGTAATATCATCGTATAGGACTGAGGATGATGAAAAATATTTTAAAGGAACGAATCTAGTGAAACAAAATAACAAATATTAGAGATTCGTATTACAGTTTATCCAAGATCAATAATACTTCATAATAATCAATTTTGAAGCAGAATTCAAAAACAAAGATCAAAACATGGATACAATAAAAGATAGTAACCATAATTGACATCTTGGACAAAAAGAAGAAAATTTTATTTTTTCGGTGAATAGTGTCGTATTCGTGAATAGTGCCGTATACGTGAATAGTGTCGTATACGTGAATAGTAACGCTGACACCAAAAGATAGAAATTCTACAAGAAAAATCATCATGCTTCGTGAATAGTACTCATGAATAGTAACTCGTGAATAGTAACTCATAAATAGTAACTCGTGAATAGTAACTCATGAATAGTAACCCCAACATGAAAAGTTCCAAATTTGATAAAAATTTCCATCCAATATTTTGGCATAATGATATTGAAGAAATAATATCACTTACGAAGAAAATAACATCCCTTATCTCAAAAAGATAATACTTCTGGCTGGAATATTAGATATAGTGCTGAAGGAACTTGCACCGTATAGCAACACTCAAAGTATCAAAATACTCACAAGAATACGCTCGATAATATAGAGAGAGAAAGATTATGAATTCTGGTGTGATTTTCAATTCTAACTAAGCACCCTATTTATAGAAAAATGCTTAGAACGTCATATAAGACTAACCTGCTACCTGATGGCTTTACCTGTTACTATATCCACCCACCACATTTGAAATTCAATTGAGTACATTTCTCACCAACCAATTCTAGAATTTTCCAAAATATTTCATCATTTAAACAATAATCAGAAACTTTAATAATTCATACAAAATAGCCCGTTTATCAGAAAAATACGAATTTTATGTCCATTCCACACGAAATCGAATTCTCTACAATTTTGTAGCTTTGAGTTTTTCCAAATTCCAAACAAAAAAATACCCGAAATCCACAAACGGATGATTTTTAAATACTTCCAATCCAACAAAATACTGATAAAACATCTCAGCATTAATTCCTTCATTAATAACCACATAAATAAATCCATCATCTATATCCACATAAAATAAATATTTCCTTATCATATGAATCAATAATTAATTATTCACAAATAATATTACAGAATCACATTTATGACAACCAGGCTGTTCTCAGGAAAGAGGGGGCTTTCCGATAAGGATTTCTCCTTACTGGCGCGCAATTAGGTGACCAAACCTCTCCTTGACATAACTTTCTAGACATTGCCAATAATGCTATCTAATAATATTATTCAAATAATATGAATTATTGATCTGATAATGGAGAAACTGTGCAGTGACAATTATTGAAACAACAATAATATAAAATATCAACGCAACAATTATTGAACCAATAAAAAAAATATTAAACAGTAACTACTGTAACAATTATTGAGTAGTGCCTTCTTACGTAAGGATCAATAATTCAACAATACTATGCAATACCGTGTGCTACTGTGCAACCACGCGTATTACTGTATTTTAACCACCGGGTATTCCAACAGTCTTAACGGTAACAACTACGCCGTTATTCAATTTTGTCGTTTTCTTCATCCGATCGTTATCCGTTATGGGGCCCACAAATGGCTGCGCCGTCGTACGAATATTCCTCGACAGAACGAATATTCCACGACCAAACGAATATTCCCCAACAATTGAATATTTTATAACCACTTGCTTATTTTGAAAAATTTTCACATTTCACCCATAACCAAAACATTATATCAAATTAACACCTTATTATTCACAATAATAAATAGAGGAAATTTGATTGTATTCATTAAAAAGTTGGGGTCTTACAACCTCCCCTCCTTATGAAATTTCATCCTCGAAATTGACGTACGTACCTGGTATTTCGAAAAGGTGAGGGTACCTCACTTTCATTTCTGATTCTAACTCCCAAGTCATTTCTTCAATAGCATGGTTCCTCCACAAAACTTTAACTTGTGGTATAACCTTTGTTCGTAGGACATGCTCTTTCCTATCCAATATCTTGACAGGTACCTCCTTATACGTTAAATTTTCGGCTATCTCGTCTGGTTCTAATGCAATAATGTGGTTTGGGTCGTCCACATATTTACGTAACATCGATACGTGAAAAATGTTATGAACACGCGACATACTTAGCGTTAAGGCGAGTCTTTAGGTCACAGTTTCTACTCGATCGAGGATTTCAAATAAATCGAAGCCTTAAGCTTTCTACTCTTCATCGACTCTTACTTCTAGAATAACGCAGTCTTGCACCTTCTTCTTTATATTCATCAACTCCAGTGTGTAGCTTGAGCGATTTTAACTTTATCGATTAAAGTCGATTCGACTCGTATATTCGTTATCTTCACGTGGGTCCATAGAGTCTTTAACTCTATCTTCATCATTTGTAAGTTATACGAAATGGGTTTTTGTGTTAACAACGTCGTACTCGTAAACGCATATGATCTTCTACTCAACACGTCAGCTACCACGCTCACTTTCCCACGATAGTATTGAATGGTACGATCGTAATCTTCAACAGCTCGAGCCAACGTCTTTGGCACATGTTACATTTGCTTTAGTTGAAGAAATATTTGAGGGTTTAAGAAATGGGTTTTGTACTGGGATCAATACAAAATTTGATTTCACGCTCTAGGGGTAGGCTAAGAAGTCTTCAAGAATACGTTAAAAAATTTATTAACGATAGAAATATCATTCAAAATAGTGACTCTCATCCAAGACTTGGATAACACATGTAATGAAGGTTTCTCCTAACGGAGTTTCAACCGATAAGTCAAAGTCTAATTTCTCCGAAGTCAAATATAAACGTTGAGCACAAGCAGGAGAGATAAAAGAATGGGTAGAACCGGTATCTAATAAGGTATAAACTTCGCAAAAATTTATAATTAACTAACCCGTGCTAACTTCGTTCGGGTTACTCGCTTTTTAAGAAGTCATGAAAAACGCTCTCCCTGAAACCACCGACTTTTTTTTGTCCGTATCCGCCTTTGGTGCCACTGTCCCAGCTGGACTTGACTTTGGTGCACGACAAAATTGAGCTAAATGACCTTCTCTTCTTGAAATTTTCACTTTTATTATCTTTGCCAAGATTACCACCGAAGTGGTTACCATTTCTGGCATGATAATTTCCTTCACGATGGTTATCATTGTTCCGATGACCGTTGCCACCGGTACGATTATTATCGTGTTGTTGCTCGTTATCCTTCGGTTGGGCTGGCTCATTATCGCGTTCCAATAACTGAGCCCTATTCACTACATCTGAATATAAACAAAGTTTGTGATAAATGAGGTATTGACGTATTTCGGGTTTCAAACCTCGCAGAAACATTCGCGTCATTCTCTCCTCATTATCAACCAAATGGGATGCAAATCGGGACAACTCGGCAAACTTAGCTTCGTACTGCGACACGTTCATATTTTTTTGCTCCAGCTTGATGAACTCAACCTCCTTCATGTGACGAATACTTTCGGGAAAGTACCTGTCGTTGAACAATTCTTGGAACTTCTCCCAAGACATCTTCAGTGCGGCAGGTTGAGTACACTTTACCGATTCCCACCAGTAATTTGCCTTTCCTAGCAACATGAAGGTGGCAAAGGGAACCTTTTGCTCCTCGGAATATCCCGAGACATCAAATATCTTGGTGATATGCTTTATCCACGTCTCTGTCGTAAGTGGTTTTGGCTTTCCCAAAAACTCCGGTGGTCCCAGCTCCTTGAACTGCTTAGTGGTGACCGACCGTGGGTTGCCATTGTTTCCACCTGCATTTTGAATAGGAACCGCTTTCGCCTGATGTTGCATGAATTGCATAAAGCCTCTGAACATCCCATCGTTCACCATTTCATCGGTGTTATTGTTTACCTGAGGATTATTGTCTTCCTGCTGCACCTTATCCCGGGTATTGATTAAAGGTGTCTCCACTGTCTCATTCACTCCATCGTTAATATTTCCTGATGCCAATCTTAAATACTGCCATAAAACAAGGGTTAATTAACAAATCACATATTATCCCTATACTCTGACCGACCAATTAAATACCAAATAAACTTAGGTAGGTCATACTAGTAAAGAAATTCCCCGTCTCTCCCCTCCTAATTCTTGTCTCACATCTCAGCCAGGGATCATATCCCTAAGCTCTGATACCAACTGTGATGACCCCAAAATAGGTCCATTCCATCCAACCCATTCTGAGTCGCCAAATACATGGTACAAAAACAAATACAACTTCAGTAATACAATTGTCGTGCAAAATACGACAACACATATACTGTGAGTTTAAATACAACTATTGTCTAATAGACAGTATAAAAACTCAAAAGGGGTCCTCATTACAATTATTGATACGCTATTTCACAGAATAGTGAGGACTACTAATTCAACCATCTGGACCGTCAATCCATTCCCCGACTAGTCCCAGCTATATTCTCATTTCCTGAAGAGAACAGTGAAAGAAAGGGTGAGCTCAACTAGCCCAGTAAGAAATATTATGACTAAGATAATATACAATAAATTATCATTAGTCTTCAACAGGGAAAAATCTGATAAAATATAATAGACAACAAGTTTTAGATCAACAACTGCAGCGGAATAAGCAATCCATTAGAAGAGTAAAGTAGAGAAAGAATTCTACTATCTTCTATGAATTTAAAAGTCCATCATCAATATTTTATCCCTGTTACATCAATCAATACACATCTTTAATCAAATATTCATCTTTGCACTACGAGCCAAAGATATTCATTTCTATCACCAGTTGGTCATGTTCATCTCAACACCTGTTCATCTTTGCACTACGGGCCAAAGATATTCATTAGATAATCATTCATATTTGCACTACAGGCCAAAGATATTCATCAGTTAATCATTCATCTTTGCACTACAGGCCAAAGATATTCAGTAATATCATCGTTTAGGACTGGGGATGATGAAAAATATTTTAAAGGAACGAATCTAGTGAAACAAAATAACAAATATTAGAGATTCGTATTACAGTTTATCCAAGATCAATAATACTTCATAATAACCAATTTTGAAGCAGAATTCAAAAATAAAGATCAAAACATGGATACAATCAAAGATAGTAATAATACTAGACATCTTGGACAAAAAGAAGAAAATTTCATTTTTTCGGTGAATAGTGTCGTATTCGTGAATAGTGTCGTATACGTGAATAGTGCCGTATACGTGAATAGTAACTCCGACACCAAAAGATAGAAATTCCACAAGAAAAATTATCATGCTTTGTGAATAGTACTCGTGAATAGTAACTCGTGAATAGTAACCCCGACATGAAAAGTTCTAAATTTGATAAAAAGTTCCATCCAATATTTCGGCATAATGATATTGAAGAAATAATATCACTTACGAAGAAAATAACATCCCTTACCTCAAAAAGATAATACTTCTAGCTGGAATACTGGATATAGTGCTGAAGGAACTTGCACCATATAGCAACACTCAAAGTATCAAAATACTCATCAGAATACGCTCGATAATATAGAGAGAGAAAGAGAGAAAACTTATGAATTCTGGTGTGATTTTCAATTCTAACTAAGCACCCTATTTATAGGAAAATAAATGCTTAGAACGCCATAGAAGACTAACATGCTACCTGATGGCCTTATGTGTTACTATTGCCACCCACCACATTTGAAATTCAATTGAGCACATTGCTCACCAACCAATTCTAGAATTTTCCAAAATATTTTATTATTTAAACAATAATCAGAAACTTTAATAATTCATAGAAAATAACCCGTTTATCAGAAAAAATATGAATTTTATGTCTATTCCACACAAAATCGAATTCTCTACAATTTTGTAGCTTTGAATTTTTCCAAATTCCAAACAGAAAAATACCCGAAATCCACAAACGAATGATTTTTAAATACTTCCAATCCAACAAAATACTGATAAAACATCTCAGCATTAATTCCTTCATTAATAACCACATAAATAAATCCATCATTTATATCCACAAAAATAAATATTTCCTTATCATATGAATCAATAATTAATTATTCACAAATAATATTACAGAATCACATTTATGACAACCAGGCTGTTCTCAGGAAAGAGAGGGCTTTCCGATAAGGATTTCTCCTTACTGGCGCGCAATTAGGTGACCAAACCTCTCCTTGACATAACTTTCTAGACATTGCCAATAATGCTATCTAATAATATTATTCAAATAATATGAATTATTGATCTGATAATGGAGAAACTGTGCAGTGACAATTATTGAAACAACAATAATATAAAATATCAACGCAGCAATTATTGAACCAATAAAAAAAATATTAAACAGTAACTACTGTAACAATTATTGAGTAGTGCCTTCTTACGTAAGGATCAATAATTCAACAATACAATGCAATACCGTGTGCTACTGTGCAACCACGCGTATTACTGTATTTTAACCACCGGGTATTCCAACAGTCTTAACGGTAACAACTACGCCGTTATTCAATTTTGTCGTTTTCTTCATCCGATCGTTATCCGTTATGGGGCCCACAAATGGCTGCGCCATCGTACGAATATTCCCCGACAAAACGAATATTCCACGACCAAACGAATATTCCCCGACAATTGAATATTTTATAACCACTTGCTTATTTTGCAAAATTTTCACATTTCACCCATAACCAAAACATTATATCAAATTAACACATTATTATTCGCAATAATAAATAGAGAAAATTTGATTTTATTCGTTACAAAGTTGGGGTCTTATAGGCGCCACCATTTTGTACTGGTTTTTGCACTGCGGCGCCGAGTCTGTGCACCAGTTGGCCAAAACAGTTTTGGTTTTTTAACGAAACTCCTGGCTTCCTAATTTGTTCGTTTTACATCCGAATTGACCCATTCGAATTCCTACAAGTCAGGAATTACATCCTTTACGTGTTCATATAAGAATTCAACACTTTCAAATCCGTTAACTCAAAATTCACTTGTGAGTTCATTTTCTAGACGTTCGAAAACGTTAAGGAGCGTTCAATGCTCGTTTTCTTCGTTTTAAGTCAGAATCCGATGATTCTCGAACCCACAACTCTTAATCACCCTATCTCACGTGTTGACATTAGAAACCAACATTTTCAAGTCACACGATAACTTTTGACCTTTAATCCGGGCTTTCTACGTTTTCGACGTTTAACGTCTATTTTCGCAAAATTCGTCATAACTTCGTTACTCGTGTTCTATAAGCCAAATCAAATGGAACACTCCATTGATTCATTATCTACATCCTAACCAATCAAGATGCACATACCTTATCTATGATGGTTTTCAATTTGTCCATCAACAACCATATTAACATTCAACGATTTCTATGGTTTTAAACTTACGTAAACATTTACGATTTCCATTTGATCATGACTTATCAATGTTTTCATTATTAATAGTCATCCTTATTCCTCCTCACTAACATGCTCCACCAATCTAAGTTTATCTACGAGAAAGAAATCGAAAAAGATGACGACTAACGTTTATAAAATATTACCTTTTTCGTTCTTCGCGTTCTTGCTAAACTTCTTATGTTTTGCTTCAAAGTAGGTTGATCACTTGTTTCTAGCTCTTTCTCTCTCTCAATATATGTTGGCTAATGTTTGAAAACTCTCAAATGAATTAACCAAGCTTCTATTTATAGGAATCTCAAAGTGAGGGCTTAATGGTCAATAAGTCATTCCACCTCCTTACTATTCCAAGCTTAACCATCAAGTATTCTTGGCCTCCACACTTACTTAGCCATCAAGTATACTTGTTAATCACCTAGCTTATCCTTTACTTGCTCATTACTTTAATTACTTGTTAATCACCTAACTTATCTCTTGCTTGCTCATCACATTTACTTAGCCTCCAAGCATAAGCACTTTACTTGATCATTAATTAACTTATCCTTTGCTTAGCCACCAAGTACTTTACTTAGTTTTTAAGTATCTTGCTCACTACACAATTTACTTGGTCATCACACCATATCCTTGATCACCAAGATTAACCATAAAATCAAGGGTTGCTCTATGGGTCACCCTAATCCATTGGATTCTTACTTTGGGCTTTCATTAACAAACATTGGGCTTGTTCATTAAATCATATTGGATTTATCCATTTTCTACCATTGGGCTTAACCATTCCTATACTTGGACTTGTATAAATTCTAACCAATCCTACAAGTCCATTACATATGGCTTAAAGTCTTAGGACATATTCTATATGTATTATTATCGTATTCTAACTCGTATACTAATTCATAATATACGATATATCATCATTCCAACATACTCGTATAATACTTCGTATCATACTCGTATTCATTACATAGTACAATACCTTCGTATTATACGATCATTGCTTTAATTCATTACATACATTTAAATTCCTTCTCGAAAGTCACATTTCCTAAACGTTAGGTTTTACGTCCACAGGCGAAATATTACGTTTTTCATAACTGAAATATTATTAGATATTCCATCTCACCTCAATATTCTATCGTTACATATTTCTCGGAAGTTGAAAAATAATTCCCGAGCAGAAATGCGTGAATATTATTTTTCAGAAACTTTCTCGGAAAACTTTTATTTTCGTCTTGGAAATTCAAACACTTTAATTCTACCACGTAGCCAAAATCCTACGATGTTCTGACATTTCTAGGTTATAGAACGATCTTCGATTAGCTTGCTCCATAAATAATCAATTAAATTCATTTAATAAAAATAAAAATTTAATTCTCAAAAATCCGATTTTCTCGGGCATTACATTCTTCCCTCCTTATAAGGATTCTGTCCCCAGAATCTCACTAATAATATCTACACCACATAGGAAAATTTTCCTTTATTTTAATCTCGAGTTCCCACATTGATTCTTCAACATTGGGGTTCTTCCATTTTACCTTCATCGAAGGTATTATCTTTTCACACATGACTTATCACTTCCTGTTAACAATTTGAGTTGGAAGTTAGACACTTACAAACACATTTTGCTATCTTTATATCATCTCAGTTATCCTTTTAACTCGAACTTATATGGAACTCAAATTCCTCCCTCAAAATAAGACTATACTTAGTCTTCTACTTATCCTGCATCATCTTCTTCATTCACTTGTACTCCTCGGTACCTAATTGAACTTAATTGACTCGGTCCATTATTATGGATTGAGTCTATGTTTTGAATAACATTTCTATCTTTTCATTATGTAATTTAAATTATAACTCCACTCCCGCCATCTCTGTTATTAACTCATTCTGAGTCGTTAACATCGATAGTTTTCCTTACCCTTCCTACTTAACGCGTCAGCTTCTACGTTTACCTTCCTTGAATAATATAAGATATCCCAGTCCTCTCTCTATTGCATATTCAACTTCTTCTGTGTGAAGATATATTTCAGACTCTTAGAGTCCATGTATATCCCACACTTTTTCCCCGTATAAATACTATCTTCAAATTTTTAATTCAAAAACTACAACTGCCAATTCTAGATCATAAGTAGGATAGACCTCCTCATAATCCCTTAACTGGCTTGTTGCATACACAATGACATTGCCATGCTATACGAGAACGCAATCATGTCATCTATGCGAAACATCGAGATACACTACAAAATTTCCCCGTATCATCTGATAAAGACAATACAGGTGCCTTAATTAACCTTTCTCTTAAATCATGTGACGCTAATGGTACCTTCAACCATAGCACCTCACAAGAGTACCTATCAATTTGCCACCAACTTGCTCATTGCTCCTTACGAAAAATCTTACCTCCGCACATTAGTCAACCTAAATGACATAACCAGATACTTGTCATACCATAACAAATTCCGAATGTCATCTTAGGTACTTCCTCCTTCTTCCTTACTTTCAACCGACTATACCCCATACGCAAATCTATCTTAGAAAAATTCGTTGCCCCTCTTCAACTGATTAAATAGATCATCGATCCTAGACCATGGGTATTTATTCTTAACCGCTTAACTTACTCCTATTACGATAGTCGATACTCAACCGTAATGACTCCTCCTCTACCTTAATGATTAAAGGTATTTTTAATCCCTTTCAGACAGACTCCTAGATGAGTCTTTCCACCTATCCTACACACTTCGATCCTTCACTTAGGATCCCCTTGTCCCACTCCAGTATTCCTGAAGTAAAAAACAATTATGTCTCTTTGGCATACTGCCACTACCATTCTCTACATTGGTTCCTCCCTCTCTCTTGCTCTCATTCTTTCCCTCTTTGTGGTATTGAGTCTACAACTCACTATCGCCTTATGCTATAATCACCTTCTCCTGAATAGTCCCATAAGAAACACTCTGGAATACTGAAATCCTACTATATAGCCAGGGTTTCAGGCCCTGCTCAAACCTACGAGCCTTCCTCTCCTCAGTGTTTACTTGGTGTGGAGCAAACCTTACCAATTCTTTAAATTTGGCCGCGTATTGGGGAACTGTCATGTCCCATTTCTTAGTTCTAAGAACTTAATCTTCATCATCCTCTGCATACTTGTAGGGAAATAATTCTCGAAGACAGCCTTCTTGAATTGTTCCCACGTTACCGCATCTGTTCTAGCCCCACCCTGGTGAGCCTCCCACCAAAAGTTGGCTCCTCCTTTCTTCATATATAGATTACAAAAGAAGTCTTTTGCGCCTCAGCAACTTTCGTAATAACAAATGCCTTCTCTATTTCTTTTACCCATGTCTGGGCTTCTAATGGTTCCGTCGTTCCTTTGAACTCTGGCGGACCAACGCTTTTAAATTCTTTAAGGGTAGTCATTGTGGCTACCCTAGGTTCCGTGGGTGCTCTGCCCCCGGTTTTTCGTTAAATGCCTTCGTTAATAAATTAACAAACTCTTGCATAGGGTTGTTCTTACCCTCTTGGTTATCATTCCATAATAATAACTCATGCCACATCAAAGCACATTAAAATATGTCTGAACAAGATAAAACCTTTGATTTGGAACCCAGACAAGTATGAACATCCCTACACGGGAAAATTTTTATGCGCCCAAGGCGGACAGAGTGAACGATACCCTCGTTCTTGCATGTAGTATCGATCAATGCAGGGCATAACGGGCTGATCACCCCCCGTGCCCGTAAGTTATGACGGTTTGTAGATGAATTTCTGTTTAACCTATTCAAAAATTGAAAACAATGTTCATAGCATGTCACCTAAACCCTATTTATAGTCAATGCGTAGTTTCAAAAATTTGGTATAGAATTGATATATTCTTATCATTGGTACAGATTACTTCACAACTGTTGAATCGTTGTAGAAGGGTAGTATAAAGAAAACATTTAAATTCTTTCAGCTTATATATATAATTGTTATTACTTGCTGGGCACTCAAATGCTCATCCTTGCTTAATCTAAATGTTTTCAGCTAAGTGTGAACGACCAGAGAGCTCTGCTAAGAACAAGGGAAATGGAAAGGTTGCTGAATGAATGAAATGTTCTCTTATGTAATAGTTAACTTTATTAAGACAAGTATGATATATATTATCTATCATGGGTTGTAATGAATGTTTAAAGGTTACGTACTTGGGAGCTAGACTCTGATAATCATGTAAATTAAGTTTGATATTTATATTATTGTTATTATTATTAATATTATTCCGCTCATAGAAATGGTATCGTGAAGCACCGAGTTCGGGTTTCAAGTACCCGGATTTGGGGGCTCTACAGTAAACGCTTTAGACCGAAGTCTAGGCTCATCGAACAAAGTTCGACACATAGTTCATATATATAAATATATATATATATATATATATATATATATATATATATAAGCAAATAAACGCTCCAGACCGAAGTCTAGGCTTAATCGAGACATAACTCGATAATGTTAGTTCATATATATAAATATATATATATATATATATATATATAATATATATGTATATACAAACTGAAATAAAACCACGGACCGAAGTACGGGCAAACGCACGCAACACGACTCTCAACGTGAAGAAGGGTGTGTGCAAAGATGAAGAGAAAGGCTTTAAAGTGTGTGAGAAGGCTTACAGTAGACTGCCAAAGAAGACTTCTATATCTTTAAAGTGTGTAAACACTGGCTTTTGCATGTACAAAAGTAGCTATATATGAGCTCACAGGTGTTTAAAATGAGAAAGTACTCCGTATGGGGTGAGTACAGAGCAATTTGGGCAGGGCTTCCTCGCCGTTTTCTCTTGCAAAATGGTCACCCCAAGCCCTCTATTTATAGAGGGTGGATCTGCTGCGGCTCAGCCGCAGGTGTACCAGAGGCTACCCGGGTTGCCCCAGGTTTCTCGGGTCGGGTCGTCTCATAGTACGTGCACTCGGGCACTGTAATGTCCGTTCGAACTTTCAAAAGTGCAATTCGGGCATCCGATTGAGGTATACAGGACCTATTTCGGACCGTCGTTGTCGAGAGTTGTACAATGGCATTGGATTAGAGTTTGTACGAAGTCATCAAAGATGGGACGATGCCCTCCGGTCTTCAAGCTTCAAATTCTATCCGTTACCCTACACAATAGTCACTCGGGATTGGTTCTCCTTGATTCTTGTGGGACATTGTTGTGTAGAGATGCGTGTATGAAATGTTAAGACGACGTGGCATGGCATCGCGTTGGCGAGATGGCGATGTTGCCCCTCACCGGTGTTATTGCCGGTTTGGGCTGATAAAGCAGACGTTGCTCAGGGCTTCGCTGAGATTGGACTGCTACAATTATTGAAGGTCATCAGTGTCATCTCTGAGGTGTGCCTGTCCTCCCGGTGTTATCTCCGGGGTGGTACGGAGTATCTCGTTGTGAGAGCCGAGATTGAAGCTGGTTGCATTTGAAACAAGCATTTTCGGGGTTATCGTTGAAACTGCATTCCTTGTGGTGATCACCAAGGTTGGTGGTTGTTCCCATGATTGGGACTAAGACTGGATATTTCGGGGTTATCTCCGAGATTAATCGGTCTTCTCCGGTGTGTGTTTTGGTATTGGATCCGCACGCCTCAGGGTTATATCTGAGATTGGAATTGTTACTCCCAGTGTGTTCTGGGGTTAATACTGAACTTCCGGTAGTATCCGGAATGGATATGAACTGTCTTCCAGGGTTCCCTTTTGAAAGACGAATTTGTTCTCCTACAATATTAGTGACATGTGTATAGAAAATTTTGAGTGTTTACAGATGCCCCTCTTTATCATACTCATGAATGACAATGCATGTGTAGGATAAAGAATCCTAGACACTTGAAATGCAACAAGACAAACAGAGTACTATATGTAGCGACATGATGCAAATGTATGATGCATGTGTACGGGGTTATAGCCCAACAAGTTGGGGATGATTGCTGTCTCCCTGTTGCTTCAACTGGGGATTGGCAATGATGACCAAATTTGATGTGTAATCCGAATATGTTAGGATGTTGATGTTGGGGTTATCACAAAATTCCTGGGTCCTTGATAACAACATGATCCTGGAGATGTACCTCTTATGCG
Organism: Panax notoginseng; assembly: GCA_016801055.1. Taxonomy (NCBI): domain Eukaryota; kingdom Viridiplantae; phylum Streptophyta; class Magnoliopsida; order Apiales; family Araliaceae; genus Panax; species Panax notoginseng. The sequence goes on along the minus strand of CM029021.1, from coordinate 98,205,670 downwards.
TAAGAGATCTGTGGGCATAAAGCTTGGTCTGTTTGAGGATGTGTATAATATATTCCATCATCGATCCTCTTTGATAACATTGATCTTTCCTGGTTGGTATCGCCAGGACATGTCAAGATTCTATCGAATTTACTGCCAACAGCAAATGCTGTCAGGGATGCCTGACCTTCATTGACGTGTACTTCACCAACATGTGAATCAACGGCTGAAAACCCTGTGGGATAGACTGTAAAGGTTGCTTGACCTTCGCTGATGTGTGAATCAACGACTGATATTCTATGGGTAGATTGTCAGGGTTGCTTGACCTTCGCTGACATGTGAATCAACGGAACATTACGTTGTGACCCCCACCGGGGATCCACTGGGGAATATGAGCAATCGAGCATGAAACCCTCGAATAGCTCTGGAGCTCTGATAGGTTTAATCGCCATCGGCTGAGATAACATCAAGGCTGCTTGACCTTCGTTGATATGTGTGTCAACGGCTAAAATGTGCATTTTAATCCCCTGTCGGGGCTTCACGTTGTAACCCCCGTCGGGGATCTACGTTGCAACCCCCGTCGGGGATCTACGTTGTAACCCCTGTCGGGGATCACGTTGATCTTTTAGGGTAACGACCCGGAGTTGGCGGCATTAGACATGTACAAGGTATTGCCGAATGTGATTTGTAATAAATGAGATCATTGGCAGGGTATACCTCGTGTTTGGGTGACTACCAATGAGAGATACACAGACTCAAAGGTTCATCCGAGAAGACCAGGATTGCATGTTGTTGTGCTCAATCGTGTGGTGTTTTTATTCCCGATTTAACCATTCTAGTCTGTAAGAACTCCTTTGCAACTCAAATTGGACAGAGCCAGAGGGGTGGGGCCCATATAGGGGTATCGCAGGTGCACCTACTTCAGCCACAGATGAGCCTGCGGCCAACCGTGGATGATATAATCCAGCAGGTTGGTACCACAAGTCACTTTTAACTTGTTTTGCCAAGGAAAATCTGAGAGCCTCCTTTAGATCTGCTGAGTTCGGGCTACTTTCTGCAAATTCTGTCACCGTACAAGTGTTCTAAACTATCCTGGTAATGTATGCATGTATGTTTTCCAGTTTTTATCCGTTGGAATTTGAGTTATAGCATGAAATGCATCTAAACACATAGTAGTGATTATGTATGCATAAATGACTTGTTAAAAAAATATTCAACATAGTAAATGTTAGTATTAAACCATTATGAACATAATGATGTGAAAAAATTTGACTTTTGAGACAGTCAAATTGGCACCTTTTTCTGCTATCTTTTGTCCTATTTGAGGTCCAATGAGCAAAAGGTAGAAAGACAAAGTACTCCTGATATTGAGGTTAACCTTATGCATGGATGATTTTGATTTTTAATGCATATATTATGTATATAACTTTGGGGCAGGTGTGCTACTGAATGGCCACCTAGACATGTCTATGTGCATGTGGATAGTCCTATTTTCAAAGGGGACTATGACAAAAATTTTCAAAGTAGGCATTGGTTAGTCATGCATTTTAACTCTATTGTATATTAAAGTAAATACATGGATGCATATAGTCATAAAATTCATTCTAGAAAGCTCCAGGTAAGAAAATACCACACCCTTTCTGAGGTGATTTGGAGACTTGTTGTTCAGATATTATGGATCCGGATCAGCCGTATAGTTCCCGTAGGACCACTTCTAGTATACGGAGGAGGGCTTCTGAAGTACCTCGACCCCGTTCTGTCAGATAGCCTCTTCGATTGGTGGTGGTTGTGATTCGTCTAGTCTGGGTTGAGGTGCCAGATGTTGAGGACGAGGATGAGGATATTTCGATTGAGGATCCCGCTCCCGCTACACATGTTCCCCGTAGGGAGATCCCTTGTATTTAGGTGGCAAACCCAGAGCTTTTGGGTGATTTGAGCGGACATCCCTCGATGTATTTGTATGCTAACGAGGTATGATGTTAGATCTTAATCTTCCTTCTTACCTATTGACGAGGAGTAAAGGATTCTGATGTTGATCTGCATTTCATGCAGGTTCCCAGCTTCACATAGCCTCGAGGGAATTGGTTTAGTATACACTCCATGTATCAGGCTCTTCATCCTGATTAAAGAACGGTAGTGCATGATTGGGGATTCGGGGCATTCTTCTCCATCCTTCCCCGTCGTTGTCCCTGGGGTTATCTCAGGGCATTATCTGAGCGATGGTTTCATCAGACTCAGTCACTCCATCTGTTGGTTTGTGAGGTGATGATGACGCCGATGGATTGGCGATTTATCACAAGTATGGAGTTTGGAGGGGAGCCAGTGCCCTGCATGGCGAATATTACCCCTACTGCCGTCAAATCCTTGTTTAGGAGTTCCGGCGAAGGCGCTCGAAGGCAGGACTGTCCGTTCAGGTCCTCTGAGCGTAGATGTTATAAGCGGGCTTTTGAGTGAGCCCATGCCTGATGATGTCAGAGTCAGGGATCGCATTCTTCGGCGATTGTTCATGATGATCATTAGAGGCTGCTTCATAGCAGATAACTCTTCTACGGTGTCATTTTCTCTGATCAGCACCACGCATCATGTGGACCGTATTGGAGAGTATGATTGGGGTTCTTACACCATTGCCTATTTCCTCCAGGGCATGCGTATGCGCTAAAAGGATTTGACTGAGGCTTGGCTAGACTTCTACCCATTTCTGCTGGTGAGTATTTGTCTTGTAATTTCCCATTTATAGGTTAAGAGTGTTTACTGATCGCAGATGTTTTGCCATTGTGTTTGGAGCTAGTGAGAGGCTCCCATGCTTGCATCCTGTGAGTGTGTTAGGTTTAGATACCTATCCACGAGGACGACGATGACATCATTCCATTTTGCCAAAGGTCCTTGTAGTTGAGGGTTTCACTCACTACCGTATGCAGCTGGAGTTGCTGACAGCTGACACCATCACATGGATTCCCTATTCAGGGGAACACTTGACCATCAATTTTGAGGATGGATACCCGACTGGAGTCGAGTACGTGATTTCCACCAGGAGAGTTTCCTCTCTTCACAGATGGAGGCTGGGAGCTTTATTTAGGAGAGCGTGCTATTAGGAGCACCACAGAGGAGATTTGTATGCCGATCTTGCCTCCTGTCAAGCGTCATTGGCCTATATCGCAGTCACCCGTCATTGACATCCCATTGTTCGGGGTTGACAGTTTTGCATTATCAGAGGGTCCATGTGTTTAGGAGACATTCCAGCATTGGTGGTTCCCTCGTACTATCGGAGCCCAGTCCCGCGCCACACAGTTTATGGGGGATATGGTTCCAGGATCTGTGATGATAATAGATTGGATAGCTTGTGTCCAAGATCCAACTCATATGACACAGATTGATAGTTTGACCCGGCATTTGGACCAGACACATATATTTATCATGTATTTGGGCAGAGATCTGACAGAGGCATCTTCGTTTGACCCTTCCAGCTCAGGCGCTGGCCCCTCAGATGACCCATTCAGTTTTGCTGGTGCAGATCCTCCTCTATATAGGCCTGACATCCCTGTTAATAGAGATCCAGTGACTCAGGAGGAGTTACATCAGGTGGACATGATTGATGATGTAGATATTGACACCATTGTCTTCTTCTGATGTGTATTCTTGTTATATCTTTTGATAGGCCTCTGTTAGATATTGGGTGGCTGTACCCCATTCTCGTTATATCTTTTGATAGGCCTCTGTTAGTAGTAGGGCGTCTGTGCCCCATTTCCCTGTATTTGTAGCTGTACATAGATGATGTTTTAGATGTTGATATACTTAGGAATGTATGCACAATTTTTCATTCCCTATATCATATTGCCAGCTATTATCTTCTATGCATGTATCGTGTTATGCATATGTATGTATGTCCAGAGATATTCAGCATTAACCCCTGGATGGTCTTATGACACGGCCCGTACAGATGTCTTCTTCGACAGTTAGTCGTATTGATCATACCCCACCATCATTGGTGGCATCGGGTATGATAGCATGTCACCATCAGACAAGGTGACTGTAGATCATTTGCTGTAGCATACCATGACCTTATTGATGTTTCAGGTTCCCGCAGGGTTTGTAGATGGCATGATAGAGCATTGGGTATCGGATAGGCATGTTTTTCGATTCGGGACCCATGAGTTGACTCCTACTCTGGAGGAGTATGCACGATTGACGATGCTACCTCTAGACAAACCTTGTGTGCATATGGCTCTAGGAGACATGAGTCGACGGTTCATGACTCTCATTGGATTGCGGCGCAGAGTGGTGCAGGATGAGCTTACATCGAGCCACGTCATATCCCAGCGTTTTCTGTTTGACAGATTTGGCTCTAAGGATAGTTATTCACGACATTTTGGGGATTTTACTGCACCGGAGGATCATTGGCGTTTAGCCAGGGTTGATGTACTGCTGTTATGCGTACTGTCGTATGTCTATATGCCACGGTACATGGATGAGATAGACATCGGGGTCATCATGGCAGTGAGAGCTCTCAGGGAGGGTCGTACCATTATACCAATGATCATAGCAGAGACCTTACGGTCAGCATCTTACTGCTGCACTTATCCGATAGGAGTGTTCACGGGTAGTTCGGTTATGCTATATGTGTGGTTTATGTCCCACTTGAGACCGATTGGCACTCTTAGACGGCATGGGTATTGGTTAACCCATGATATAGCCATGTCATACTCCTTTCAGCCATCGGAGTGTATAGATGCTATGTCTTGGTCCACATTTTTGGCGGATATCAGAGATCTATTTGTCATATTGCCGTGTTCGGGGCTTAGCTCACCATACAGCTTTATTACTCATGCTCCAGGCATGGACTACCTCCCTCTGGCTGGTTTGAGGGGCGTGACTACTTATCACCCGCTGGCCGTGATGTCGCAATTTGACCAGTTTCAGGATTTTCATCCTTTCGAGGGGGCGATAGGTCAGCGTTCAGCTTCTCGATATCTTTCAGCAAAGGACCGATCCCGTGTGTACGCTTGTTGGGATCAGCGTGAGATAGCTGATTTTTCCATTAGTCATCCAGGTTGTTCTGTAGAGTATTCCGCATAGATGGAGACATAGATTTTATGGGCTGCGGTAGTATCCATAGTACCGAATAGTGACTCAGATGATGTAGAGCCCATGGAGGACATCGATTCCCACATCGAGGAGGAGCACGCTGCTGGGTTGCCAGTATTTTCTCTAGATTCTCCCAGTACTAGTACTGTTGTGATTCAGCACTCAGCACAGTACCTTGAGCAGAGTCTTCATCTGATGACCTTCGAGAGAGATCATGCTCAATCTTTGATGTCGACTACCCTTGATGGGAGAGACGCAACTCTATTAGAGAGACACGAGGCACTAGCTCACAGAGATATCACTGTTGTTGAGCGGGATGAAGCCAGATCAGCCAGAGATGCAGTGATAGTTGAGCGGGATATTTCTATATCTGCCCGGGATGTAGCCGTCATAGATAGTACTGCAGTGAGGTCCCTTACCACTGGCATGATCGCAGAGATGAGCGCTTACATTGATGAGAGGGACGCCATGTTGGGCTTGTTAGCTCGCATATACCCTGACTTGTAGATAAGCTTGTATTTTCCTGCACAGACTAGCTTAGCCATTTTGTCATGTACAGTTTACATTGTATATATCAAACATCATTATATATGATAGGGGAATATATTTTTGGATCACTTCCCTTTTAGATATGCTTTGCTACTTGCTTGGTATTTTGCCTGCTGCTTCAGGGCTTGCGATCTTGATGTAATCCAAATTCCTTCTGGGTGGATGGACATTGAGTTGTCTCTAGATAATTCAGAATGGATCATCGATCTGTATGTATCCCTACCATCTTTGGTGTCTTGGGACTGGTTCATGTATAGAAATGTAAAGAGGAGTGTGGCTTTCCTCTATGAGATTGACCTCACCACAGATGGTCGCCAGTACTTCTATTTAAGAGAAGCCCAGTTAATTCCATCTCTTATGGATTGGTATTGCTCTTCAAGGTATGATCGCAGCTTAGATGGTCGCCGAATCTCCTATTTGGGAGGAGTTCAGGTAATTCCATCCCTTTGGTCTGAAGCCGAATGAAATGTAGTGGATTGAAAGATGATCCAAGTACCAATTAACAATGGTTTGTGTTTTGGTAGGGGGTGAGACCGCACCATGAATGGTTACCTACATACTCCTATTGAAGAGGAGATCAGGTCTGCGTAGTTCAAACCTGGTGTAAGAGGTTCGATGCTGTATGTGGCAGGAATGGTGTAGGAATGTTTTTGTTTTTGTAAGGAGAAGGGTAGAAATGTTTTTGTTATTTTTGTTTTATTATGACCGGGCCATATGACATGGTTGCCTACGTACTCCTACTGAAGAGGAGATCATGTCGACGTAGTTCGCCCCTCAGGGCGAGGTGAAAAGCGTGATCCCATGTGCAGGTCAGATTACGGGGAGGAGAAAGTTTAATCCTAGGTTGAGGATAAACTACAGGAAGGAGAAGTTTGATCCCATGTATGGGTAGCCAAACTGCAAACGCAAGAGGTTCAATCTGTAGTGGGATGACCTAAGTCGTAGGAACGCAGAGAAGCCAGGCTGCTGGCTTGAAAAAGTATATTTTCCCTGAGGGGTGAAGTGTGGAAGAATTGTATGTGGTAAAAGGGTTAAAGAACTGGAATGACTGGTGATCTGATGGTCCAACACCAGGATGTTTGCTTGAGGGAAGCTTCAGACATAGTACCGTTTCACGGCGTCCGAATTGATGAGTTGTGGAAATTCATCGCCGTCCATTTCCCTTAGATTGATCTTGGTTGTTAATGATCTTCTTCAAAACCAAGTCATGTTGTTTAAACTGCAGTAGCCGGACTTTTTTGTTGTAGGATCTGGCGATCCTTTGCTGATATAACTGACCATGGAAGATAGCCACGGTTCACCTTTTGTCTATTAGAGACAATTGGTGATACCTGTCTTGTACCCATTGGTCTTCATCCAGTTGAGCGTCTATCAACACTCTGAGGGATTCCATTTCAACTTCTATGGGTAGCACTACTTCCATCCCATAGGTTAATGCGTAGGAGGTTGCCCCAGTGGAAGTACGCATTGAGGTTCTGTAGGCTAACATAGTGAAAGGCAATAGGTCAGGCCATTATTTGTGGTTGGCAAACATCTTTTGCATAATCTTCTTGATGTTTTTGTTAGTTGCTTCAACAACACCATTCATCTTCGGACGATAGATGACGGAGTTAAGATGTTTGATGTAGAATTTACTGCATAATTCCTCCATCATTTTGTTGTTGAGGTTCTTAGCGTTGTCTGACACAATCACCTCTGGTTGTCCATATCGACAAACGACATTGTTTCTGATGAAAGCAATGATGACTTCTTTAGTAACCCTGGGGAAAGAGGCTTCCTCTACCCACTTGGTGAAGTAGTCGATCATGGTGAAGATAAATTGATGTCCATTACTGGCTTTAGGCTCAATGGGCCTGATAACATCCATTCCCCACATTGAGAAGCGCCAAGGTGAACTCATGTTGTGGAGTTCCCTTGGAGGGGCGTGTATAGCATTCCCATGAATCTGGCACTGATAGCATCTCCTAACGTGGTCATTGCAATCAGTTTTGAGAGATAGCCAATAATGTCCTGTCCTGAGGACTTTCTTGACAAGGAGGGGGCCACTCATGTGGGGGTCACATACTCCACTATGGATTTCATCCATAAGCCTTTGGGCTTGAACTTTGTCTAAACATCTGAGGAGACCTAGTCCCGCATCTCTTTTGTAGAGCGCATCTCCACTCAGGTAAAATTTCATAGCAAGTCGATGGATCCGCCTTTTCTCAGTCAGGATTGCTTCCACGGGTGTAAATCTATCTCGTAGATATTCCTTGATATGCTGATACCAAAGATGTTGGATGGGAGGTAGCTCATCTGATACTTCTCCAACGTAATTCCCATAGGCTGGGGCCTTGTGCAGGGAAATTATGATGGATGGCAAGTTTTCCTTGTCTGATATGCGAATTAAGGAGGTCAAAGTTGCTAACGCGTCCGTAAAGTCATTCCTATTACGAGGAACGTGTAGAAAGGAGATTTCTTCAAACTCCAAAACTATCTGTAAAACTTGTCGATGGTAGGGCAACAAATGTAGTTCATTGGTTTGATAGATTCCGGTGAATTGTCTGATTACCAACTCTGAATCTCCAAAGACAGTTAATCGCCCGATGCCCATTGATCGGGCAAGTTTTAGCCCCATGAGACAGCCTTCATACTAAACTGTGTTGTTGGTGCTGACAAACTGTAATTTGACGGTGATGGGATACTGCTCCCCCGTACCAGATACTATAACTACTCCAGCTCTAAAACCTTCCATATTAACAGCTCCATCAAAATACATCTTCCATGATTGGCGCGTATAGTACTGATGGTGTTGTTGAACTATCATTATTCCTTCATCGGGGAAATATGTCTCCAAGGGTTTGAAATCCCCTGATGGTGCGGCGACCAGTTGATCCGTAATTCCTTGACCTTTGATGGACTTTTAAGTCACATATACGATGTCAAATTGTTGTAGGATCAACTGCCATCTGTACAGTCGATAATTTAACATGGGTTTATTGAACACGTATTTGAGAGCATCCACGCGAGATATGAGATCGGTTGTGTGACCATGGAGGTAATGTTGTAACCTCATAGAAGCTCATGCTAAAGCACAACAAGTCTTCTCAATCAGAGTGTACTTGTGTTCACTGCTGCTGAATCTTTTACTGAGGTAATAGATAGCTCGTTCTTGGCCTCTATCGTCCTTCTGTCCCATCATTCAGCCCATGGCATTGTCACTTATGGAAAGATACATGAACAGGGGAACATCATCCTTGGGTGGTACCAACACGGGAGCTTTGACTAGCTATTTCTTGATTGTGAGGAAGGCATTTTGACACTCATCATTCCATTTCATGGAGGAGTTCTTCCTTAATAGCTTCAAAATTGGCTCACAGGTTGCTGTGAGTTGAGAGATAAACCTGCTAATGAAGTTGATTCTTCCCAAAAATCCCTGTATTTCCTTTTCTATCTAAGAATGGGCATTTCCGTGATGGCCTGGATTTTAGCAGGATCCAGCTCAATTCCTTTGTGGCTTACTAGAAATCCTAGTAACTTGCTTGATTTAACGCCAAAGGCGCATTTAGCTGGATTAAACTTCAAGTTGTACTTACGCAACCTGTTGAACAACTTTTTGAGATGGTCTAGATGGTCATCCTCCTTCCAGGACTTGACAATGATGTCATCAACGTAGATCTTGATCTCTTTGTGCATTAAGTCATGGAAAAGAGCCATCATAGCTCGTTGATAGGTGGCTCCGGCATTGATGAGGCCGAATGACAACCGTATATAACAAAAGGTTCCCCAAGGCGTGATGAAAGCAGTTTTCTCATGATCTTCCTCAGCAACCATGATCTGATTAATCCCCGTAAAGCAATCAGCAAAGGAGTACATATCGTATTGTGCAGTATTGTCAATAAAAATGTGGATAAATGGCATGGGAAAGCTATCTTTTAAGCAAGCTTTGTTCAAGTCCCAGTAATCCACGCAAACTCGTACCTTCCCTCCGGGTTTAGGCATGGGAACAATGTTGGATATCCACTCAGGATATGTGGACACCATGATGATGCCAGCTTGAAATTGTTTCACAATTTCTTCTTTTACCTTTAAACTCCACTCAGGTTTCAATCGCCTGAGCTTTTGCTTGACTGGCTTAAATCCCTCTTTGATGGGAAGGCGATGAAGGACAATGTCAGTGGACAAACCCACCATGTCTTCATGAGACTATGCAAACACATCCTAGAATTGGGTTAATAACGTAACCATGTCATTCCTTTGGTTTGGGGTAAGGTCTGAACCAATCCAGATTAACTTAGGGCTTTCTAAGGTTCCGAGATTGAAAGAAGTGGTTTGGTCAAGGTTGGGTTTAGGTTTATCTTTGATCCATTCTTTAATTTCTGGAGGCACCTCAATGTCCTCATGTGTACCCATCAAGGCTGAATTCATCTCTACATCAAAGGTACAATCCATGTGGAGTAGAGGCGCCGTATCAGCAAGTACATGCACATCTAAATTTAGGGTCCTGAAACAAAGTATGCTTTCACTTAGTATATATAAAATGTTTTGATCATACACAGTGTTAGCATATACTGACAAGATAAACTGCTAATACTGTACAAAAAAGTAAGCAGTTATTATATCTACAGGGCAGAAAGAGTTCTGCCCATTTTACCCTTGACGACCAATGAAAGGAGCATTGTTCCAATTGGCAAGGGCAAAGTCCGGGTGGACTGCAGTGATGGAGGGATTGTCATCATCCTCCATGTCCCGAATGATGGCCATTACGTCTGGGCAATCATCGTCTGGGGTGTATCTATTGGTATGTTCATCATGAACGATGATGTGTATGCCTGACATCATTCGAATGACGTCTTGCTTGATTCTTCGTTCCTCCTCTTCCAATGCGGGATTTGGAACAAAGACGTCTTTCTCCTTCACCGGTACCGGCTTGGAAAATAACATAGCCATTACATTGGCTGGAACCTTTAAAGGAGGTTGTGCGGACTCAGAGTTTGAAGGCAAAGATAAACGCCGCTCGCTTGAGGCTGAAGGAATCTGCTGATGCTTATGAAGATTCCTATGACTAGAACTGGCAGAATAGCCTAGTCCAGCTGTTCCAGTTTGCCTGGTTAATTGAATTGGGTACTTGATACCCTGGCGATCTTTACCCAGCCCTTGTCCCGGCTTATGACCTAATGACATCATTTCTTGAGTAGCCGATATTACCTCGGCAAAAATCTTGGGTTCGGGAAATGGCATTCCAACAGCATGGTATTGGGTTTTGCTTACTTCCAAGGCATGAAAACTGACCGCCTCAACATCTGCATTGGCATTGATGAATGACATGTCCCCGTGTTGAGGACACTCTGGTTCAGCGTTGACCATGACTACGCTATTGTTGATAATGTATTTCAACTATTGATGAAGATTGGAGGGGACTGCCCCAGCCATATGGATCCATGGTCGTCCCAAGAGCAGGTTGAATCCCGAATCTATCTTGAGTACATGGAAAGATACGCAGAATGTGTGGGGACCAATTTCAATTGACAGTTCAATTACTCCGACCGAATTTCGGTGGGCTCCATCAAAAGATTTGATGACGGTATGGCTACTCCGGAGTCGGTTGAGATTGATATTCATCTTCACCAAGGTAGCGTATGGACATATATTTAGAGATGAACCTCCATCTATCAACACTCCAGCTAGCATGTATCCAGAGGACAAGACCGTAATGTGCAACGGCTTGTAATGACCGGTCCCCTCGGGCGGTATGTCATCATCAGTAAAGGATATCACATTATTGTTGAAAATGTGATCAACCAGATGTTGAAATTTTTCTGTATCAACTGATGTTGGTAGATAGGCTTCTTCTAAAACCTTCAGCAAGATCTTCTGGTGATTCTTGGAAGTTAGGACCAAGTCCAAAATTGATATTTGTTGTGGAGCTTCTTTTAAGCTTAAAACCACCTTGGCTTCATTATGACCCATAGTGCGGAGGAATTTTTCAATCTTCTCCATGGGTATTTTCCCCTTTGATTTGATGGTAGGCTTCATCACCCGTTGGGGAAGATACAGTGGATTTTCCTTCGACACTGTAGCAGTTGTATGTGAGGTGGATCCTTCACCTTCTACATAATTCCACGGAACTTTGCGCAAGCTAACAATAGGATATTGTGCTCTGCACGGCAAATTGATTAGCTCGGGAGCGGCCACTTTCAAAGGATTGTTGCTTCCCTTGAGTTGAATTGTTGGCATTGTGAGTGATTTGTTAGCCCCATCAGTTTCAGTGGATATGACTGCTACCACACTCTTCCACTTAGTAGGATATGTATTCTCACTTGCACGTAACAAAATATCATCGTCCGCTAGGTGCAGGACACCACTGTCAATTAGATTTTGGATGAGGTGGCGGAGTGCCCAGCATTCTTCTGTGTTGTGACCGCGAGAATGGGAGTGATATTGACATACTCCATCAGAATTATACCGTCCTAAACGGGGGTTGATTGGAGGTAGAAGGGAACTGATGTGACAACCCGAGAATTTAGAAAATTTTTAAAATTTTTATTAATTGATTTAAGGTTCAATATTAGAACCAAGACAGAAAATAAGTGTTTGCGTTTGATATTTTTAAGATAGAATTTTGAGGATTTCAAAATTCTGTTAAGGATTTAAGTGAATTATTCAGGATTAAGAGAATACGTGAATATGTTTTGTGTTTATGTGTACAATATGTGGTTAAGGGTCAAGGGTTGACCAGATAATCGATATTTGTAACAAACCCTAAGTATATATTAAGAACTTTAACGTTCGGTTAGAAAACCCTAGCGATTAATAAGAAACCCTAGAAACCGGTTCTGGAAACCCTAATTTCAGTTCCGGAAATCTGAAACCCTAATTCGGGAATTCAAAACCCTAATCTGGGAAGTTAAAGGACAATTATAATTTTTAAGTGATATTAATTATAATGTTAATTAGGGTAAAGCTTAATTATTTATTAAACCTAATTTCAAATTTATTAAACCCTAATTTATGGATTAAAACCCTAATTTATAATTAGAAAAAAAACATAAGTGTTAACTTATTAATACTTTTAATGTTAATTAGAAAATATTAATTCTAATTTTCAAGTTATAGTAATTAGAAAATTTTAATCTAATTATGAAATCTAATTTCTAAATTAGAAATTATTTTCTATTAGAAACCCTAATTCGTGGGTTATAAACCCTAATGACCATTTTGACCCTAATTGCTAAATTAGCAATTTCAATTAGGATATATTAATCCTAATTAGCAAAGATTGAAATATTGATTAAGAAAATTTAATATAATTAGAAAATTCTAATTATAATTTAGAAATATTAATTTTCGATTTTTAAAACCGAAATTCGAAAATCTTAGAAATTAAATTACAAATTAAGGGTTAAACCCTAAACCCTAAAATAGTTCAAACCCTAAAACTAAATTTTCCAAACCCTAAACCCCAACCAAACCCTAAACCCTAAGAGTTTGGCTAATTGACAAGAATGTCATTAATTTTGTATGCAAAAAGACTAAAATGCCCTTAGTGCATTATTGTGACTTAACTTGCAAGAGTTGATCTAGTGTAGTGGTTGGACCAACCCTAGCCCTAGCTCATGACTTTTATATCCAGCAATCTCAGCCAGTTTGACAGCCCATTACATTGCATTATTGCATTTTTTTAGAGATTAGAGAGAGAGAGAAAGGCTACTTGATTTTTCATTCTCTCCAACCCTTTCTCTCTCTAAAAATTCGGGAATGGGGAATGTGATAGAGTGTTAAGATAAGCCAAGAACACTTCATTGCTAGCCTAGATCAGATCACTATGACCAGAATCAAAAATTAAAGCTCAAAAGGTATAAGAACCCTAAATTTCGAAATCTCTTGATTTTATGTTTGATGTTGTAATTGATTGTTTAAAGTTGTGTTAGAAGGTGTCTATAAGTGATCTGGGTTGATAGATCAAGGATCCATATCATGTAGATGCACGAAATCAAGATTTTTGAAACTGACTTAGAACCCTAAAAAGGCCGCCTGACAAGCAAATGTCAGTGGTCATAGATCTCTTTCTGTTTTTGATTTTTCTTGTTTTATGTTATAAATATGTTCTTTGTCATGAGGACTATGATCTACAACAAGAAACAAGGCCAGATCCTTAGTATATTAAGAGATACAAGCGGTCAAACCGCGTTGACTGTTCACAGATTTCTGGGTAACCCAGATTTCCCAGCAGTGGTCTGACAACATTTAGCAGGCCATAGATCGTGTTGTGTCTTAGTCGAATAGTCAATTTATTGTTTGTTTGTTATAGTTTGGTATGTATACTACATATTAAAGTCCTTATAACAACCAGATCCATATCAGGATCAAAGAAAATCACGGTCAAAACCACGTTGACCAACTGGCCGGAAGGAGATTCTGGGTAACCCAGAATCTTCAAAGACCAGTTTCTGACCATACGTTTGACTGGCCCAAATCTTGTGTAGGAGATGTTGTTATGCCTCTAAGATACTCTATAGTTGTACTATGACATAATGACTACATGTAGGGACCATTATATATCACAAACCGAACCCAGATTCAAAGTTATGAGGCTTCAAAGTAGAGCCTAGCAACTGTTCTTCATTTCTGAAAAACCCAGAAATGAAGAACAGCTCTGACATGATGTTCTAGAACCTAGATCTCACTTATATGATATGTTATGGACATGAAATTGATTAATGATGGTAGTACTACATGTATACTACAATCTAAACACTTTAATCTGGCCAGAAAACCTTAGCATCACGGTTTTAATGTTGGTCAAATTAAGCACCCGGCTCACTGTCGATGAGTTTCTGGGCTTGGCCAAGAACACCTACGGCGACGGTTTCGTCGCCTATTTCTCTTTTAGCGACAGTTTAATTAAGAAATTAATTATTAATTTCTGAAAATAATTTATTTTAATAAATAAATCGAAATAAATGGTTTTTAAATATTAAAAATACATAATAAATTCTGAAAAATTATTTTAAATTTTGAAAAATAGTTTTTAATTATTTAGAGTATATTTCATAAATATTTAATATTTTTGGAATATAAATTATATTTAATTTATTTAATTATAATATTAAATAAATTATTTAAAAATGATTTAAATACATGAAAAATCATGAAAAATAATATTATGATATAAGAAAATATTTTAAGTTATTTTCAATGACTTTTAATATTTTGTGATGAATTTTATTAATTAATTAATATTAATGATAATTAGTTTATTTAATAAATGTATTAAATAAATTAAGGAAAAATAGAATTAATGTTTTATAAATCATATTAAAATGATTTAAGTGTTAGAAAAATATTTGAAGTTATAAAATATAACTTTTGATATTTTGTCATGAAAATATTAATATTTTAATATTAAAAGCAATAATCGGATAATGGATTTAATTGTTTAAAAATCATATAAATATGATTTTAAGGTATTAAAAATACTTTGTGATATTATAAATATATTATAATACTATGACATGTACTTAATTAATATTTGATAATAAATAAATATTAATGATAAAGGAATTAAGTGATATTTAATTTATTTAAATACATTTTTAATGATTGAAAAATCAAGATAAATAGTAATAATTATTTAAAAATTATTATGAGCGTACGAAAAATATTTTGACTGTTAATAAATTATCTTAGATAATGGTTAAGTGTTTTGCCAGAGTTTAATTAAACTTAAACTCGTCAATGGTCTGACTAGACCGTCGGGACGTTAGAACTTTGTCGAACTCAAGTCAGACTGAAATAGTTTGACCTGATACTGAGTTTTATATGTGTTATAGACTGATAGGGTTAGGTGTTATGAATTTAGGTTATTCTATGTCTATATATATATAATAGTGTTATATTGTAATGATATTATTCTAATATTAGAGATCTATATTACTAATATTAAGTTTTCGGATAAAGCGATATAAATTGTGTAGCGGTAATCAACAGTTCAGGCAAGTTTATTTTTACTTAACTTTACTAAGAGTTGTTTTATTCGGATAAGCTTATGGTTAATCAGTGCTGGTTGCCATGAATTGTACTCTGTACATAATGCATGTATAAGTCAGGTATGAAAGGCTGATCACCTTTATTACCAGTTGGTTCAGATATATTTGTTCATGTATAATATTTGTTAAGTCATAAATTTGTTCCTGCTAGTTCACAATTATATTGTTGATATATAGCCAGCTTATTATTCTGACTCTTTCCATCATGATATATCGTTATATTATTGAACTTAAACTTGCTGGGCAATCCTTATGCTCACCCTTGCTATATCATGATAAAACATTGCAGATTAAGGCGAATGCGTCGGATACAAGGAAAGGTTAAAGACAGTGCCAGTTTAAAGTTAATGTGCGCGATTAGTTTTGTAATAGTATAGTTTGATAATAATGTTATATGTTAGATAGTTTATGAATTGTGTATAAGTTAAGGTTACTCGACCTTGGGAAAAAGTATGTAAGTTTAATGTATAAACAATTTATGTTTATATCTTCCTCAAATAGTAATTGCTGTATAGAATGATCGAACCGGATCCGCGGTGATTCGGGACCTCAAATTCGGGGCAGTCACAACTGATCCTTCCTTCATTGATTAACATCTGAAGGATTTTCTCCATAGGTTGGCCTAAATAAGTGAATTCCCTTTTGTTGGCAAAATCCCGACGGGCTTTGACATTTGCTCTCTTTGTCACTTTGTCTTCTAGCATTTCATTTTTTGAAAATGACGAGGGAATATTCATGACAAGAGGTAGGAGACTGGCATGCTCCTGGCTGATTAATTGACGAGTCACTTGATGCTGATAAGTCACCAATTCTGCCAATTATTTAATTTGCTTGCATAGAGCTTTCATTTTTCGTTCCATTGTGAACTGGAACTTGGCATAATCCTATTTGTCAACACCGCCTTTGAGGATCTAGGAGGATTCACAGTTGAAATTGGAATTCTGTCCGTTGCTCCAATTTATCATGTTGACCTCTTCTTCTTTGTGTTGAGGAAGAGGGTTGTCTTGAACGTGAGGTTGATCTAGTTTGGTGACCACGATCTCACCGTTGTCTATTAGGTTTTGGATTTTATACTTCAAGGCCCAACAATCCTGAGTATCATGTCCAGGTGCCCCGGCATGATAAGCACATTTCTGAGCAGCATTGAAACCCCGTCCATTAGGGCTGGCTGGTGGAAGAAGATGCGTAATTTTCTTCTGTGTTGTCAGAAGATTGAGAATATTCTCGAGGGTGTCCCCTAAGGGTGTGAACACTCGAGGGCGTTTGACTTCTCCACCTTTTGGTATTGGAGATTTCGCAGACTGTGCTTGAAAGGGAGTGTAGTTTCTCCTTTGAATAGGCATGTTCTGACTGCCTTTTTGACCCTGTAGTACCAGGGAAACATCTTCCACTTTCTTTTTATGGACCCTCCGGGGGTTGTTTCCATAATTTTTGGATTGGATGTGATCAGCAACAGCTTTGAGGGCAGCTAGGTGTTGAATCTTTTCAGACTTCAAACCCATCTCAGCCATCTCCCCGTGTTTGACCATTTCAAAAAATGGTTTGCCTATACCGGCTAAAACTCTTTCATAGAAAGGCACTTCTTGTATGTCTATGAAAGTCATGACCATCTCTGATTCCGTCATGGAAGGAATAACTTGGGCAGTCAGGCGTCTCCACTTTTGAGCATACTCTCTGAAAGACTAGCTAAACTGTTTCTTGATCTTGGTAATTTGATACCGATCAGGAGCCATATGAGACTGAAAGCTGTATTGAGTGAGGAAATCGTGTGCTAGCTCTTCCCAGCTATGGATCTTTCAGTTGTCTAACGGGCTTCTCCAGTTAGACTCTTTTAGAACAGTTGCATTCTGAGCTTTTCGTCCTCTACATAAGATCCAAGTTCTCCAATAAACACCTTTAAATGTGTGTAAGGATCTCCTAACCCGTCATATTTTTCAAAGTCAGGAGTTTTAAACTTTTCTAGATAATGAACACCAGGAAAAATGCAAAGATCAGCATATGAAACACTCCCGTGTGTTCCAATTCCTTTGATAGCACGAAGGGTCTCTTCCATTTGGAGGACTTTCTTGTTGATGTCACCAGTGTCTGGATCTCCAGTGGGATGGGCAGCATCATGGGTTTATTTGGTCGTATCCAACTGCAGTTCAGGTATTATAATGACCTGGGTTCCCCCTTGTGTGGAAGATTGAGCATGCACGGGTATTTTTGGACTCTGAGTAGACTAGTGTAGTTCTTTGAGTAGAACAGCCAAATCTGTAATTTATTTGCTTAATCCGTCGAATTCTTTGTGAGAAACTGGATTAGGTTCAGTCTGGTCGGATGACGACATGATTGACTGTAGGCCTGTAGCCTTTTTCGATTTTGACCGGGTAGTAGGTTCGATTAGTTCCCTGCGAAAGACTTGCATAGTTTAGTCTTTAGGGAATGTGTATAATAACATGCTATGTGATGTGCCCATTTAAGGAATTTTATCCTACAAAATGGATGTCAGCTGTTTGTAGCGTGTTATTTAAAATATGTATGTGTACACATTTCTTCATATTTATCATTACATGGAGATATATATGGAATGTAATTACAAGTAATTGTGTTTACAAGTAATTGAAATGAGAGAGCATGAAGAGACTTTCCTCAGTTTTGGGTTTATCAGAGGATGACCTATCTTAGGTTACTCTTGCGGCTTTTTGGCATTAAGGTTCCCAAATAATCACAATTTACTCAACGAGAAATTAATCCGGTCTTTCAACTGGAGGGAATTTGGGTGGTGCCTTTCCTGAGCCTAGGGGAATCAGTCTTCCCACGAGTCCAATAATCAAACACTGACGGGATAGCCTCCTGGTGGAGGGACTACACAACATACATTCACATACATCGCATCTCACCGTATAAAAATGATGACATGTGCGAAGCACTAATATCACACGTAGATATGGTGCGAGGCACTAAGTGCAATAAGAAAATGCATTCGTACACATTCATCATAAATATAAATGCAACATCCACACATAAGCAGATAACAGTTTTGAAAAGATTTTAATAGCGACTTAAGTTCTCTTACTGGAGTCCCCAGCAGAGTCACTACCTATCGACGTCGGGATTTTTAGTTGTCCCTTTCCGTTGTTCTTTGGTGTTCTCATTTTAGGCGAGATTTGTTTGAAAAAACAAGTGAAAAAGGTTCGACATGTATAATGTCGACGATGGACTGTTAAGAGTCGCCAGTTGGTTTTTTAAATGGTTGTACCAACACAACCGAGAAAAAGTTTGCACATTAACCCAGCGATGTGACACTGCTAAACGGGTCGGTGAAACCGAGATTCATTAGGGTCCGGGGACTTGGTTATGCGGAGGGAAGGTGTTAGGCACCCCCCGACATCCGTGTTACCACGGTGACCGCTTCTTTTCAAGAAACTATTATCTGAATGTGTGTGTGTGTGGATCAATGTGCTGTTATTTGGAAGTAGTGCGAGGCCTCGTTCACACCTATATACAAAGGGTTTGAATTTATGTAAAAATTTAGTTTTTGGCAATGATGTTTTTATAAAAAAAGGTTTTTCAAACCCTGATGCTCAATAGTAATTGAGACCTTTTACACTTCCATTTTATTAAGTGTTCGGCTTGATTGATTTTATTTTACAGATGCGAGGCATCCGTACGAAAATAATGTACAAAATAATGTCGACTTCCTCATGGGTATGGGAACCATCTGAGGAAATTCAAACATCGCAGAATAATTTACAAGCTACTTACAGCTTAAAATGTCCATCACGGGAACCGAATATAGATCCAATAAGCTGAATCTGTGATCACATGCTTTATAGGCGCACATGATACCGCAATTTATATGAAAGCAGTAAGCAGGTATATATATATATATATATATATATATATATATATATATATATATATAAAAGTTGTAAATATATATATATCTACAGATACGATCACCAACCACGAAGCACCTCCATGGGGGATCAGAAATGTAAATAAAGCTGTAAAAGCTATCAATCGCCATGGAGGAAACTCCTAGAGGGACAAAACATAAATAAAGCTATACAAAGCAATCAACTGCCACGAAGTGAACTCCAGGCAGGACGAAACGTAAAGAAAGCTGTAAAAGCGATCAACCACCACGAAGTAAACTCCAGGTGGGACGAAATATATATATATATATATATATATATATATATATATATATATATATATATATATATATATATATGAACTATTGTCGAACTTTGTTCGATGAGCCTGGATTTTACATCCGGTGCGTTTATCGTTTATATATATATATATATAAGAGAGTAAACGCACCGGATGTAAAATCCAGGCTCATCGAACAGAGTCCGACACACAGTTAATATATATAAATGTGTGTGTGTGTGTATATATATATATATATATATATATATATATATATATGTATGTATGTATATACAAACTGAAATAAAACCACGAACCGAAGTTCGGGCAAACGCACGCAACACGACTCTCAATGTGAAGAAGGGTGTGTGCAAAGATGAAGAGAAAGGCTTTAAAGTGTGTGAGAAGGCTTATACTAGACTGTCAAAGAAGACTTCTATATCTTTAAAGTGGGCAAACACTGGCTTTTGTAGGTACAAAAGTAGCTATATATGAGCTCACAGGTGTTTAAAATGAGAAAGTACTCCGTATGGGGTGAGTACAGATCAAATTGGGTAGGGCTTCCTCGCCGTTTTCTCTTGTAAAATGGCCACCCCAAGCCCTCTATTTATAGAGGGTGGAGCCGCAGGTGTACCAGAGGCTACCCAGGTTGCCCCGGGTTTCTCAGGTCGGGTCGTCTAGTAGTACATGCACTCAGGCACTGCAATGTCCGCTCGAACTTTCAAAAGTGCAATCCGGGCATCCGATTGAGGTATACAGGACCTATTTCGGACCGCCGTTGTCGAGAGTTTTACAATGGCATGGGATTAGAGTTTGTACGAAGTTATTGAAGATGGGACGATGCCCTCCGGTCTTCAAACTTCAAATTCTATCCGTCACCCCGCACAATAGTCACTCGGGATTAGTTCTCCTTGATTCTTGTGGGACATTATTGTGTAGAGATGTGTGTATGAAATGTTGAGACGACGTGGCGTGGCATCGCGTTGGAGAGATGATGATGTTTCCCCTCACCGGTGTTATTGCCGGTTTGGGCTGATAAAGCAGAAGTTGCTCAGAGC
The DNA here is from genome assembly GCA_016801055.1 of Panax notoginseng. Classification (NCBI taxonomy): domain Eukaryota; kingdom Viridiplantae; phylum Streptophyta; class Magnoliopsida; order Apiales; family Araliaceae; genus Panax; species Panax notoginseng. Next base: position 98,184,834 of record CM029021.1, on the reverse strand, counting down.
TTCGCTGAGATTGGACTGCTACAATTGTTAAAGGTCCTCAGTGTCATCTCTGAGGTGTGCATGTCCTCCCGGTGTTATCTCCGGGTTGGTACGGAGTATCTCTGTAAGACCCCGAATTTTATCAAATAAAAGTATTCAATTTTTCTTATAATTACTATTCAGTAAATGGTTAAATTGATAAATGTTAAAGTTAAGGGTGATATATGAACTTTTTTTCAAAATACACAAGTGGTTATAAAATATTCATTTTGTCGGGGAATATTCGTTTGGTCGTGGAATATTCTTTCTGTCGGGGAATATTCGTACGACGGCGCAGCTATTTGTGGGCCCCATAACGGAAAGCGATTGGATGAAGAAAATGACAAAATTGAGTTTTTATAAATAACGACGTAGTTGTTGCCGTTAACACTGTTGAAATACCTGGTGGTTAAAATACAGTAATACGCGTAGTTACACAGTAGCACACAGTATTGTACAGTATTTTTTTCAATTATTGATTCTTACGTAAGAAGGCACTACTCAATAATTGTTACAGTAGTTACTGTTCAATATTTTATTTTATTGATTCAATAATTGCTGCGTTGATATTTTATATTATTATTGTTTCAATAATTGTTACTGCACAGTATTTCCCATTATCAGATCAATAATTCATATTATTTGAATAATATTATTAGATAACATTATTGGCAATGTCTAGAAAGTTCTGTCTAAGGAGAGGTTTGGTCATCTAATTGCACGCCAGTAAGGAGAAATTCTTATTGAAAAGCCCCATCTTTCCTAGGAACGGCCTGGTTGTCATAAATGTGATTCTGTAATATTATTTATGAATAATTAATTATTGATTCATATGATAAGGAAATATTTATTTTATGTGGATATAAATGAGGGATATATTTTTGTGGTTAAAAATGAAGGAGTTAATGTTGAGGTTTTTATTAGTATTTTTGTCGGAATAGAGGTATTAAAAATCAGAGTTTTTGAGATATTTTGCGAGGGTTATAATTTTTAATCCGACCGTTAGATCGTTGTGATTTTTGGATATGTTATACATATATAAGTTGAGTATATGTCCACAAATTTTGAACCGTTAAAAATGAACGTATGATTTGTTATGAATTTTACGAGATGACTGGTTCAGAAATTGTTGAATTGTCGGAGTTAATTATTTTGGTAGAAAATTCTAGAATTGGTGGGCCCCACTCTTGGTTGGTGAAGAAATGTGCTGAGATATTTATTCAAATGTGGTGGGTGAGAATAGTAACAGGTAAAGCCATCAGGTTGCAGGTTAAGTCTGCTTCGGTGTGCTAATATTTTTCTATAAATAGAGGGCTAAGTTAGAATTGAAAATCACACCAGAAATATAAGCTTTCTCTCTTTCTCTCTCTATATTATGAAGCATATTTTGTGAGTATTTAGATACTTTGAGAGTTGCTATTCAGTGCAAGTTTCCTTCGGCTTTGCATTCCAGTCAGAAATACTGCAATTTTGAGGTAAGGGATAGTAAGGGATTGTAAGAGATTGTAAGGGATAGTAAGGGATTTTAAGGGTTATTATGTTTTTCAGTTCGTACTTCTTCTGACCTTCAGAAAATTCTGAAAAAATTTGAAATGATATTTTGATGAGTTTTATTGATTGTGTCCAAAAATAGTGATTTTTGGATGTATAGATTAAGAGTTATGAATTTTACGGGAAAAGACTATTTTAAAAGTAACCGCTTATAACTCCTTGTGGTTAACTCCAAAATTGATAAAATTTTTATTGGAAGTATATCTATATAATATCAGTATACTCTATGAATTTCAAAATTTTTGGATAAAAGTACAATTTATGATAAATGTCTAAATATTCGGTTGTTTTGGCCATATGAAAAATAGTAAATGAGTTTTAAAAATTCTGAGAAAAATATATGTTCAATATGGGACTATATTCTGCTAAATTCCAGAAAAAAAATATTTTTGGAACTGAATTGGTATTTTTCATAAAAATAGACTAGTTATTAGTAAATGAATTAAATATGTTATGTGAAGTAAGAAAATTGGAAAAATAGGATTTTATGGCTTGAGAATCTTATATGAGGTATATGCAAATTTTTTATAATGGTTTTGGTGATTGTTGATGAAATCTTATGAGTTTGGCATTTTATGATGATTAAATGCATTAATTAGTAAAGTGTAAACAATTAAAATAAATTATTTATAAGTTTAAAGAAATGTTATTCTTTCAATATCATTATATCGAAATATTGGTATGAATTTTATTGTAAAATTTCTACCTTTTTGTGTCGGGTTTACTATTCATAAGTTACTATTCACAAGTTACTATTCATGGGTTACTATTCACGAGTTACTATTCATGACAAAATTGGTTTCTTTTTCTAACCAAATTATAGTTGAGTTATGAATATTACACTTAAGATTAAATCTATATGTTGATTATATTAATTTTATTATCATATATAACATTTTTATAACCCTAATGATGATATTTCTCTTTGACTTGAGCGTAAAGATGAGTATATTTTTGGTATGATCATGACTATGGGTTCTCTTTGGCCAGTAGTACAAAGTTAAATGGTTGACTGGTATGATCATGACCATTGAATTTATCACTGAATATCTTTAGCTTAAGTGTAAAGGTGAATTGATCAACATGGTTATAATTATTGTTTATATAATTCTGAAATGATTATATATTTCTTTGAGATATTAATATATTTGGCCTATAGTGCAAATATGAACTGTTGAAGAATATCTTTGGCCTATAGTGCAAAGATGATCTGTGGTTGAATATCTTTGGCCCGTAGTGCAAAGATGACCTGTTGTTGAATATCTTTGGCCTGTAGTGCAAAGATGGTCTGTTGAAGAATATCTTTGGCAGTAGTGCAAAGATGAAATTGTTAGTATGATTATAAACAGGAACTGTGATTTGGTATAACCATGATGTTTGATGTTTCAGGTGATGAAAATTATCTTTATCCTGGATGAGAAAAGGAATTTAGAACTACAATTACGATTATGAGTTATACACGTGATTGTGGACAGGAATTATTGGTTGATGTTACAGGGATAAAACATTGTTGGTAGACTTTTAACGTGGAGAAGATAATAGACTATATAGTCTATTTGACTCTTCTAATGGATTGCTCGTTCCGCTGCAACTATGGTTGAGAAGTTTTATCATCTACCATATGTTCTAAATCTCTGATTTATTACTAATGAAGGCTATTAATAATTTAATTATCTTTAGTCATGATATTCTGTACTGGGCTAGTTGTGCTCACCCTTCTGTTTCATAATTCCTTTCAGGTAATAAGAGTGTAGCTGGGTCGAGCGGGGGTAACAAGGGAATAGAACGGTGGTCATCATTTAGTAGTTATATTTGGTGAAGAAAATAGGGTGAGGCGAACCCAACGTTGGAAGGGTGTTTTGTCACTACCATACAAGATGTCTAATGACATACAACCTCGTGTCATCATAAGACAGGGTTGTGCTCATCCACTTGCTGAGTATATCTACGAGCACTACCTATATAATCTTGGTGTTTGTTTGAAGTATAATTCTCAATTAAAGACAGTGGAGATAATGATATGTCAAGAGAAGACTCACCATTGGGAAGAATATGATAGTAAACTTCTCATTTTTTTTTGGGGTATATTGGGTCAACCAAGGATAATACTGTGGCCATATGATATCTATCATAACCTAAACGCATGGCCTCCCATGTACGAAGGTTTCCTTGAGCACTTCCCAAAGATTCTAGTTTCTAAAATAGTTTTTGACTGTACCTTTATGTAAGGTACCTTTGTGAGGTGCTGACACATGATGGTGTCCAATGTCATGTTTGGTATATATTTGTATCCAAACTCACGGCATATGTGTTGTTGTATTTTGCACGACAATTGTGGTAATAAAGTTGTAGTTATTTTCTGTACCATGTATTTGGCGACTCAGAATGGGTTGGATGGAATGGACCTATTTTGGAGTCGTCACAATCTCGTTGTGAGAGCCGAGATTGAAGTTGGTTGCATTTGAAACAAGCATTTCTGGGATTATCGCCGAAACTGCATTCCTTGGGGTGATCACCAAGGTTGGTGGTTGTTCCCATGATTGGGACTGAGATTGGATACCTCGGGGTTATCTCTAAGATTAATCGGTCTTCTCCGGTGTGTGTTTCGGTATTGGTTCCGCAAGCCTCGGGGTTATATCCGAGATTGAAATTGTTACTTCCAGTGTGTTTTGGGGTTGATACTGAACTTCCGGTAGTATCCGAAATGGATATGAACTGTCTTATAGGGTTCCCTCTTGAAAGACGAATATGTCCTCCTGCAATGTTAGTGACAGGTGTACAGAAAATTTCGAGTGTCTACACACCCCTTCTTCTAAAAATTTCGTCCCCGAAATTTACCTTACACCTTACACCATACACCATGCACCATACACCATTCATACTTATCATCACATGCTACGCAATACATTCCTCACAAGAATAAAAATTTTGAAATTGTGCTCAGGGGTTTTACAGACTATTGTCTGTCATTTTCGCAAAGGTTTTTATAGAAATTCATCTGTAAACCGTCTTAACTTACGGACACAAAGGGTGATTAGCCCAATATGCCATGTACTGATCAAGTACTGGTAGTCGGAACAATTTGTTCCTCTTATCCGCCTTAGGTGCATAAAATTTTTTACCTCGGTCTTATTGGATTCCGCACCAAAATAATTTAGTTTGGGAAATTTCTTTCAATGAACACTTAGAGTTTTCATAAATGTTTGTCTAGCTGAATCAAATAGCATAGACTCATATCAATAATTCAATTCAATCGAATTATTTAGATGTAGCCAAACCCCGTTGGCAAATTAAAATTTTTGAAAATATTTTAAAGAATGACGTCATGATGCCGTACTGTATTAACAGTCCGTTTGAGGATGCTGTCATCGAGTGACTTTGTCATAACGCATCATACAATAGTGGAACAATGATTTTAGATCAAATTCACACTAAGTATTCCTGTATTTACAACTCCATCAACTTTTTATCATCTCTGCACCATGTAACATGGTACATGAGTGATAAATAAAATACATTTTGATATTTTAAATCATCTTGCGTCTAGCTAAAATAAGTAGCATAGACTATACTTTAAACCGTTTCAAAAATGATTACGAGTCTACATTTTTTTTAAAGCACATAGTGCGTAATTAGCTTGATGTCAAAATTTCAAAGGCTAGCATAGCTAGGAGGTTTTGGAAAACTTATGTCTCCACTAATAATCATTTGCTTATCAATCTATCTGTTCCAATAATCCTCAATACTCCATTTACACACAACTATACCCAGTTCGTCAAACCACACTTATGAGTTCATTTACTTGCCACAATTATATGAGTTTAAGAACTTGTCCTAGTCAGACCTTTGGCGTCCATTCGCTGAGGGATTCATAAACATTTCATATAACTATGAGTTAAGAATGTCACATAAGTATGAGTTATAAGAACTCGTACTTAACCTTATATTCTCTACCTATAACCTATCTATCTGTTCTACACATGAGAAAGGAATCACCCTCTTAACATGCATATAGCAAATAGCGCAACACAAACATTTCAATGATTATCATTGCCAGAACTAAGTAGTTTTTACACCAAGTAGATTTTCCCGCCCACACAAGGAATCATACAACTCAACTGCTGACACGAGTCCTCAATTGAAATCCCCACCTAATCTTAACTCCCTTCTCCATACGAATTTTATTCAACTCATATTCATAATCCTTTCCTGAAGCTATACCAATTCACACAACAATCTTGCTGTAAACTTTCCACTCATCAGATTGATTCTTATCTCATACTATAACCTTATCAAATCATGGGGTGATCTCATCGTATATATTACGATTCATTTCTATACTATGATCGTTTTGTTTTACGATCTCCTATCATTGGGCTTTTAGTCTTTTAGACTCTATTTATTCATCACTACTGTTCAACTTTATTATCAGAGTTAGGGAACTCGGTATCTTTTACCCCGCCAAGATTCATCTTTGAATCTTACCAACCGACTAACTTTATATGAGTTAGATCTTATCCTAATCACTGCAGTTATTAGTCTAAGGTATCACTACCCTAGGTTTATAACCAACAACTTTGATACCAACTGTGACAGCCCCAAATCTGAGGTCCCGAATCACCGCGGATCCGGTACAATCATTCTAACACTATTACTATTTGCAGAAGATATAAACATAAATTGTTTATACAATACACTTTACACACATTTCCCTAAAATCGAGTAACCTTAACATATACATAATTCATAAACTATCTAACATATAACATTATTATCAAACTATACTATTACAAAACTAATCACACACATTAACTTTAAGCTGGAACTGTCTTTAACCTTTCCTTGTATCCGACGCATTCGCCTTAATCTGTAATGTTTTATCATGATATAGTAAGGGTGAGCATAAGGATTGCCCTACAAGTTTAAGTTCAATAAATTAACGATATATCATGATTGAAAGAATCTAAATAATAAGCTGGCTATAATTGAACAATATAATTGTGAACTAGCAGGAAAAAACTTCTGACTGAACAAGTATATAACATAAACAAATATATCTGAACCGAAGGGTAATGAAGGTGATCAACCTTTCATACCTGACTTATACATGCAATATGTACAGAGTACAATTCTACAATGGCAATCAACAATGATTAACCATAAGCATATCTGAATGAAACAACTCTTAGTAGAGTTAAGTAAAACTCGCATGCACCGTTGATTACCGCTACGCAATTTATAACGCTTTATCCGAAGACCTAATATTAGTAATATAGATCTCCAATATTAGAATAATATCATCACAATATAATACTATTATATATATATATATATATATATATATATATATATACACACACACACACACATAGAATAACCTAAACACATAACACATAATACATAACCCTATCAGTCTATAACACATATAAGACTCGGTATAAAGTCAAACTATTTCAGTCTGAGTTGGACCTGACACAAATCTGACGTCCCGACGGTCTAGTCAGACTTTTATCGAGTCTAATTTCAATTAAACTATGCCTAACACTTAACTGTTATCTTAAATAAAATTAATATTAGTCAAAATAATTTTCATAAGCTCATAATAATTTTTAAATAATTATTACTATTTATCATGAATTTTCCATTATTAATATCGTATCTAAATGAATTAAATACCACATAATTTTTTTATCATTAATATTTATTTATTATCAAATATTAATGAAATACATGTCATAATATTATAATATATTTATATTATTTCAAAGTATTTTTAATACTTTATAATCACCTTTATATGATTTTTAAACGATTAAATTCATTACCCGATAATTGCTTTTAATATTAAAATATTATTATTTTCATGACAAAATATCAAAAGTTATATTTTATAACTTCAAATATTTTTATAATACTTAAATCATTTTTATATGATTTATAAAACATTAATTCTATTTTTTCATAATTTATTTAATATAGTAATTGTGACAACCCGAAAATTTATAAAATCTTGAATGATTAGAATAAAGGTTAAAGAATAAAATCTAGAAGAGAATTTGTGGATTTATTTAAAATTTTCAAGTAAAACATATATGGTTTGTTATTCGAATGACAATAGAGAAACTATGGGTTACAAAATTCCAATACTCTAGAAATGAATTGATATGTATTTGAATAAATATCAAGAATAAGGTATTATGATACCTGTAAAATTTGATGTGAATTAAACAAGTATAAAGTCGTTAGTTAATACGATTAGCAATATGAATGAGTAATTTAAAACTCAAAATTTGAGTTAGAGATAGAATTTTGAAGCACGGACTGCTCGGTTGCGTCCGGAACGTCAAGTTTAGTTATAAAGGACAATTAACACAAAATGTGTAAGGGTTGACTTTTTGATCAAAGTCAACAATTGACTTTTATAGAAAAAGGTCAAAATTAGAGTTAGAAGTGTAATTGGGGGGATGTCCAGTGCATGTGCATGACCGGTACCGTCCGGTGCAAGTGTAAAATTTTTTTATTTTTTTATTTTTTTTTTGGATTTTTACCACAATTATGAGAAAAAAAATAAAAAATAATAGAGCAAGTTTGAATAAAAAACTGTAAAAAGAAGTATATTTTTTATTGAAAAAACACTGTAAAAGTTGCTCTATTATTTTTTATTTTTTTTCTCATAATTGTGGTAAAAATCCAAAAAAAAAAAATTACACTTGCACCGGACGTTAGTCCGGTACATTTGTACTGGACACCCCCCCAACCCTTAGAAGTGAAGCATGTTATGATTATGTGAATTATGTATAAGATTAAATAAATATACATTATATAATGTGAATACATTTATTTTGTATATAAAAGTGAAATAGGAATTAAGTTATGTAACCTAATATATATATATATATATATATATATATATATATATATATATATATTAGGTGTGTTAATTAAATAACTTAAGAGGTTATAATATGGTAGAATATTAGTATTTATAATATATACTAATTTTAAGAGATTTATTTTATACATCTCAGTTAATTAATTTTATAACCTAATTATAGCAAGTCTAATTGGGTTAAGAAAATAAATGTGCATGAGTAAGGATCTATATTTTAATAGAGTAAATGAAAACCCTAATTAAATAATTAGGGAATAGTAATAATAAGAGTGTTAGAAATGTAATATTTTGTTATGGCCCAAAGAAATTTATTAAAAGTTCAAAGAGATTAAATATAGTGGCCTAAGAGTTGGCCCAGTCAATAATTTAAAAAGTCCAAAAATTTGATCCAAGTGTGGGGGGATATTTTTGGACAAGAAAAGGCATAAGTAAGGAATTTATTTTCTTGTGTGAGAAATAAAAACCCTAATTAAATAATTAGGGTAAAATAAAATTAAGAGTAATGGATTATAATAATATCATAGCCCAATAATTTATTTAGAGTCCAAAAGAATTAGATTTAATGTACTAATGAGGTTATATTATTTAAACAAGTCTAATTAATTATTTAATTATATTACTTGTGGATAAAGTGATTAAGGGCGATTAAATTGTTAATCTAGCCCAATATATTATGTGTGGGACAAGTATTATAATGGCTCAATTACATTTTTTGGTGGAAGCCCAAATTTATTTTGTTAGTAAGCAAAATAATAAAAGTACAAGCCCAATAGAATTTGATTAATAAGTGGCCCAATTTTTGACCCACTTAAGGAGGGGCTATCTAGTCACTTGTTAAGTAAATTAACAATTAAAGAAAAAAGAAAAGGATATGTTGGAAGATGATAAGGCCACATGGCCATGAAGAGAAAGAGATAAGAAGGAAAAAAAATAGGAGAGCAATGATTATTTTTTTTTTCTTTCTTATCCTTTAGGCTTAGGTGTCACTAATTAACTTGGCCACTTATTTTATCCAATAGTGAGTGCAAGCAACTAGATAATGATTAAGGAAGAGAAGAAAAGATGAGATTGGGGGATGTATGTAGATATAAAAAATATATCTATACATTAAATCTCCAACAAACAAATATCTAATTATTTCTTTCATCTCTTATTTTTTTTTTCTAACCAAAAAGAAAACCAAGAGAGAGAGAGAGGAGCAATTCAGCACTTTGAAAGAAAAAAGGAAAGAGAGGGCTGTCATTAATGGATGAAGGAAGAAGAAGGAAGAAAATAAAAACAAGGTAAAATCTATACTTGATTTTGTATGCTATTTGTATTTTTATGATGAATATTTGGAGTTTAAGTTTTATGTGGCTAGATCCATGAATAAATGTTAGATCTAGAATTTTATTGGGTTGAGTTATGGATTTACATGGGTATAGATGGAAAGATTTGGAAAAAAGGTAAGAAAATAGAATTTTTCGGAAAGCTTAAACTTGAAAGTGTGATCTAGCTTTTGATTTTTTAAATCTATGATGGATATTTGTGATTTATTTTCTTGGGATGCTAGATCTATGTATTAAGGATAAAACCCCTTTGGAATCACTCAATTAGGTTGAAAAATGAGCAAGTTATGGAATTTATCACAAACAACTCAAAGCTAAGAAAATTGTTAGAACAATAGTTTTTACCAGCCACTCTCGGGCTAATTTTCGGGAGCTTAATGTAAGACCCCGAATTTTATGAAATAAAAGTATTCAATTTTTCTATTCAGTAAATGGTTAAATTGATAAAAGTTAATGTTAAGAGTGATATATAAATATTTTGTTCAAAATACGCAAGTGGTTATAAAGTATTCATTATTGTCGGGAAATATTCGTTTGGTCATAGAATATTCTTTCTGTCGGGGAATATTCGTACGACGGCGCAGCTATTTGTGGGCCCCATAACGGATAACTGTCGGAAGAAGAAAATGACAAAATTGAATAACGGCGTAGTTGTTACCGTTAACACTGTTGGAATACCCGGTGGTTAAAATACAGTAATACGCGTGGTTGCACAATAGCACACGATATTGCACAGTATTGTTGAATTATTGATCCTTACGTAAGAAGACACTAATCAATAATTGTTACAGTAATTACTGTTTAATATTTTTTTTTATTAGTTCAATAATTGCTGCGTTGATATTTTATATTATTGTTGTTTCAATAATTTTCACTACACAGTAATTTCCATTATCAGATCAATAATTCATATTATTTAGAATAATATTATTAGATAACATTATTGGCAATGTCGAGAAAGTTCTGTCAAGGAGAGGTTTGGTCATCTAATTGCTCGCCAGTAAGGAGAAATCCTTATCGGAAAGCCCCCCCTTTCCTGGAAACGGCCTGGTTGTCATAATTGTGATTATGTAATATTATTTGTGAATAATTAATTATTGATTTATATGATAAAGAAATATTTATTTGATGTGGATATAAATGATGGGTTTATTTATGTGATTATAAATGAAGGAATTAATGTTGAGGTGTTTTATCAGTATTTTATCTGATTGGAGGTATTAAAAGATCAAATCGGTGTTATTACAGCTTTATTGTGTGAGTTATAATATTTCATCCGACCGTTGGATCGTTGTAATTTTTGGATATGATATACATATATAAGTTGAGTATATGTCCACAAATTTTGAACCGTTAAAAATGAGCGTATAATTTGTTATCAATTTTAAGAGGTGACTGATTCGGAAATTAGGTTATAAATGATTTTGGTGGAAAATTCTAGAATTGATGGGCCCCACTTTTGGTTGGTGAGAAATGTGCTCAATTGAATTTTCAAATGTGGTGGGTGGAAATAGTAGCTGGTAAATCCATCAAGTTGCAAGTTAAGTCTGCTTCGGCGTGCTAACATTTTCCTATAAATAGAGGGCTAAGTTAGAATTGAAAATAACACCAAAAATAAGTTTTCTCTCTTTCTCTCTCTAGATTATCGAATGTATTTTGTGAGTATTTACATACTTGGTGAGTTGCTATTCTACAGTGCAAGTTTCCTTCAGCGTCATATCCGATATCCAGTCAGAAGTGATGCTTTTTTGAGGTAAGGGATAGTAAGGGATTTTAAGGGATTGTAAGGGATGTTATTTTTTTTCGTAATGATGTTATTTTTTCCAATATCATTATACTGACGTATTGGTATGAATCTTATTGTGAAATTTCTACCTTTTTTAGTTGGGGTTACTATTCACGTATACGGCACTATTCACGTATACGGCATTATTCATGTATATGATATTATTTATGTATACGGTACTATGTACGAATACGAAATACTATTCACGAGTTACTATTCATGAGTTACTATTCACGAGTTACTATACACGCGTTACTATTCATGAGTTACTATTCACAAGTTACTATTCACAGATACTATTCACGAAAAAAATTGGTTTCTTTTTTTAACCAAATTATCGTTGATTTATGAATTTTACTCTTGAAATTAAATCCACGTTTTGATGATATTGTTTTTATTATCATATATAACATTTTTATAATCCTGGTGTTGAAATTTCTCTTTGACTTGAGTGTAAAGATGGGTAGATTATTGGTATGATCATGACTATGGGTTCTCTTTGGCCAGTAGTGCAAAGATGAATTGTGACTAGTATGATCATGACCATTGAATTTACAATTGAATATTTTTAGCCTAAGTGCAAATGTGAATTGATCAACATGGTTATAATTATGGTTTATATAGATTTTGAAATGATTATATATTTTTTTGAGATATGAATATCTTTGGCCTGTAGTGCAAAGATGATCTGTTGTTGAATATCTTTGGCCCGTAGTGCAAAGATGACATGTTGTTGAATATATTTGGCATGTAGTGCAAATATGAACTGTTGAGGAATATCTTTGGCCTGTAGTGCAAAGATGAATTGTTGATGAATATCTTTGGCACGTAGTGCAAAGATGACATGTTATTGAATATCTTTGGCCAGTAGTGCAAAGATAAACTGTTGACGAATATATTTGGCCGTAGTGCAAAGATGAAGTTATTAGTATGATTATGAACATGAACTGTGATTTGGTATAACCATGATCTTTGATGTTTCAGGTAAAGACATGTGATGAAAATTATCTTCGTCCTGGATGCGAAGAGGAATTTAGAATTACAATTATGATTATCAGTTATTCATATAATTATGGAAAGTAACTGTTGATTTATGTTACAGGGATAAAACATTGTTGATGGATTTTTAACATGGAGAAAATAATAGATTTTATTGTCTATTTGACTCTTCTAATGGATTGCTCGTTCCGCTGCAACTATGGTTGAAAAGTTTTATCATCTACCATATGTTCTAAATCTCTGATTTATTACTGATGAAGGCTATTGATAATTTATTTATATGTAGTCATGATATTCTTTACTAAGCTAGTTGTGCTCACCCTTTTGCTTCACAATTCCTTTCAGGTAATAAAAGTGTAGCTAGGTCGAGTGGGGGATAACAGGGGAATAGAACGGTGGTCTATAGCTGTTGAGGGTGAGGCGAACCCAACGTTGGAAGGGTGTTTTGTCACTATCATACAAGATGTCTAAAGACATACAACCTCGTATCATCATAAGACAGGGATGTGCTCATCCACTTGCTGAGTATATATACGAGCACTACCTATATAATCTTGGTATTTGTTTGGAGTATAATTCTAAATTAGAGACAGTGGAGATAATTATATGTCAAGAGAAGACTCACCATTGGAAAGAAGATGATAGTAATCTTCTCATTTTTCTTTGGGGTCTATTGGGTCAACCAAGAATAATTCTGTGGGCATATGATATCTATCATAACCTAGACGCATGGCCTCCCATGTACGAAGGTTTCCTTGAGCACTTTCCAAATATTCTAATTTGGAAAGTACCATAAGTAAAGAGCCCCGAGCCTCTCGCTGGTGACTTCCTGTTAATGGGGGATTCACCGAAGCCAGACTCTCCGTATGGGATGTCGTTCTGCGGTGGCAAGCTGATATGTACCAATGTGAGGTGACAACCCCAAAATAGGTCCATTCCATCCAACCCATTCTGAGTCGCCAAATACATGGTACAGAAAACAACTACAACTTTATTACAACAATTGTCGTACAAAATACAACAACACATATGTTGTGAGTTTGGATACAAATATATACCAAATGTGACACATGTCCCAACCATGGACAACACCTCACAGTGACACCTTACATAAAGGTACACTCAAAAACTGTTTTAGAAATTAGAATATTTGGGAAGTGCTCAAGGAAACCTTCGTACATGGGAGGCCATACTTCTAGGTTATGATAGATATCATATGGCCACAGAATTATCCTTGGTTGACCCAATAGACCCCAAAGAAAAATGAGAAGATTACTATCATATTCTTCCCAATGGTGAGTCTTCTCTTGATTTATCATTATCTCCACTGTCTCAAATTGAGAATTATACTTCAAACAAACACCAAGATTATATAGGTAGTGCTCGTAAATATACTCAGTAAGTGGATGAGCACAACCCTGTCTTATGATGACACGAGGTTGTATGTCATTAGACATCTTGTATGATAGTAGCAAAACACCCTTCCAACGTTGGGTTCGCCTCTCCCTATATGATTCACCAAATATAACTATTAAAAGATGTATACAACACACTTGTCTATACTGTTTAGGGAGAACTCCACAGCTAGAGACCACCTGTAAGACCCCGAATTTTATGAAATAAAACTATTCAATTTTTCTTATAATTACTATTCAGTAAATGGTTAAATTGATAAATGTTAAAGTTAAGGGTGATATATGAATTTTTTTTCGAAATACACAAGTGGTTATAAAATATTCATTGTTGTCGGGGAATATTCGTTTGATCGTGAAATATTCTTACTGTCGGGGAATATTCATATGACGGCGCAGCCTTTTGTGGGCCCCATAACGGAAAGTGATTGGATGAAGAAAACGACAAGAGTAAGTTGTTTATAAATAACGGCGTAGTTGTTACCGTTAACACTGTTGGAATACCCGATGGTTAAAACACAGTAATACGCATTGTTGCACAGTAGCACACGGTATTGCACCAATTATTGATTTTTACGTAAGAAGGCATTACTCAATAATTGTTACAGTAATTACTGTTCAGTATTTTATTTTATTGATTCAATAATTGCTGCGTTGATATTTTATATTACTGTTGTTTTAATAATTGTCACTACACAGTATTTTCTATTATCGGAGCAATAATTCATATTATCTGAATAATATTATTAGATAACATTATTGGCAATGTCTAGAAAGTTCTGTCTAAGAAGAGGTTTGGTCATCTAATTGCGCGCCAGTAAGGAAGAGATCCTTATTGGAAAGCCCCCTCTTTCCTGGGAACGGCCTGGTTGCCAGTACTGTGATTCTGTAATATTATTTGTGAAAAATTAATTATTAATTTATATAATGAGGAAAAATATTGATTTTATGTGGATATAGATGGAGAAAAATTTTTAATGTGACAATTGTTGTAAATTAATATTTTATCTTTTTCTGATAAAATAATTCAATTAAATATATTATTTTAATAATATATTAATGGTGATATTTTATAATGAATGTGGGATATATGAATAAATGAGGAGGAAGAGTATTTTTTTTGGATTAAATGTTTAACAAATATTTTGTGTGTGACAACCCCAAAATAGGCCCATTCCACCCAACTCATTCTGAGTCGCCAAATACATGGTACAGAAAACAACTACAACTTTATTACAATAATTGTCGTGCAAAATACAACAACACATATGCTGTGAGTTTGGATACAAATATATACCAAATGTGACTCATGTTCCAACCGTGGACATCACCTCACAATGACACCTTACATAAAGGTATAGTCAAAAACTGTTTTAGAAATTAGCATCTTTGGGAAGTGCTCAAGGAAACCTTCGTACATGGGAGGCCATGCGTCTAGGTTATGATAGATATCATATGGCCACAGAATTATCCTTGGTTGACCCAATAGACCCCAAAGAAAAACGAGAAGATTACTATCATATTCTTCCCAATGCTGAGTCTTCTTTTGACATATCATTATCTCCACTATCTTTAATCGTGAATTATATTTCAAACAAACACCAAGATTATATAGGTAGTGCTCGTAAAGAAACTCACCAAGTGGATGAGCACATCCCTGTCTTATGATGACACGAGTTTGTATGTCATTAGACATCTTGTATGTTAGTGACAAAACACCCTTCCAACGTTGGGTTCGCCTCACCCTATTTTCTTCACCAAATATAACTACTAAATGATAACCACCATTCTATTCCCTTGTTACCCCCGCTCGACCCAGCTACACTCTTATTACCTGAAAGGAATTGTGAAACAGAAGGGTGAGCACAACTAGCCCAGTAAAGAATATCATGACTAAAGATAAATAAATTATCAGTAGCCTTCATCAGTAATAAATTAGAGATTTAGAACATATAGTAGATGATAAAAAATTTCAATCATAGTTGCAGCGGAACGAGCAATCCATTAGAAGAGTCAAATAGACTATAAAGTCTATTATCTTCTCCACGTTAAAAATCCACCAACAATGTTTTATCCCTGTAACATCAATCAACAATTTCTGTTCACAATCACGTGTATAACTCATAATCGTAATTGTAGTTCTAAATTCATCTTCTCATCCAGGACAAAGATAATTTTCATCACCTGAAACATCAAACATCATGGTTATACCAAATCACAGTTCATGTTCATAATCATACTAATAAATTCATCTTTGCACTAGGGCCCAATGATATTCATCAACAAGTCATCTTTGCACTACATGCCCAAGATATTCAACAACAGGTCATCTTTGCATTACGAGCCAAAGATATTCATCAACACCTCATCTTTGCACTACAGGCCAAAGATATTCAACAACAAGTCATCTTTGCATTACGAGCCAAAGATGTTCATCAATAATTCATCTTTGCACTACGGGCCAAAAATATTCATCAATAATTCATCTTTGCACTACAGACCAAAGATATTCCTCAACAGTTCATATTTGCACTACAGGCCAAATATATTCATATCTCAAAGAAATATATAATCATTTCAGAACTTATATAAATAATAATTATAACCATGTTGATCAATTCACCTTTGCACTTAAGCTAAATATATTCAATTATAAATTCAATGGTCATGATCATATCAGTCACAATTCAACTTTTCCACTACTGGCCAAAGAGAACCCTAGTCATGATCATACCAATAATCTACCCATCTTTACACTCAACTGAAAGAGAAATTCAACATCAGGGTTATAAAAATGTTATATATGATAATAAAAATAATATGATCAACAACTGTATTTATTTTCAAGAGCAACAATCATAAATCAACGATAATTTGGTCAGAAAAAGAAACCAACTTTTGTCATGAATAGTAACTCGTGAATAGTAACTCATGAATAGTAACTCGTGAATAGTAACTCGTGAATAGTACTCCGTATTCGTACATAGTATCGTATACGTAAATAATGTCATATACGTAAATAGTACCATATACATAAATAGTGTCGTATACGTGAATAGTGTCGTATACGTGAATAGTAATCCCTACTCAAAAAGGTAGAAATTCCACAATAAAATTCATACCAATATTTTAGTCTAATGATATTGAAAGAATAACATCATTATGAAGAATATAACATCCCTTAATATCCCTTACTATCCATTATTATCCCTTACTATCCCTTACTATCCCTTACCTCAAAAGAGCAGTATTTCTGACCGGAATGTAAAGTCGAAGGAACCTTGTACTGAATAGCAACTCTCAAAGTATCTAAATACTCACAAAATATGCTTCATAATATAGAGAGAGAAAGAGAGAAAGCTTATATTTCTGGTGTGATTTTCAATTCTAACTTAGCCCTCTATTTATAGGAAAATGTTAGCACGCCGAAACAGACTTAACCTGCAACCTGATGGCTTTACCTGCTACAATTCCCACCCACCACATTTGAATAAAAATCTCAGCACATTTCTTCACCAAGAGTGGGGCCCACCAATTCTAGAATTTTCCACCAAAATGATAAATTCCGAAACTTCAACAATTTCTGAACCAGTCATCTCGTAAAATTCATAATAAATCATACGTTCATTTTTAACGGTTCAAAATTTGTGGACATATACTCAAGTTATATATGTATAACATATCCAAAAATTACCACGATCCAACGGTCAGATTAAAAATTATAACCCCCGCAAAATATCTCAAAAACCCTAATTTGATTTTCAATACCTCCGTTCTGACAAAAATACAGATAAAACACATCAACATTAACTCCTTCATTTTTAACCACAAAAATATATCTCTCATTTATACCCACATAAAATAAATATTTCCTTATCATGTGAATCAATAATTAATTATTCACAAATAATATTACAGAATCACATTTATGACAATCAGGCCGTTCCCAGGAAAGAGGGGGCTTTCTAATAAGGATTTCTCCTTACTGGCGCGCAATTAGGTGACCAAACATGTCCTTAGACAGAACTTTCTAGACATTGTCAATAATGTTATCTAATAATATTATTCCGATAATATGAATTATTGCTCCGATAATAGAAAATATTGTGCAGCAACAATTATCGAAACAACAATAATATAAAATATCAACGCAGCAATTATTGAATCAATAAAATAAAATATTGAACAGTAACTACTGTAACAATTATTGAGTAGTACCTTCTTACGTAAGAATTAATAATTGAAAAAAATACTGTGCAATACCGTGTGTTACTGTGCAACTACTCGTATTACTGTATTTTAACCACCAGGTATTCCAACGGTGTTAACGGTAAAAACTACGCCGTTATTTATAAAAACTCAATTTGGTCATTTTCTTCATCCAATCGCTTTCCGCTATGGGGTCCACAAATAGCTGCGCCGTCGTACGAATATTCCCCGACAGAAAGAATATTCCACGACCAAACGAATATTCCCCGACAAAATGAATATTTTATAACCACTTGCTTATTTTGAAAAATATTCATATATCACCCTTAACTTTAACTTTTTATCAATTTAACCATTTACTAAATAGAAAAATTGAATACTTTTATTTCATAAAATTTGGGGTCTTACAATCTCCCCTCCTTATGAAATTTTGTCCCCAAAATTTACGTACCTGATATTTCAAAGAGTTGAGAATACCTTCCTTTCATTTCAGATTCCATCTTCTCTGTCATAATAATTTCTCCATTGCTCATCTCCTGTATTTCAAATATCATTATAGAATACAGCTTCAAAACAAGCGTTAATTTAACAAATTAACATATCACAAAATATCCCGATATTATGACTGACCAATAAATAAGCTTAGGTAGGACACACTAGCGAAGGATTTACTCATCTCTCTCCTCCAAGTTATATTCCCCGATCTCCGCCAGAGACCATATCCCTAAGCTCTGATACCACCTGTGACGACCCCAAAATAGGTCCATTCCACCCAACCCATTCTGAGTCGTCAAATACATGGTACAGAAAATAACTACAACTTTATTACAACAATTGTCGTGCAAAATACAACAACACATATGCTGTGAGTTTGGATACAAATATATACCAAATGTGACTCATGTTCCAACCGTGGACATCACCTCACAATGACACCTTACATAAAGGTATAGTCAAAAACTGTTTTAGAAATTAGCATCTTTGGGAAGTGCTCAAGGAAACCTTCGTACATGGGAGGCCATGCGTCTAGGTTATGATAGATATCATATGGCCACAGAATTATCCTTGGTTGACCCAATAGACCCCAAAGAAAAATGAGAAGATTACTATCATATTCTTCCCAATGCTGAGTCTTCTTTTGACATATCATTATCTCCACTGTCTTTAATCGTGAATTATATTTCAAACAAACACCAAGATTATATAGGTAGTGCTCGTAAAGAAACTCAGCAAGTGGATGAGCACATCCCTGTCTTATGATGACACGAGTTTGTATGTCATTAGACATCTTGTATGTTAGTGACAAAACACCCTTCCAACGTTGGGTTCGCCTCACCCTATTTTCTTCACTAAATATAACTACTAAATGATAACCACCATTCTATTCCCTTGTTACCCCCGCTCGACCCAGCTACACTCTTATTACCTGAAAGGAATTGTGAAACAGAAGGGTGAGCACAACTAGCCCAATAAAGAATATCATGACTAAAGATAAATAAATTATCAGTAGCCTTCATCAGTAATAAATCAGAGATTTAGAACATATAGTAGATGATAAAAATTTTCAACCATAGTTGCAGCGGAACGAGCAATCCATTAGAAGAGTCAAATAGACTATAAAGTCTATTATGTTCTCCACGTTAAAAATCCACCAACAATGTTTTATCCATTTAACATCAATCAACAATTTCTGTTCACAATCACGTGTATAACTCATAATCGTAATTGTAGTTCTAAATTCATCTTCTCATCCAGGACAAAGATAATTTTCATCACCTGAAACATCAAACATCATGGTTATACCAAATCACAGTTCATGTTCATAATCATACTAATAAATTCATCTTTGCACTAGGGCCCAATGATATTCATCAACAAGTCATCTTTGCACTACATGCCAAAGATATTCAACAACAGGTCATCTTTGCATTACGAGCCAAAGATATTCATCAACACCTCATCTTTGAACTACAGGCCAAAGATATTCAACAACAAGTCATCTTTGCATTACGAGCCAAAGATGTTAATCAATAATTCATCTTTGCACTACGGGCCAAAGATATTCATCAATAATTTATCTTTGCACTACAGACCAAAGATATTCCTCAACAGTTCATATTTGCACTACAGGCCAAATATATTCATATCTCAAAGAAATATATAATCATTTTAGAACTTATATAAACAATAATTATAACCATGTTGATCAATTCACCTTTGCACTGAAGCTAAATATATTCAATTATAAATTCAATGGTCATGATCATACCAGTCACAATTCAACTTTTCCACTACTGGCCAAAGAGAACCCTAGTCATGATCATACCAATAATCTACCCATCTTTACACTCAAGTGAAAGAGAAATTCAACATCAGGGTTATAAAAATGTTATATATGATAATAAAAACAATATGATCAACAACTGCATTTATTTTCAAGAGCATCAATCATAAATCAACGATAATTTGGTCAGAAAAAGAAACCAAATTTTGTCATGAATAGTAACTCGTGAATAGTAACTCATGAATAGTAACTCGTGAATAGTAACTCGTGAATAGTACTCCGTATTCGTACATAGTATCGTATACGTAAATAATGTCATATACGTAAATAGTGCCATATACATAAATAGTGCCGTATACGTGAATAGTGTCGTATACGTGAATAGTAATCCCTACTCAAAAAGGTAGAAATTTCACAATAAAATTCATACCAATATGTTAGTCTAATGATATTGAAAGAATAACATCATTATGAAGAATATAACATCCCTTAATATCCCTTACTATCCATTATTATCCCTTACTATCCCTTACCTCAAAAGAGCAGTATTTCTGACCGGAATGTAAAGTCGAAGGAACCTTGTACTGAATAGCAACTCTCAAAGTATCTAAATACTCACAAAATATGCTTCATAATATAGAGAGAGAAAGAGAGAAAGCTTATGTTTCTGGTGTGATTTTCAATTCTAACTTAGCCCTCTATTTATAGGAAAATGTTAGCACGCCGAAACAGACTTAACCTGCAACCTGATGGCTTTACCTGCTACTATTTCCACCCACCACATTTGAATAAAAATCTCAGCACATTTCTTCACCAACCAAGAGTAGGGCCCACCAATTCTAGAATTTTCCACCAAAATGATAAATTCCGAAACTTCAACAATTTCTGAACCAGTCATCTCGTAAAATTCATAATAAATCATACGTTCATTTTTAACGGTTCAAAATTTGTGGACATATACTCAAGTTATATATGTATAATATATCCAAAAATTACCACGATCCAACGGTCGGATTAAAAATTATAACCCCCGCAAAATATCTCAAAAACCCTAATTTGATTTTCAATACCTCCGTTCCGACAAAAATACAGATAAAACACCTCAACATTAACTCCTTTATTTTTAACCACAAAAATATATCCCTCATTTATATCCACATAAAATAAATATTTCCTTATCATGTGAATCAATAATTAATTATTCACAAATAATATTATAGAATCACATTTATGACAACCAGGCCTTTCCCAGGAAAGAGATTGCTTTCCAATAAGGATTTCTCCTTACTTGCACGTAATTAAGTGACCAAACATGTCCTTAGACAGAATTTTCTAGACATTGCCAATAATGTTATCTAATAATATTATTCCGATAATATGAATTATTGCTCCGATAATGGAAAATACTGTGCAGCAACAATTATTGAAACAACAATAATATAAAATATCAACGCAACAATTATTGAATCAATAAAATAAAATATTGAACAGTAACTACTGTAACAATTATTGAGTAGTGCCTTCTTACGGAAGAATTAATAATTGAAAAAAATACTGTGCAATACCGTGTGCTACTGTGCAACTACTCGTATTACTGTATTTTAACCACCAGGTATTCCAACGGTGTTAACGGTAACAACTACGCCGTTATTTATAAAAACTCAATTTGGTCATTTTCTTCATCCAATCGCTTTCCGTTATGGGGCCCACAAATAGCTGCGCAGTCGTACGAATATTCCCCGACAGAAAGAATATTCCACGACCAAACGAATATTCCCCGACAAAATAAATATTTTATAACCACTTGCTTATTTTGAAAAATATTCATATATCACCCTTAACTTTAACTTTTTATCAATTTAACCATTTACTAAATAGAAAAATTGAATACTTTTATTTCATAAAATTTGGGGTCTTACAATCTCCCCTCCTTATGAAATTTCGTCCCCGAAATTTACGTACCTGGTATTTTAAAGAGTTGAGAATACCTTCCTTTTATTTCAGATTCCATCTTCTCTGTCATAATAATTTCTCCATTGCTCATCTCCTGTATTTCAAATATCATTCTAGAATACAGCTTCAAAACAAGCGTTAATTTAATAAATTAACATATCACATAATATCCCGATATTATGACTGACCAACAAATAAGCTTAGGTAGGACACACTAGCGAAGGATTTACTCATCTATCCGCTCCTAGTTATATTCCCCGATCTCCGCCAGAGACCATATCCCTAAGCTCTGATACCACCTGTGACGACCCCAAAATAGGTCCATTCCACCCAACCCATTCTGAGTCGTCAAATACATGGTACAGAAAATAACTACAACTTTATTACAACAATTGTCGTGCAAAATACAACAACACATATGCTGTGAGTTTGGATACAAATATATACCAAATGTGACTCATGTTTCAACCGTGGACATCACCTCACAATGACACCTTACATAAAGGTATAGTCAAAAACTGTTTTAGAAATTAGCATCTTTGGGAAGTGCTCAAGGAAACCTTCATACATGGGAGGCCACGCGTCTAGGTTATGATAGATATCATATGGCCACAGAATTATGCTTGGTTGACCCAATAGACCCCAGAGAAAAACGAGAAGATTACTATCATATTCTTCCCAATGGTGAGTCTTCTTTTGACATATCATTATCTCCACTGTCTTTAATCGTGAATTATACTTCAAACACACACCAAGATTATATAGGTAGTGCTCGTAAAGATACTCAGCAAGTGGATGAGCACATCCCTGTCTTATGATGACACGAGTTTGTATGTCATTAGACATCTTGTATGATAGTGACAAAACACCCTTCCAACGTTGGGTTCGCCTCACCCTATTTTCTTCACCAAATATAACTACTAAATGATGACCACCATTCTATTCCCTTGTTACCCCCGCTCGACCCAGCTACACTTTTATTACCTGAAAGGAATTGTGAAACAGAAGGGTGAGCACAACTAGCCCAGTAAAGAATATCATGACTAAAGATAAATAAATTATCAGTAGCCTTCATCAGTAATAAATCAGAGATTTAGAACATATGGTAGATGATAAAAATTTTCAACCATAGTTGCAGCGGAACGAGCAATCCATTAGAAGAGTCAAATAGACTATAAAGTCTATTATCTTCTCCACGTTAAAAATCCACCAACAATGTTTTATCCCTGTAACATCAATCAACAATTTCTGTTCACAATCACGTGTATAACTCATAATCGTAATTGTAGTTCTAAATTCATCTTCTCATCCAGGACAAAGATAATTTTTATCACCTGAAACATCAAACATCATGGTTATACCAAATCACAGTTCATGTTCATAATCATACTAATAAATTCATCTTTGCACTACAGCCCAATGATATTCATCAACAAGTCATCTTTGCACCACATGCCAAAGATATTCAACAACAGGTCATCTTTGCATTACGAGCCAAAGATATTCATCAACACCTCATCTTTGCACTACAGGCCAAAGATATTCAACAACAAGTCATCTTTACATTACGAGCCCAAGATGTTCATCAATAATTCGTCTTTGCACTACGGGCCAAAGATATTCATCAATAATTCATCTTTGCACTACAGACCAAAGATATTCCTCAACAGTTCATATTTGCACTACAAGCCAAATATATTCATATCTCAAAGAAATATATAATCATTTTAGAACTTATATAAACAATAATTATAACCATGTTGATCAATTCACCTTTGCACTTAAGCTAAATATATTCAATTATAAATTCAATGGTCATGATCATACCAGTCACAATTCAACTTTTGCACTACTGGCCAAAAAGAACCCTAGTCATGATCATACCAATAATCTACCCATCTTTACACTCAACTGAAAGAGAAATTCAACATCAGGGTTATAAAAATATTATATATGATAATAAAAATAATATGATCAACAACTGCATTTATTTTCAAGAGCAACAATCATAAATCAACGATAATTTGGTCAGAAAAAGAAACCAATTTTTGTCATGAATAGTAACTCGTGAATAGTAACTCATGAATAGTAACTCGTGAATAGTAACTCGTGAATAGTACTCCGTATTCGTACATAGTATCGTATACGTAAATAATGTCATATACGTAAATAGTGCCATATACATAAATAGTGCCGTATACGTGAATAGTGTCGTATACGTGAATAGTAATCCCTACTCAAAAAGGTAGAAATTCCACAATAAAATTCATACCAATATTTTAGTCTAATGATATTGAAAGAATAACATCATTATGAAGAATATAACATCCCTTAATATCCCTTACTATCCATTATTATCTCTTTCTATCCCTTACTATCCCTTACCTCAAAAGAGCAGTATTTCTGACCGGAATGTAAAGTCGAAGGAACCTTGTACTGAATAGCAACTCTCAAAGTATCTAAATACTCACAAAATATGCTTCATAATATAGAGAGAGAAAGAGAGAAAGCTTATGTTTCTGGTGTGATTTTCAATTCTAACTTAGCCCTCTATTTACAGGAAAATGTTAGCACGCCGAAACAGACTTAACCTGCAACCTGATGGCTTTACCTGCTACTATTCCCACCCACCACATTTGAATAAAAATCTCAGCACATTTCTTCACCAACCAAGAGTGGGGCCCACCAATTCTAGAATTTTCTACCAAAATGATAAATTCTGAAACTTCAACAATTTCTGAACCAGTCATCTCGTAAAATTCATAATAAATCATACGTTCATTTTTAACGGTTCAAAATTTGTGGACATATACTCAAGTTATATATGTATAACATATCCAAAAATTACCACGATCCAACGGTCGGATTAAAAATTATAACCCCCGCAATATATCTCAAAAACCCTAATTTGATTTTTAATACCTCCGTTCCGACAAAAATACAGATAAAACACCTCAACATTAACTCCTTCATTTTTAACCACAAAAATATATCCCTCATTTATATCCACATAAAATAAATATTTCCTTATCGTGTGAATCAATAATTAATTATTCACAAATAATATTACAGAATCACATTTATGACAACCAGGCCTTTCCCAGGAAAGAGGGGGCTTTTCAATAAGGATTTCTCCTTGCTGGCGCGTAATTGGATGACCAAACATGTCCTTAGACAGAAATTTTTAGACATTGACAATAATGTTATCTAATAATATTATTCCGATAATATGAATTATAGCTCCGATAATAGAAAATACTGTGCAGCAACAATTATTGAAACAACAATAATATAAAATATCAACGCAGCAATTATTGAATCAATAAAATAAAATATTGAACAGTAACTACTGTAACAATTATTAAGTAGTGCCTTCTTACGTAAGAATTAATAATTAAAAAAAATACTGTGCAATACCGTGTGCTACTGTGCAACTACTCGTATTACTGTATTTTAACCACCAGGT
This sequence comes from Panax notoginseng, assembly GCA_016801055.1. NCBI lineage: Eukaryota > Viridiplantae > Streptophyta > Magnoliopsida > Apiales > Araliaceae > Panax > Panax notoginseng. The sequence continues at coordinate 98,158,936 of CM029021.1, read as the reverse complement.
ATTCCAACGGTGTTAACGGTAACAACTACGCCGTTATTTATAAAAACTCAATTTGGTCGTTTTCTTCATCCAATCGATTTCCGTTATGGGGCCCACAAATAGATGCGCCGTCGTACGAATATTCCCCGACAGAAAGAATATTTCACGACCAAACGAATATTCCCCGACAAAATGAATATTTTATAACCACTTGCTTATTTTGAAAAATATTCATATATCACCCTTAACTTTAACTTTTTATCAATTTAACCATTTACTAAATAGAAAAATTGAATACTTTTATTTCATAAAATTTGGGGTCTTACAATCTCCCCTCCTTATGAAATTTTATCCCCAAAATTTACGTACCTGGTATTTCAAAGAGTTGAGAATACCTTCCTTTCATTTCAGATTCCATCTTCTCTATCATAATAATTTCTCCATTGCTCATCTCCTGTATTTCAAATATCATTATAGAATACAGCTTCAAAACAAGCGTTAATTTAACAAATTAACATATCACAAAATATCCCGATATTATGACTGACCAACAAATAAGCTTAGGTAGGACACACTAGCGAAGGATTTACTCATCTCTCTCCTCCAAGTTATATTCCCCGATCTCCGCCAGAGACCATATCCCTAAGCTCTGGTACCACCTGTGACGACCCCAAAATAGGTCCATTCCACCCAACCCATTTTGAGTCGTCAAATACATGGTACAGAAAACAACTACAACATTATTACAACAATTGTCGTGCAAAATACAACAGCACATATGCTGTGAGTTTGGATACAAATATATACCAAATGTGACTCATGTTCCAACCATGGACATCACCTCACAATGACACCTTACATAAAGGTATAGTCAAAATTTTAGAAATTAGCATCTTTGGGAAGTGCTCAAGGAAACCTTCGTACATGGGAGGCCATGCGTCTAGGTTATGATAGATATCATATGGCCACAGAATTATCCTTGGTTGACCCAATAGACCCCAAAGAAAAACGAGAAGATTACTATCATATTCTTCCCAATGCTGAGTCTTCTTTTGACATATCATTATATCCACTGTCTTTAATCGTGAATTATACTTCAAACAAACACCAAGATTATATAGGTAGTGCTCGTAAAGAAACTCAGCAAGTGGATGAGCACATCCCTGTCTTATGATGACACGAGTTTGTATGTCATTAGACATCTTGAATGATAGTGACAAAACACCCTTCTAACGTTGGGTTCGCCTCACCCTATTTTCTTCACCAAATATAACTACTAAATGATGACCACCATTATATTCCCTTGTTACCCCCGCTCGACCCAGCTACACTCTTATTACCTGAAAGGAATTGTGAAACAGAAGGGTGAGCACAACTAGCCCAGTAAAGAATATCATGACTAAAGATAAATAAATTATCAGTAGCCTTCATCAGTAATAAATCAGAGATTTAGAACATATGGTAGATGATAAAAATTTTCAACCATAGTTGCAGCGGAACGAGCAATCCATTAGAAGAGTCAAATAGACTATAAAGTCTATTATCTTCTCCACGTTAAAAATCCACCAACAATGTTTTATCCCTATAACATCAATCAACAATTTCTATTCACAATCACGTGTATAACTCATAATCGTAATTGTAGTTCTAAATTCATCTTCTCATCCAGGACAAAGATAATTTTCATCACCTGAAACATCAAACATCATGGTTATACCAAATCACAGTTCATGTTCATAATCATACTAATAAATTCATCTTTGCACTACAGCCCAATGATATTCATCAACAAGTCAACTTTGCACCACATGCCAAAGATATTCAACAACAGGTCATCTTTGCATTACGAGCCAAAGATATTCATCAACACCTCATCTTTGCACTACAGGCCAAAGATATTCAACAACAAGTCATCTTTACATTACGAGCCAAAGATGTTCATCAACAATTCATCTTTGTATTACGGGCCAAAGATATTCATCAATAATTCATCTTTGCACTACAGACCAAAGATATTCCTCAACAGTTCATATTTGCACTACAGGCCAAATATATTCATATCTCAAAGAAATATATAATCATTTTAGAACTTATATAAACAATAATTATAACCATGTTGATCAATTCACCTTTGCACTTAAGCAAAATATATTCAATTATAAATTCAATGGTCATGATCATATCAGTCACAATTCAACTTTTCCACTACTGGCCAAAGAGAACCCTAGTCATGATCATACCAATAATCTACCCATCTTTACACTCAACTGAAAGAGAAATTCAACATCAGGGTTATAAAAATATTATATATGATAATAAAAACAATATGATCAACAACTGCATTTATTTTCAAGAGCATCAATCATAAATCAACGATAATTTGGTCAGAAAAAGAAACCAAATTTTGTCATGAATAGTAACTCGTGAATAGTAACTCATGAATAGTAACTCGTGAATAGTAACTCGTGAATAGTACTCCGTATTCGTACATAGTATCGTATACGTAAATAATGTCATATACGTAAATAGTGCCATATACATAAATAGTGCCGTATACGTGAACAGTGTCGTATACGTGAATAGTAATCCCTACTCAAAAAGGTAGAAATTTCACAATAAAATTCATACCAATATGTTAGTCTAATGATATTGAAAGAATAACATCATTATGAAGAATATAACATCCCTTAATATCCCTTACTATCCATTATTATCCCTTACTATCCCTTACCTCAAAAGAGCAGTATTTCTGACCGGAATGTAAAGTCGAAGGAACCTTGTACTGAATAGCAACTCTCAAAGTATCTAAATACTCACAAAATATGCTTCATAATATAGAGAGAGAAAGAGAGAAAGCTTATGTTTTTGGTATGATTTTCAATTCTAACTTAGCCCTCTATTTATAGGAAAATGTTAGCACGCCAAAACAGACTTAACCTACAACCTGATGGCTTTACCTGCTACTATTCCAACCCACCACATTTGAATAAAAATCTCAGCACATTTCTTCACCAACCAAGAGTGGGGCCAACCAATTCTAGAATTTTCTACCAAAATGATAAATTCTGAAACTTCAACAATTTCTGAACCAGTCATCTCGTAAAATTCATAATAAATCATACGTTCATTTTTAACGGTTCAAAATTTGTGGACATATACTCAAGTTATATATGTATAACATATCCAAAAATTACCACGATCCAACGGTCGGATTAAAAATTATAACCCCCGTAAAATATCTCAAAAACCCTAATTTGATTTTCAATACCTCCGTTCCGACAAAAATACAGATAAAACACCTCAACATTAACTCCTTCATTTTTAACCACAAAAATATATCCCTCATTTATATCCACATAAAATAAATATTTCCTTATCATGTGAATCAATAATTAATTATTCACAAATAATATTACAGAATCACATTTATGACAACCAGGCCGTTCCCAGGAAAGAGGGGGCTTTCCAATAAGGATTTCTCCTTACTGGCGCGTAATTGGGTGACCAAACATGTCCTTAGACAGAAATTTTTAGACATTGCCAATAATGTTATCTAATAATATTATTCCGATAATATGAATTATTGCTCCGATAATGGAAAATACTGTGCAGCAACAATTATTGAAACAACAATAATATAAAATATCAACGCAGCAATTATTGAATCAATAAAATAAAATATTGAACAGTAACTACTGTAACAATTACTGAGTAGTGCCTTCTTACGTAAGAATTAATAATTGAAAAAAATACTGTGCAATACCGTGTGCTACTGTGCAACTACTCGTATTACTGTATTTTAACCACCAGGTATTCCAACGGTGTTAACGGTAACAACTACGCCGTTATTTATAAAAACTCAATTTGGTCGTTTTCTTCATCCAATCGATTTCCGTTATGGGGCCCACAAATAGCTGCGCCGTCGTACGAATATTCCCCGACAGAAAGAATATTCCACGACCAAATGAATATTCCCCGACAAAATGAATATTTTATAACCACTTGCTTATTTTGAAAAATATTCATATATCACCCTTAACTTTAACTTTTTATCAATTTAACCATTTACTAAATAGAAAAATTGAATACTTTTATTTCATAAAATTTGGGGTCTTACAATCTCCCCTCCTTATGAAATTTCGTCCCCGAAATTTACGTACCTGGTATTTTAAAGAGTTGAGAATACCTTCCTTTCATTTCAGATTCCATCTTCTCTGTCATAATAATTTCTCCTTTGCTCATCTCCTATATTTCAAATATCATTCTAGAATACAGCTTCAAAACAAGCGTTAATTTAACAAATTAACATATCACATAATATCCCGATATTATGACTGACCAACAAATAAGCTTAGGTAGGACACACTAGCGAAGGATTTACTCATCTCTCCCTTCCTAGTTATATTCCCCGATCTCCGCCAGAGACCATATCCCTAAGCTCTGATACCACCTGTGACGACCCCAAAATAGGTCCATTCCACCCAACCCATTCTGAGTCGTCAAATACATGGTACAGAAAATAACTACAACTTTATTACAACAATTGTCGTGCAAAATACAACAACACATATGCTGTGAGTTTGGATACAAATATATACCAAATATGACTCATGTTTCAACCGTGGACATCACCTCACAATGACACCTTACATAAAGGTATAGTCAAAAACTGTTTTAGAAATTAGCATCTTTGGTAAGTGCTCAAGGAAACCTTCGTACATGGGAGGCCATGCGTCTAGGTTATGATAGATATCATATGGCCACAGAATTATCCTTGGTTGACCCAATAGACCCCAAAGAAAAATGAGAAGATTACTATCATATTCTTCCCAATGGTGAGTCTTCTTTTGACATATCATTATCTCCACTGTCTTTAATCGTGAATTATACTTCAAACAAACACCAAGATTATATAGGTAGTGCTCGTAAAGATACTCAGCAAGTGGATGAGCACATCCCTGTCTTATGATGACACGAGTTTGTATGTCTTTAGACATCTTGTATGATAGTGACAAAACACCCTTCCAACGTTGGGTTCGCCTCACCCTATTTTCTTCACCAAATATAACTACTAAATGATGACCACCATTCTATTCCCTTGTTACCCCCGCTCGACCCAGCTACACTCTCATTACCTGAAAGGAATTGGGAAACAGAAGGGTGAGCACAACTAGCCCAGTAAAGAATATCATGACTAAAGATAAATAAATTATCAGTAGCCTTCATCAGTAATAAATCAGAGATTTAGAACATATAGTAGATGATAAAAATTTTCAACCATAGTTGCAGCGGAACGAGCAATCCATTAGAAGAGTCAAATAGACTATAAAGTCTATTATCTTCTCCACGTTAAAAATCCACCAACAATATTTTATCCCTGTAACATCAATCAACAATTTCTATTCACAATCACGTGTATAACTCATAATCGTAATTGTAGTTCTAAATTCATCTTCTCATCCAGGACAAAGATAATTTTCATCACCTGAAACATCAAACATCATGGTTATACCAAATCACAGTTCATGTTCATAATCATACTAATAAATTCATCTTTGCACTACAGCCCAATGATATTCATCAACAAGTCAACTTTGCACCACATACCAAAGATATTCAACAACAGGTCATCTTTGCATTACGAGCCAAAGATATTCATCAACACCTCATCTTTGCACTACAGGCCAAAGATATTCAACAACAAGTCATCTTTACATTACGAGCCAAAGATGTTCATCAATAATTCATCTTTGCACTACGGGCCAAAGATATTCATCAATAATTCATCTTTACACTACAGACTAAAGATATTTCTCAACAGTTCATATTTGTACTACAGGCCAAATATATTCATATCTCAAAGAAATATATAATCATTTTAGAACTTATATAAACAATAATTATAACCATGTTGATCAATTCACCTTTGCACTTAAGCTAAATATATTCAATTATAAATTTAATGGTCATGATCATACCAGTCACAATTTAACTTTTCCACTACTGGCCAAAGAGAACCCTAGTCATGATCATACCAATAATCTACCCATCTTTACACTCAAGTGAAAGAGAAATTCAACATCAGGGTTATAAAAATGTTTCATATGGAGGGGAGATTGTGATTAGTTAAGTATAATTAACTGGTATTGTGTATGTGAATGGTATGTAGGATTAAATTCAAAGAACGAGTTAGTTAAAGTGTAATCTACGCACGAGGCAAGTTTCTTAAACTTAAACTCTTAAATTTGAGCAAGTTTCCTAACCTTACTTGTCATTATTGTTCAAGTTTGTTATTTACCTTGAATAAATTATCATTTCTATTATTCAAGTTCAAATGTTGTATTAAAGATTGATTATCTTTCAAAGCATGATTCAGTTATACAATAATTATCCTATTGTATACTTTTGAGATTATTATTCAAATCGAATATCAATTATTGTTGAAACTTATTAGACTAGTAAACCTTATTGATTCAACTAGTCCATAGTTGATGAGCGTTCTAAATTTCAAAAACCTTGATGAATTATCCAAACCAAACTTCCTTTGGTGCGGACTCGAATGTCAAACTGAGATGAACAACCCTGCAAAGGGATTTACTTATGCGTTAGCGTTAAGATATTGTGCACAGTATGGTACTAAGGGCTGATCCCCCTAAGTACGAGAAGAAGGTCCATAGTCTTATGACTGTTAAAGGTTTCAAGTATAACCCTTGTTAACCTAGGACATAGTTCAAGGTCTTATGACCCTCAGTATTCTTTTGATTCTTGTTATTTATTCTTGATTCAAAAGTTGAGCTTTATTCAGATGTGTTTGATTTTTCGCATGTTATTATACTGTTGTTTCATTATTATACTTGTGGGCATTAGTGCTCACTCTTGCTTAATAATAACATTGCAGTTAAGAGTGAAAGAAGTGATGAACCTTCCACTAGTAAGGGCAAGGGCAAAGTTAGCAAGTGATGAAGACTTATTATTTTTAAATTGATGATGTATTTATGTTAAGACTTGGGTTATGATTGATGTTTAAGACTTATTTGTTTAGAATTCCGCAAAGATGTTTTAAGGTTAGTTAACCTGGGATTGTATTTATTATTCGTATGTTGTAATCCTTTAAAGGAGAAGATTTTATTTCTATCTATTACATGGTTTACATTTATTATGGGTAGATAGATAGATGATATTTGTACAGTGAACACCAAATCCTGTGGAATCGAAGTACCCAGATTTGGGGGTGTCACAAGGGATATGGTCGCTGGGGGAGAAAAGAGTCTAGAACTAGGAGGGGAGAGACCAGTTATATACTTCGCTAGTGTGTGACTTACCTAAGCTGAAATTGTTTACTTGATAAATTGACAAATTGTGATATGTTAATTAACCTTTGTTTTGAAGCTATATTCTAGAATAATATCTGAAATACAGGAGATGAGAAATGGGAAAATCATGATAGCGAGGAAATTATCGAGAAGGTACAATCTGAAAAGAAAGCAAGGTATTCTCATCTCTTCGAATATCAGGTACGTACGTAAATTTCGAGGACGAAATTTCATATGGAGGGGAGATTGTGAGACCCCGAATTTTATGAAATAAAAGTATTCAATTTTTCTATTTTAGTAAATGGTTAAATTGATAAAAAGTTAAAGTTAAGGGTGATATATGAATATTTTTTTTAAGTAGACAAGTTGTCATAAAATACCCGGTTACTACTCACTCTAGTATTATTCACTCGGGTATTTGGGACACTTTTTGTGTCGGAGTACTATTCACGAGTTACTATTCAGGAGTTACTATTCACGAGTTACTATTCATGGGATACTATTCACCCGAACAAAATATATTTTTTTTCGGTCCAAATCATTTTTGGGTACAATATTATTCCATGAAGAGATGTACTAATTTTTCAGACCGTTGGTTGAAATTATAGCAGAAAAGTTTTTTATATAAAACAGAATACTTTTATAAAGTTATTTTATAAATGGAATTTATTATATTCTATTATTCATAGTGTTTTGCATAGTAAAATCTTTTTTATATAAAATAGAATACTTTTATAAAGTTATTCTATAAATAGAATATATTATATTCTATTGTGCATAGTGTTTTGCGTAGTAAAATCTTTTTATATAAAACAGAATACTTTATTAAAGTTATTCTATAAATATAATATATTATATTTTATTATGCATAGTGTTTGCAAAGTGTCTGCATAGTAAAAATCTTTTTATATAAAATAGAATATATTATATTTTATTTAAAAGATTTTGCTTTAAATATGGACCGTCCGATTAAAGTAAATCAATCTGGACCGTTCATGGGTTGGTTACTATTCATTCCATTCTTCTATAAATAGAAGCTCATTCTTTCATTATTTCTGACGAATTCACTGAAACTCTAGAGAGAGAAACTATAGAGAGAATTCTTCTTCTATAATCTTGAGCGTATTTCTTTAGAGTTTAAGAAAACTTTGAGAGTAGTGCAAGTTTTCTTCGAGTATATCATCGCCCTACTAGTCGGAATACTCTTATTTGAAAGGAAATAAGAACGTAGCTGGGTCGAGCGGGGATAACAGGGAAATAGTGTGATGGTCCGAGACTGTCGAAGTTTCTCAATACATTATAAAACGGCATGACATACAATATATAATTGTATTGAGGACCTAAGATGTGGGTGTCGTATTTTATACGTCACGTAATATTTAATTTTGGTGAACTATAATAGGGTGAAGTAAACCCGACTTTGGAAGCGTTATTTACTGCTGTATTATATATGGCATTGTAATAATTTGAGTTTGGATACTGTGGTCGTATTCTTTACGACAGTTCAACAGTTGTATAAATGAAGTTGCTATTTGATTTTTATAGTGTGATATCTGGCGACTCAGAATGGGTCGTGTGGACCTATTTTGGGGGCGTCACAATTGGTATCAGAGCTTAGGGATGTGACGAATGAGAATTTTGTAATTTAATTTTAATATTTATTGAATTAAATAAATATTTTTCGATGATTTAATTATTAGATTAAATAATTAATTGACGCAATTGTGGTAGATTAATTTAATTATATGTGTTACATTTATTAAATTAATGTAGAGAATTTTTATTATTCAAAGTATGCAATTATGGGAGCTTATTGAATTAAATGAAATATTTATTAAGCATGATGTTATTTAATTAATTTAATTATTAATTAGAGATTTAATAAATTGACATTATTTATTAATAAGAAAATTTAAAATGTGACTATGTGAATTTATGAGAAATTATTATATTTTATTTAAAGTAAATTAAATAAGATATTGATTTTATTTTATGGAGGTGTGACATTTACAAACTATATTATAAGGCCTTATTAAATTAAATGGTTTGAAATCATATTCTTGCTAAATAAACAAAGCCCTAAAGGGAGTTGATAGTAGTTACCCATGATTGGGTAACTGATCACTATTGTGCCAGTTCATTTATACGTCTTCTTTCTTCTTCTGTCATAATTTGGCTAAGTCTGGCTAAGCATATCAGAGAGAGAACTTGAGAGTACAGAGATTGTTAAGAGATTTTGAAAGTTAGGAAGAAGTTGGGAAAGATTTCTATCCTGCTAATCTACGCTTGGGTAATCTCTTCAACCCAATTGTTATATTTACGTCTTTTAAAATTTCCATGAGTATGGCTTAAGTCTTCTGTGAACCTCTGTAATTGGGTTAGGAGTAATGTTTATGGGTTATATGTGTGTTATGACATATCAAATCGTATTTTATTATGTATATTATGTAAACCATGTCATCAGTGTCATGAAAACATATCGTATATAATTGCTGCAAAATTACAGAGTATGGGTTATGGCCTTAAGGCCTTATACGTGATTTTAGTATGTTAAACATAAGTGTTTTCATAAATTTTACACCCTTATATTATTGAGCATGTTAATACGAAGAGATCAAGCCTTAAACGAACGGATTTGGTGTTATAACGAATCCGTAGTGTTAAATTATAGGATTTTATTCATTAACTTCAAGAACATCAAGAACAGTCCAATTTTTCATGCTTTAAATCTGCTATTAAGTGTTTAAAATTGTTTATGTCAGTATATAAATGTTGGGTTGTGTTTATACTTGAACCATAATATGTGGGTATGTCTAATTTTGAGTGGAAAATAAGAAATTGAGAGAAATTGGCATGTCCTGCGATTTTTCGCGAACTGCCATTTCTGTGTCTGGTACGCCGCGCCGCAGCGCCGGCTACCTGTACATTTCCCGCGCCGCAGCGCCAAGACTCGAGCCGCAGCGCCATGGCACCGTAGCTCCAATAGTTCAGCCGCAGCGCCATCGCGCCGCAGCGCGAATCCGTAGTACAACAGTGGCGCCGCAGCGCCACTCACCAGAAAATTCAGAATGAGTTATTTTAAAAATGTTTAAGTCTAGCCATGTGTTAGTAACTTAATGTAATGAACATGTAAACATGTTAGAGGTATAATGTGATAATAAAATAGATGATTAACATGTAAATAACATAATTACATGTGAGTTGAATTATTGAATACATAATTAGATTATTATTCATGAAGTACAATTATGTGACAATGTGATAAATTGACTAAGTATAGTCAATAATCAAAGTAGACAAAGAGAATGAGTTTATGATGATTAGTTAAGTATAATTAACTGGTATTGTGTATGTGAATGGTATGTAGGATTAAATTCAAAGAACGAGTTAGTTAAAGTGTAATCTACGCACGAGGCAAGTTTCTTAAACTTAAACTCTTAAATTTGAGCAAGTTTCCTAACCTTACTTGTCATTATTGTTCAAGTTTGTTATTTACCTTGAATAAATTATCATTTCTATTATTCAAGTTCAAATGTTGTATTAAAGATTGATTATCTTTCAAAGCATGATTCAGTTATACAATAATTATCCTATTGTATACTTTTGAGATTATTATTCAAATCGAATATCAATTATTGTTGAAACTTATTAGACTAGTAAACCTTATTGATTCAACTAGTCCATAGTTGATGAGCGTTCTAAATTTCAAAAACCTTGATGAATTATCCAAACCAAACTTCCTTTGGTGCGGACTCGAATGTCAAACTGAGATGAACAACCCTGCAAAGGGATTTACTTATGCGTTAGCGTTAAGATATTGTGCACAGTATGGTACTAAGGGCTGATCCCCCTAAGTACGAGAAGAAGGTCCATAGTCTTATGACTGTTAAAGGTTTCAAGTATAACCCTTGTTAACCTAGGACATAGTTCAAGGTCTTATGACCCTCAGTATTCTTTTGATTCTTGTTATTTATTCTTGATTCAAAAGTTGAGCTTTATTCAGATGTGTTTGATTTTTCGCATGTTATTATACTGTTGTTTCATTATTATACTTGTGGGCATTAGTGCTCACTCTTGCTTAATAATAACATTGCAGTTAAGAGTGAAAGAAGTGATGAACCTTCCACTAGTAAGGGCAAGGGCAAAGTTAGCAAGTGATGAAGACTTATTATTTTTAAATTGATGATGTATTTATGTTAAGACTTGGGTTATGATTGATGTTTAAGACTTATTTGTTTAGAATTCCGCAAAGATGTTTTAAGGTTAGTTAACCTGGGATTGTATTTATTATTCGTATGTTGTAATCCTTTAAAGGAGAAGATTTTATTTCTATCTATTACATGGTTTACATTTATTATGGGTAGATAGATAGATGATATTTGTACAGTGAACACCAAATCCTGTGGAATCGAAGTACCCAGATTTGGGGGTGTCACAAGGGATATGGTCGCTGGGGGAGAAAAGAGTCTAGAACTAGGAGGGGAGAGACCAGTTATATACTTCGCTAGTGTGTGACTTACCTAAGCTGAAATTGTTTACTTGATAAATTGACAAATTATGATATGTTAATTAACCTTTGTTTTGAAGCTATATTCTAGAATAATATCTGAAATACAGGAGATGAGAAATGGGAAAATCATGATAGCGAGGAAATTTTCGGGAAGGTACAATCTGAAAAAAAAGCAAGGTATTCTCATCTCTTCGAATATTAGGTACGTACGTAAATTTCGAGGACGAAATTTCATATGGAGGGGAGATTGTGAGACCCCGAATTTTATGAAATAAAAGTATTCAATTTTTCTATTTTAGTAAATGGTTAAATTGATAAAAAGTTAAAGTTAAGGGTGATATATGAATATTTTTTTTAAGTAGACAAGTTGTCATAAAATACCCGATTACTATTCACTCTAGTATTATTCACTCGGGTATTTGGGACACTTTTTGTGTCAGAGTACTATTCACGAGTTACTATTCACGAGTTACTATTCACGGGATACTATTCACCCGAACAAAATATATTTTTTTAAGTCCAAATCATTTTTGGGTACAATATTATTCCATGAAGAGATGTACTAATTTTTCAGACCGTTGGTTGAAATTATAGCAGAAAAGCTTTTTATATAAAACAGAATACTTTTATAAAGTTATTCTATAAATAGAATATATTATATTCTATTATGCATAGTATTTTGCATAGTAAAATCTTTTTTATATAAAACAGAATACTTTTATAAAGTTATTCTATAAATAGAATATGTTATATTCTATTGTGCATAGTATTTTGCGTAGTAAAATCTTTTTATATAAAACAGAATACTTTATTAAAGTTATTTTATAAATAGAATATATTATATTCTATTATGCATAGTGTTTGCATAATGTCTGCATAGTGTTTGCATAGTAAAAATCTTTTTATATAAAATAGAATATATTATATTTTATTTAAAAGATTTTGCTTTAAATATGGACCGTCCGATTAAAGTAAATCAATCTGGACCGTTCATGGGTTGGTTACTATTCATTCTATTCTTCTATAAATAGAAGCTCATTCTTTCATTATTTCTGACGAATTCACTGAAACTCTAGAGAGAGAAACTATAGAGAGAATTCTTCTTCTATAATCTTGAGCGTATTTCTTTAGAGTTTAAGAAAACTTTGAGAGTAGTGCAAGTTTTCTTCGAGTATATCCTCGCCCTACTAGTCGGAATATTCTTATTTGAAAGGAAATGAGAACGTAGCTGGGTCGAGCGGGGATAACAGGGAAATAGTGTGATGGTCCGAGACTGTCGAAGTTTCTCAATACATTATAAAACGGCATGACATACAATATATATTTGTATTGAGAACCTAAGATGTGGGTGTCGTATTTTATACGTCACGTAATATTTAATTTTGGTGAACTATTATAGGGTGAAGTGAACCCGACTTTGGAAGCGTTATTTGCTGCTGTATTATATATGGCATTGTAATAATTTGAGTTTGGATACTGTGGTCGTATTCTTTACGACAGTTCAACAGTTGTATAAATGAAGTTGCTATTTGATTTTTATAGTGTGATATCTGGTGACTCAGAATGGGTCGTGTGGACCTATTTTGGGGGCGTCACAATTTTTCTATAAATAAAGGGCTAAGTTAGAATTGAAAATCACACCAGAAACAAGTTTTCTCTCTTTCTCTCTCTCTAGATTATCGAGTGTATTTTGTGAGTATTTAGATACTTGGTGAGTTGCTATTCTTCAGTGCAAGTTTCTTTCAGCGTCATATCCGATATCTAGTTAGAAGTGCTGCTATTTTGAGTTACGGGATAGTAAAGGATTTTAAGGGATTGTAAGGGATATTATTTTTTTCGTAATGATGTTATTTTCTCCAATATCATTATACTGACATATTGGTATGAATCTTATTGTGGAATTTCTACCTTTTTGAGTGGGGTTACTATTCACGTATACGGCACTATTCACGTATACGACACTATTCATGTATATGACACTATTTATGTATATGGTATTATTTACGTATACGGTACTATGTACGAATACAGAATACTATTTACGAGTTACTATTTATGAGTTACTATTCACGACTTACTATTCATGAGTTACTATTCACGAGTTACTATTCACAAGTTACTATTCACGAGTTACTATTCATAAATTATTCATGAGTTACTATTCATGAGTTACTATTCATGAGTTACTATTCACGAGTTACTATTCACGGGTACTATTCACGAAAAAAAATTAGTTTCTTTTTCTAACCAAATTATCGTTGATTTATGAATCTTACTCTTGAAAATAAATTCATGTTTTGATGATATTATTTTTATTATCATATATAACATTTTTATAATCCTGGTGTTGAAATTTCTCTTTGACTTGAGTGTAAAGATGGGTAGATTAATTGTATGATCATGACTATGGGTTCTCTTTGGCCAGTAGTGCAAAGATGAATTGTGACTAGTATGATCATGACCATTGAATTTAAACTTGAATATTTTTAGCTTAAGTGCAAAGGTGAATTGATCAACATGGTTATAATTATGGTTTATATAGATTTTGAAATGATTATATATTTCTTTGAGATATGAATATCTTTGGCCTGTAGTGCAAAGATGATCTGTTGTTGAATATCTTTGGCCCGTAGTGTAAAGATAACTTGTTGTTGAATATATTTGGCATGTAGTGCAAATATGAACTGTTGAGGAATATATTTGGCCTGTAGTGCAAAGATGAATTGTTGATGAATATCTTTGGCCCGCAGTGCAAAGATGACCTGTTGTTGAATATCTTTGGCCAGTAGTGCAAAGATGAACTGTTGACGAATATATTTGGTCGTAGTGCAAAGATGAAGTTATTAGTATAATTATGAACATGAACTGTGATTTGGTATAACCATGATCTTTGATGTTTCAGGTAAAGACATGTGATGAAAATTATCTTCGTCCTGGATGCGAAGAGGAATTTAGAAATATAATTATGATTATGACTTATTCATATAATTGTGGAAATGAACTGTTGATTGATGTTACAGGGATAAAACATTGTTGATGGATTTTTAACATGGAGAAAATAATAGATTTTATGGTCTATCTGACTCTTCTAATGGATTGCTCATTCCACTACAACTATGGTTGAAAAGTTTTATCATCTACCATATGTTCTAAATCTCTGATTTATTACTGATAAAGGCTATTGATAATTTATTTATATGTAGTCATGATATTCTTTACTGAGCTAGTTGTGCTCACCCTTTTGCTTCACAATTCCTTTCAGGTAATAAAAGTGTAGCTAGGTCGAGTGGGGGATAACAGGGGAATAGAATGGTGGTCTATAGCTGTTGAGGGTGAGGCGAACCCAACGTTGGAAGGGTGTTTTGTCACTATCATACAAGATGTCTAATGACATACAACCTCATATCATCATAAGACAGGGATGTGCTCATCCACTTGCTGAGTATATATACGAGCACAACCTATATAATCTTGGTGTTTGTTTGGAGTATAATTCTCAATTAGAGACAGTGGAGATAATTATATGTCAAGAGAAGACTCACCATTGGAAAGAAGATGATTGTAATCTTCTCATATTTCTTTAGGGTCTATTGGGTCAACCAAGAATAATTCTGTGGGCATATGATATCTATCATAACCGAGACGCATGGCCTCTCATGTACGAAGGTTTCCTCGAGCACTTTCCAAATATTCTAATTTCTAAAACAGTTTTTGAGTGTACCTTTATGTAAGGTGTCACTGTGAGATGCTGTCCACGGTTGGGACATGTGTCACATTTTGTAAGACCCCAACTTATTAATGAATAAAATCAAATTTTCTCTAAATATTATTGTGAATAATAAGGGGTTAATTTGATATAATACTTTGGTTATGGGTGAAATGTGCAAATTTTGCAAAATAAGCAAGTGGTTATAAAATATTTATTTTTGGTCGGTGAATATTCGGTTGGTCGTGGAATATTCTTGCTGTCGGGGAATATTCGTACGACGACGCAGCCTTGTGTGGGCCCCATAACGGAAAGCGATTGGATGAAGAAAACGACAAGTATAAGTTGTTTATAAATAACGGCGTAGTTGTTACCGTTAATACTGTTGGAATACCCGGTGGTTAAAATACAGTAGCACACGGTATTGCACCAATTATTGATTCTTACGTAAGAAGGCACTACTCAATAATTATTACAGTAGTTATTATTCAATATTTTATTTTATTGATTCAATAATTGCTGCGTTGATATTTTATATTATTGTTGTTTCAATAATTGTTGCTGCACAGTATTTTCATTTATCAGATCAATAATTCATATTATTTGAATAATATTATTAGATAACATTATTGGCAATGTCTAGAAAGTTCTGTCTAAGGAGAGGTTTGGTCATCTAATTGCGCGCCAGTAAGGAGAAATCCTTATTGGAAAGCCCCCTCTTTCCTGGGAACGGCCTGGTTGTCATAAATGTGATTCTGTAATATTATTTATGAATAATTAATTATTGATTCATATGATAAGGAAATATTTATTTTATGTGGATATAAATGAGGGATATATTTTTGTGGTTAAAAATGAAGGAGTTAATGTTGAGGTTTTTGTCAGTATTTTTGTCGGAATGGAGGTATTAAAAATCAGGGTTTTTGAGATAGTTTGCGGGGGTTATAATTTTTAATCCGACCGTTGGATCGTGGTAATTTTTGGATATGTTATACATATATAAGTTGAGTATATATCCACAAATTTTGAACCGTTAAAAATGAACGTAAGATTTATTACGAATTTTACAAGATGACTGGTTCAGAAATTGTTGAATTTTCGGAGTTTATTATTTTGGTGAAAAATTCTAGAATTGGTGGGCCCCACTTGTGGTTGGTGAAGAAATGTGCTGAATTATATTTCAAATGTGGTGGGTGGGAATAGTAGCAGGTAAAGCCATCAGGTTGCAGGTCAAACTTACTAAAATTTTCCTATAAATAGAAGGCTAAGTTAGAATTGAAAATCACACCAGAAACAAGTTTTCTCTCTTTCTCTCTCTAGATTATTGAGTGTATTTTGTGAGTATTTAGATACTTTGAGAGTTTCCATTCATCAGAGCAAGTTTCTTTCAGCCTTATACCGGTATTCCGACCAGAAGTACTGATATTTTGAGGTAAGGGATATTATTTTCTTCTTAAATGATATTATTTTCTTCAATATCATTATGCTGAAATATTGATATGAGTTTTTATCAAATTTGGAACTTTTTGTGTCGGGGTTACTATTCACGTATACGGTACTATTCACGTATACGACACTATTCACGAATACGGCACTATTCACCGAAAAATAAAATTTTTCCTTTTTGTCCAAGATGTCTATTATGGTTACTATCTTTGATTGTATCCATGTTTTGATCTTTATTTTTGAATTCTGCTTCACAATTGATTATTATGAAGTATTATTGATCTTGGATAAACTGTTATACGAATCCCTACTATTTGTCCTTCTGTCTCATTGGATTCGTTCTCTTTAAGATATTTTTCATCATCCTCAGTCCTAAATGATGATATTACTGAATATCTTTGGCCTGTAGTGCAAAGATGTATAATTACTTGATGAATATCTTTGGCCTGTAGTGCAAAGATGAACAGGTGTTGAGATGAACATGACCGACTGATGATACAAATGAATATCTTTGGCCTGTAGTGCAAAGATGAATATTTGGTTAAAGATGATTATTAATTGATGTTACAGGGATAAAATATTGATGATGGACTTTTAAATCTTAGAAGATAGTAGAATTCTTTCTCTACTTGACTCTTCTAATGGTTTGCTGTTTCCGCTGCAGTTGTTGATCTAAAACTTGTTGTCGATTATATTTTATCAGATTTTTCCCTGTTGAAGACTAACGATAATTTGTTGTATATTATCTTAGTCATAATATTCTTTACTGGGCTAGTTGAGCTCACCCTTTTCCTTTTTGTTCCATTTTTCTTCTCAGGAGGTGAGAACATAGCAGGATCTAGTCGGGGTATGGAGTGATGGTTCTAGAAAGATGTATTAGCAGTCCTCACTATTTCTGTAAAATAGTGTTTGAATAATTGTAATGAGGATTTATTTGAGTGTGGATATTGTCTAGAAGACAATATTTGTATTTAAACTCACAGTATGTGTTGTCGTATTTTGCACGACAATTGTATTATTGAAGTTGTAGTTTGCTTTCTGTACCATGTATTTGGCGACTCAGAATGGGTGTTGTATACCTATTCTGGGGGCGTCACAGTTGGTATCAGAGCTTAGGGATATGATCCCTGGCTGAGATGTGAGACAAGAACTAGGAGGGGAGAGACGGGGAATTCCTTCGCTAGTATGACCTGACTAAGTTTATTTGGTGTTTATTTGGTCGGTCAGAGTATAGGGATAATATATGACATGACTATTAACCCTTGTTTTATGGCAGTATTTAAGAATGGCAGCTGAGAACGTTAATAATGGAGTAAATCAGACCGTGGAGACACCTTTGATCACTACCCAAGGGAACGTGCAACAGGAAGGCAATATTCCTCCTGTAAACAACGTTACCGAGCAAACGATGAATGATGGAATGTTTAGGAGCTTTTTGCAGTTCATGCAAAATCAGACGAGGGAGACTCGTGTGCAGAATACGGGTGGAAATGATAACAACGCGCGGTTTGTCACAGCTAAGCAGTTCAAAGAATTGGGACCACCAAAATTTAAGGGAAAGCCGGATCCGATCATGGCGGAAACGTGGGTCAAGCAAATTACCAAGATATTTGATGTCTTGGGATGCACGGAGGAACAGAAGGTTCCATTCGCCACATTTATGTTCCGCGGTGAGGCAGACTACTGGTGGGAGTCTGTGAAGCGTACCCAGCCTGACGCACTCAACATGTCCTGGGAAACATTTCAAAAACTGTTCAATGACAAGTACTTTCCTGAAAGTATTCGTCATATGAAGGAGGTTGAGTTTATTAGACTGGAACAAAACAACATGACGGTGTCCCAGTACGAGGCGAAGTTTGCAGAGTTATCCAGGTTTGCACCTCATTTGGTCGAAAATGAGGAACGAATGACAAGGATGTTTCTGAGAGGTCTAAAACCCGAGATTCGGCAATATCTTATCTCTCATAAATTTTCTTTATATTCAGATGTTGTAAACAGGGCTCAATTATTAGAGCGAGATAATGAGTATGTGCAACCGAGGGACCACAACCAGGGTCATACCGGTGGCGGCAGTCATCGAAACAATGAAAACCAGCAGGGAGGAAAACATTCGGACAAAAGCGGTAACCACTCTGGTGGTAATCGTGGTCGTGATAATAGAAGGAGCGAGTCGGGAGGAGATTTCAAGAAGAGAAGGTACAACAATGATAACGTGAAGACGTCAGCACAAACATCAACTGTTTCTAGGGGAGGAGAACGACCACCGGTCGTATGTTACAAATGTGGGAAAGAGGGACATATCAGCCCAAACTACCCACAACAATCCAAGGTATGTTATAACTGTGGAAAGGAAGGCCATATAGCTCGAGAGTGTTCTATAGCAAAACCAAGTTCAGCGGGGATGGTGACTCCAAAAGTTATCCCGGATAAGTCGAAATCAGCGGTTCCTGGAAGGGCGTTTGTCGTTACTGGCCAAAACGCGAGAAACCCGAACGAGGTGATCACGGGTAAGCTAATCTTGAATTCTTGCGAAGTTTATACTTTACTAGATACCGGTTCTACCCATTCTTTTATCTCTCCTGCTTGTGCTCAACGTTTAAACTTGACTCCGGAGAAATTGGACTTTAACTTATTTGTTGAAACTCCGTTGGGTGAAACCTTCGTTACATCTACAGTTTATAAATCTTGCATGATCCAAGTTGGCACTATCACATTACCTGTTGATCTTATCTCTTTAAAGATACTTGCTTTTGATGTGATTTTAGGAATTGATTGGTTAACCACTCATCATGCTAAAATTGATTGTTTTCGTAAGGTTGTTAGTTTTCATATTCCTAACCAACCTGTCATACGAATTCAAACTACTAAACCACTAAAATCAGTCACTGTCATATCAAGCCACAAAGCTATTCGTTTATTGAAAAACGGATGTCAAGCTTTCTTAGCCCATGTTATGGATTTGAACAAAGACAAGTCAGATTTGAATAATATTTCTATTGTTAGAGAATTTTCCGATGTATTTCCTGAAGAACTTCCCGGTCTACCCCCGGAACGAGAAATTGAATTCTTTATTGACCTTGAACCCGGTACAAAGCCCATTTCTAAAACCCCATATCGAATGGCTCCTATTGAACTTCAGGAGTTAAAAGTCCAACTACAGGAGTTGTTGGACATCGGTTTTATTCGTCCTAGTACGTCTCCTTGGGGTGCTCCTGTTTTATTCGTAAAGAAGAAAGACGGGAGTATGCGACTTTGTATTGACTATCGAGAATTGAACCATGTCACCATCAAGAATAGGTATCCGCTACCTCGCATTGATGACCTGTTTGACCAGTTGCAAGGAGCACAATTCTTTTCAAAGATCGATCTTCGTTCTGGATATCATCAGCTGAAGATTAAAACTGAGGATATTCCAAAGACTGCCTTCAGAACTCGGTACGGGCATTATGAATTCTTAGTAATGTCTTTTGGATTGACTAATGCTCCTGCTGCCTTCATGGATATGATGAACCGTGTATTCAAAGAATATTTGGATCAGTTCGTTGTTGTCTTTATTGATGACATCCTCATCTATTCCAAAAGCCGTGAAGATCATGAGCGCCATTTGAAGCTGGTACTGCAAAGGCTTCGTGAAAACAAGCTATATGCCAAACTGAAGAAATGCGAGTTCTGGCTTGAGGAAGTAGCATTCCTTGGGCACGTGGTGTCAAAACATGGAGTATCTGTCGACCCGGCGAAGATTGAAGCCATACAAAGTTGGGAGCAACCGAAGTCGGTAACCGAAGTACGTAGCTTTCTGGGCTTAGCTGGTTATTATCGGAGATTTGTGGAAGGATTTTCTCGAATCGCTACTCCGTTAACTCAGCTGACTCGGAAAGATACAAAATTCGTATGGAGTGAGGAATGCGAGAAGAGTTTCCAAGAACTCAAGAGGAGACTCATTTCGGCACCTGTTTTGACAATACCATCTGGTTCGGATGGATTTGTTATCTACAGCGATGCTTCAGGCAAAGGGTTAGGATGTGTTCTCATGCAACATGGGAAAGTCATAGCCTATGCCTCACGACAACTCAAAGAATATGAGAGGAATTATCCTACTCATGATTTGGAGTTGGCAGCAGTCGTTTTTGCGTTGAAGATCTGGAGACACTACCTGTATGGGGAGAAAGTGGAGATCTATACAGATCATAAAAGCCTCAAATATTTCTTCACCCAAAAGGAACTCAACATGCGGCAACGACGTTGGCTTGAGCTGTTGAAAGATTACGATCATACCATCCAATACCATCCTGGAAAAGCAAACGTAGTAGCTGACGCATTGAGTAGAAGATCATATGCGGGTACGAGTGCAATGCTTTTAACACAAAGGCCCATTTTGTATGACTTGCAAAGGATGGAGATAGAGATGAAGGCTCCAAGTACCCACATGATGATATCAAATATACGAGTAGAACCGACTTTAATCGATAAAGTTAAAGCTGCTCAAGCTACGGATATAGAGCTGATGCGTATGAAGAAGAAAGTGCAAGAAGGTGCTATTCCAGAAGCAAGAATCGATGAAGAAGGAATACTTCGAGTCAACTCCAAACTTTGTGTTCCTAACGATTTTGACTTGAAGCATAGAATAATGATGGAGGCACACAACACACCGTTTGCAATCCATCCTGGGAGTACCAAAATGTATCACGATCTTCGACATACATTTTGGTGGAGCAATATGAAAAGAGAGATCGCGGAGTTTATCTCGAGATGTTTAACTTGTCAACGTGTAAAAGCGGAGCATCAAGTACCAAAGGGTCCATTGCAACCACTTGAGATTCCGAAATGGAAGTGGGAACACATTACTATGGATTTTGTTACAGGTCTTCCCAAGGTTTCTCAAGGCATAGATGCGATTTGGGTTATTGTTGATAGATTAACCAAGTCCGCTCATTTCTTGCCGATACGTGAGACTTATTCCCTTGAACGTCTTGCTAGTATGTACGTGAACGAGATTGTGAGATTGCATGGCATGCCAGTATCCATAGTTTCGGATCGTGACCCAAGATTCACTTCACGATTTTGGGTTAGCTTGCAGAAAGCTATGGGCACGGATTTACGATTCAGTTCAGCATACCATCCTCAAACGGACGGACAATCAGAGAGGACTATTCAAACTCTTGAAGATCTATTAAGACTTTGTGTCTTAGATCTCAAAGGGAGTTGGGATAAGTACCTACCATTGGTGGAATTCTCCTACAACAACAGTTATCAGGCGAGCATAGGTATGGCTCCATTTGAGGCGTTGTATGGAAGAAAATGTCGTTCTCCAGTATGCTGGGACGAGGTGGGTGAAGCAACATTGTTGGGACCAGAATTGGTACGCATTACTACAGAGAAGATCCAAACGATTCGACAACGTATACAAACGGCACAGGATCGACAAAAGAGTTATGCGGATCTTCATCGGAAGGACGTGGAATTTAATATTGGGGATCATGTATTGTTACGTGTTGCACCATGGAAGGGAGTTACAAGATTTGGGAAGAGAGGAAAGCTCAATCCAAGATTTGTTGGTCCATTTGAGATTCTTGAGCGAATAGGAAATGTGGCATATAGACTCGCATTACCTCCAAGCATGTCTCGTGTTCATAATGTTTTTCACATATCTATGCTTCGTAAATATGTTAAAGACCCGAACCACATTATTGAGTTAGAACCAGACGAGATAGCTGAAGATTTAACGTACGAGGAGGTACCTGTTAAGATCTTGGATAGGAAAGAGCATGTCCTACGCACGAAGGTTATACCACAAGTTAAGGTTTTGTGGAGAAACCATGCTATTGAAGAAATGACCTGGGAGTTGGAATCAGAAATGAAAGCGAGGTATCCTCACCTTTTTGAAACATCAGGTACGTACGTCAATTTCGAGGACGAAATTTCATAAGGAGGGGAGGTTGTAAGACCCCAACTTATTAATGAATAAAATCAAATTTTCTCTAAATATTATTGTGAATAATAAGGGGTTAATTTGATATAATACTTTGGTTATGGGTGAAATGTGTAAATTTTGCAAAATAAGCAAGTGGTTATAAAATATTTATTTTTGGTCGGTGAATATTCGGTTGGTCGTGGAATATTCTTGCTGTCGGGGAATATTCGTACGACGACGCAGCCTTGTGTGGGCCCCATAACGGAAAGCGATTGGATGAAGAAAACGACAAGTATAAGTTGTTTATAAATAACGGCGTAGTTGTTACCGTTAATACTGTTGGAATACCCGGTGGTTAAAATACAGTAGCACACGGTATTGCACCAATTATTGATTCTTACGTAAGAAGACACTACTCAATAATTGTTACAGTAGTTATTATTCAATATTTTATTTTATTGATTCAATAATTGTTGCGTTGATATTTTATATTATTGTTGTTTCAATAATTATTGCTGCACAGTATTTTCATTTATCAGATCAATAATTCATATTATTTGAATAATATTATTAGATAACATTATTGGCAATGTCTAGAAAGTTCTGTCTAAGGAGAGGTTTGGTCATCTAATTGCGCGCCAGTAAGGAGAAATCCTTATTAGAAAGCCCCCTCTTTCCTGGGAACGGCCTGGTTGTCATAAATGTGATTCTGTAATATTATTTGTGAATAATTAATTATTGATTCATATGATAAGGAAATATTTATTTTATGTGGATATAAATGAGGGATATATTTTTGTGGTTAAAAATGAAGGAGTTAATGTTGAGGTTTTTGTCAGTATTTTTGTCGGAATGGAGGTATTAAAAATCAGGATTTTTGAGATAGTTTGCGGGGGTTATAATTTTTAATCCGACCGTTGGATCGTGGTAATTTTTGGATATGTTATACATATATAAGTTGAGTATATGTCCACAAATTTTGAACCGTTAAAAATGAACGTATGATTTATTACGAATTTTACAAGATGACTGGTTCAGAAATTGTTGAATTTTCGGAGTTTATTATTTTGGTGGAAAATTCTAGAATTGGTGGGCCCCACTTGTGGTTGGTGAAGAAATGTGCTGAATTATATTTCAAATGTGGTGGGTGGGAATAGTAGCAGGTAAAGCCATCAGGTTGCAGGTCAAACCTACCAAAATTTTCCTATAAATAGAAGGCTAAGTTAGAATTGAAAATCACACCAGAAACAAGTTTTCTCTCTTTCTCTCTCTAGATTATTGAGTGTATTTTGTGAGTATTTAGATACTTTGAGAGTTTCTATTCATCAGAGCAAGTTTCTTTCAGCCTTATACCGGTATTCCGACCAGAAGTACTGATATTTTGAGGTAAGGGATATTATTTTCTTCTTAAATGATATTATTTTCTTCAATATCATTATGCTGAAATATTGATACGAGTTTTTATCAAATTTGGAACTTTTTGTGTCGGGGTTACTATTCACGTATACGGTACTATTCACGTATACGACACTATTCACGAATACGGCACTATTCACCGAAAAATAAAATTTTTCCTTTTTGTCCAAGATGTCTATTATGGTTACTATCTTTGATTGTATCCATGTTTTGATCTTTATTTTTGAATTTTGCTTCACAATTGATTATTATGAAGTATTATTGATCTTGGATAAACTGTTATACGAATCCCTACTATTTGTCCTTCTGTCTCATTGGATTCGTTCTCTTTAAGGTATTTTTCATCATCCTCAGTCCTAAATGATGATATTACTGAATATCTTTGGCCTGTAGTGCAAAGATGTATAATTACTTGATGAATATCTTTGGCCTGTAGTGCAAAGATGAACAGGTGTTGAGATGAACATGACCGACTGATGATACAAATGAATATCTTTGGCCTGTAGTGCAAAGATGAATATTTGGTTAAAGATGATTATTAATTGATGTTACAGGGATAAAATATTGATGATGGACTTTTAAATCTTAGAAGATAGTAGAATTCTTTCTCTACTTGACTCTTCTAATGGTTTGTTGTTTCCGCTGCAGTTGTTGATCTAAAACTTGTTGTCGATTATATTTTATCAGATTTTTCCCTGTTGAAGACTAACGATAATTTGTTGTATATTATCTTAGTCATAATATTCTTTACTGGGCTAGTTGAGCTCACCCTTTTCCTTTTTGTTCCATTTTTCTTCTCAGGAGGTGAGAACATAGCAGGATCTAGTCGGGGTATGGAGTGATGGTTCTAGAAAGATGTATTAGCAGTCCTCACTATTTCTGTAAAATAGTGTTTGAATAATTGTAAGGAGGATTTATTTGAGTGTGGATATTGTCTAGAAGACAATATTTGTATTTAAACTCACAGTATGTGTTGTCGTATTTTGCACGACAATTGTATTATTGAAGTTGTAGTTTGCTTTCTGTACCATGTATTTGGCGACTCAGAATGGGTGTTGTATACCTATTCTGGGGGCGTCACACATTTGGTATATATTTATATCCAAACTCACAGCATATGTGTTGTTGTATTTTGTACGACAATTGTTGTAATAAAGTTGTAGTTGTTTTCTGTACCATGTATTTGGCGACTCAAAATAGGTTGGATGGTGTGGACCTATTTTGGGGTTGTCACACTTAACATGTCCAAATATGGATTGTGATAGTTGAAAATTGTAGATCAGAAAGATACGAATCCAATAAAATTGACGGATCGTTAATTGGAGTTATAGATATCATTTTATTTAAGTTTTAG
Source organism: Panax notoginseng (assembly GCA_016801055.1). Taxonomy (NCBI): domain Eukaryota; kingdom Viridiplantae; phylum Streptophyta; class Magnoliopsida; order Apiales; family Araliaceae; genus Panax; species Panax notoginseng. Next base: position 98,133,301 of record CM029021.1, on the reverse strand, counting down.
CAAAGGACTCCAAAACTGCAAATTGCAAAATTAAATTGCCAAAGATTTTAAAAGGGCTGTTTCGGTAAATTAATTTATGAGAAAAATTTTGGCCTTTTGGGACATGAAAATATACGCTATAAAGTACCTCCTGTCCAAAAATGAGCTCATTCCGAGTTAAATTGAGCAAGTTATGACCATTTCAATTTCTATGATTTTTCGACGAAAATGGCTATAACCGGAGTTCTATAACTCCGATGGCCACAAACTTTAAACTGGAGCGTCATGTTTACACGTATAAGATTGTACCCAGAGATGGGAATTTCTGGAGTTAAGCGTGACAGGGCTAATTTCTTAAGGAATTGACTAAAAATGATTTTTGAAAAATACCAAAGGAAGTTAGAAAATTATGGAAAAATACTTTTTGTGTATAAAATATGTGTATATATGTTTGTACAAAGGATAGAAAAATAATAAACTAATTTGGCATTTTCGTGAAAAGGATATGGAATCCAGCTTGCTGAATTGGAAAATCTGATGAGTCCAGCTTGCTGGATTGAAAAGAAGCTTACTGAAATTGAAGGATTTAGAATCTAGCTTGTTGTATTGATGGATTGGTGAATCCATGCTTGCTGGATTGCAATCTAGTTACTAGATTTGGAATTCAGTTAGTTGGATTGCACTTTAGGTTGATGGATTTGGAATCCAGTCTGCTGGATTGACAGTTTGTTTGTTAGATTTAGAATCCAGATTGTTGGATAAGTATTTAACTTATTAGATGTTAAATAATAACTTATGAAATGAAAATGAGAGTGTTAAATCATAATGGATATGATATAGTAATTAAAGAATTATCAAAGGATGATAATAATGTTAATGTTGTAAGGTGTTATCTAATATTTGATTAAGTCTTAGATAACATATGGATAAAGTAATAGCATTATGAGCTAACAGGTATATTTTTCTAATTGAAAGATTAATCTGATAATTGATAGGTCTTTCATAAGAGATTACATTATATTGCATAGCGGTAATCAGCGGTACAGGCAAGTTTTCCTAACTCAAACTTGAGTTGTATGTTCAAAGCATGTTAGTGAATAGTTGTTGTTAATTATTCACGTCTATACTAATTATTTATTCGCACTTAGTGTATGTTGCATATGTTCATCAGGTATGAAAGGCTGATCACCTTCATTACCATAAGGTTCAGTTAAATTGTAAATGGTCATTGTTGACTTCAAACATTATTGATTCAGTCATGCAATTATTGAAACTTGATTCATGTTATTTCACAATTATTATATTGTTGAAAACTTGAAAGCTTATTCATTCTTTTCAATCATGATATATCTTCATTGTATTTAAAACTTGCTGGGCAAATTTGTTGCTCACTCTTGCTATATTATGATAAAATTTTTAGATTTAGATGAAAGCTCGAATAAAGACAGAAGTAAAGTCAAAGTGCAAGATTAAATTATGTTGCAGTTAGATCTATTAAATTTTCTAACGAAAATAACATTGTAAACCTTTATAATTTTGAAGGTATGTATTAAGTTAATGTTGTAGACCTTGGGAATGATGTGTAAAGGTTTATTGTATAAACAATTTATGTTAATATCTTCCGCAATAGTTGTAGAGATGTCGTACCAGATCTGAGGTAAAAAGTATCCGGATTTGGGGTCGCTACAGTAATTAAATAAATTAATTATCATTAATATTAATTAATTAATGAAATTCCTCACAAAATATTAAAAGTCACTAAAAATAACTCAAAATATTTTCTTTTACCATAATATTATTTTTCATGACTTTTCATGTATTAAAATTATTTTTAAATAATTTATTTAATATTATAGTTAAATAAATTAAATACCATTTATATTCCAAAAATATTAAATATTTATGAAATATACTCTAAATAATTTAAAACTATTTTTAGACTTTAAAATAATTTTTCAGAATTTATTTAGTATTTTTAATAATTAAAAATAATTTTTATCTATTTTTAAATAATTTCTGGAAAAATCTGAAATTAAATAAATAGAAACCGTCGCTAAAGGGCCCTATAGCGACAGACCCGTCAGTATAGGTGTTCTTGAATTGTTCTTGAGCTGTTCAGAACGCCTATGTCAGTTAACATGGTCCCTAGTTTGACCAATCGTAGATCCTTTGCTATCACGTTTCTGGACAATCTTTAACTTTGATCTTGTAGTGTTTTTGTAAAACTACAAGTATCAATAACAATATAGGTTATATCACACAACACCATGAATATCCAGCTCCTCGAACTTACTGTCAGAGTGTCCCTGGGTTTTCTAGGTAACCCAGAAACCCAGGCAGTTCGTGGTGCATCTTTCCAGCCCAATTAATTTAATGTTCTGATCAATTGTTTGATGCTTTTATGGTTGCAGTCTATAGTACTTATGTCAAGGAACCCATTTATAGTATGATTTCAGTCCGAGTACATCATACTCTCCAAATATGTTACGGTCAAACGCTGTCAAAAGAAAGGTTCTTACGTTTTCTGGAATTTCCGGAAAACAGAAAATAATACTGGATGTGCTACTTTGACCATCCACTCCATTAAATCTGTTGATTATCTAAATGATCTAAAGTCATAAATATAATATACATATGTCAGGCTAAAGAAAGGTTACAAAAACAACATCAAATCGTTTAATCAACTGACAGATCAAGGCCTCCAAAATATTGTCAGACGCTGGTTCACACTTTCTAGGTTACCCAAAAAGTGTTCGGTCATGCTCGGTCAACTCACTTTGACCATAGATAACATGAAATAAGAAATGTAATGGCTGTGATTTCACTTCCAGATTACAGTCCTCATGTCAGACTACGGATCCAAAACATAAAACAAGAAAAATAATAAATATAAAGAGATCTATGGCAATTGACATTTGGTTGTCAGAACACTTTAGGGTTCGAGAACAGTTTTTGAAAACTTCGATTTTTCTCCACTTTGATGCTATGGATCTATGATAGATCATCATTAAACATCTTCTAACACTGATTTAAACACATAAACACGAAATTTATCTTAAGCATGCAAGATCAAATTATGAATTAGGGTTTTACCTTCTCTTGTCCAATCTTTGATCTAGCTTTCCAAATCTGCTCTTGGTGCTATAAGGGTTGTTCTACGGACTGATATACTTGGCCATTTCGGAGTTTTAGTGAGATCAGAAAGAGAGTTTTTGAGAGCTTATCCAGAAAATAAGCAAAATGCTAGACTTTCTCTCTCTTTAATCTCTTATAAGTACATACAATGTGCAAGGCTGTTGATTTGGGACAGATTTGCTGGAGTTTATGAGTCACAAAGTCCACATAGTTGGTCACCTGCCACCAATATACAAAGATTTGCACTCTAGCTAATTAAAAAAATGTGACAAAAGGCATTTTGGTCTTTTGATTTTTAATTTAATGGCAAATTGGACAATTGCTCCTAACCCTTAGGGTTTAGGGTTTGAACCCTTTAGGTTTGCAATTTAGTTTCTAACATTTCCTAATTTTGGTTTTTAAAATAGAAAATTAATATTTCTAAATTATAATTAGAATTTTCTAATTATATTAAAATTTACTAATCTTAATTCAATATTGCTAATTAGGATTAATATATCCTAATTAAAATTGCTAATTAAGCAATTAGGGTCAAAATGGTCATTAGAGTTTATAACCCAGAATTAGGGTTTCTAAATAAAAATAATTTTTCTAAATTAGAAATTAGGTTTCCTAATTAGATTAGGGTTTCCTAATTACTTAACTTGAAAATTAGGATTAGGGTTTTCTAATTAACATTACAATTATTAAATTAACACTTAGGTTTTCTCCAATTATAAATTAGGGTTTCAAATTTACAAATTAGGGTTCCTAATAATTAGGGTTTCTAATTATTAGGGTTTCAAATTTACAAATTAAGTTTGTGATTAATACAAAAACCATATACGTTGTACTTAAATCCCCAATTTAGGGTTCCCATATACCGAATTAGGGTTTTAAAATTCCCGAAACTGAACTTAGGGTTTCAGAACCGGTTTCTAGGGTTTTTTATCCATTGCTAGGGTTTTCTAACAGAACGTCGACGTTCTTAATATATACCCAGGGTTTGTTACAGATATCGTTTATCTGGTCAACCCTTGACCCTTAACCACATAATGTACACACATATAACCATATTCACATAATATATTCACGTATTCCCTTAATCCTGAATAATTCACCTAAATCCCTCACAGAATTCTGAAATCCTCAAAATCCCTTCTCAAAAATATAAAACGCATACACTTATTTTATGTCTAGGTTCTAATATTGAACCTTAAATCAATTAATTAAAATTTTTAAAAATTTCCTAAATTCTCGGGTTGTCACAACCCCGGTATTCCCAAAGCTAACTACCTTCCTCTTATAACCCTCGCCACTCCCGCTGGCACCTTCAACCTTTATTCCCCCATCCACTTTCCCTTTATTCTTCTTATCTTTGTGGTACTGGCCTCAACGCCTCACTACCACCTTCGGTAATTATTGCCTTCTCTAAAACGATTCCAAATGAAGTACTTTGGAATACAGAAATACGGTTATAGAGTCAGGGTTTCTAGCCCTGCTCAAACCGTCGTGCCTTCCTAACCTCGGTGTCCACTTGGTGTGGAGCGAACCTTGTCAGCTCAATAAACTTGGTGGCGTATTGAGGAACCGTCATGTCCCCTTGCTTCAACTCTAGAAACCGCATCTTCATCCTTCCCTGCATGCTCGTAGGAAAGTAGTTCTCATAAAATATCTCCTTGAACCTCACCCACGTTATCACATCTATTCCAGCCCTAGCCTGATTGGCATCCCACCAAAAGTTGGCCTCTCCCTTCATCATGTAGGTTGCAAAGGAAACCTTCTAGGTCTCATCATCATTTGTTATCACAAATGCCTTCTCGATTTCCTTCACCCATGTTTGGGCTTCGATAGGGTCCGTAGTTCCTTTGAACTCCGGTGGACCCACACTCTTAAAGTCCTTAAACGTAGTAGCTCGTACTACACCAGGATTTACGGGAATATTAGCCCCAGTTCTATTAAATGCTGCGTTTAATAGATTTACGAACTCCTGCACGGGGTTAACCGGACCTCCCTCCGGATGGTTTGTGTTCGCACCTTGATTACGTGGTACTCTTCTTGGCAGCATTTTGTTGTTACAATAAACATATATTTCGTTATTATTCATTTCCTGTTAGTTAGTTATTATTCAATTTTAAACAATAACTTAAACATTCATTACTCAACATTTTTCGAAAAAAAAAAACTTATATTAATTCATTGTAGTATAATACTACATCGGTTACATTACACAGCCTAAGTTGAATACATTAATTTCCCGCAGTTACTTTCCAAAAATTAGGATTTACAAAAGACTACCCTTGATTATACAAAAGAGGGTTTTACGTCACTACTAGATACAAAAAATATGTACATATCTAACTACTCCAGCCACTACTGTGACGCCCCCAAAATTAGGTATACGTCACCCATCTTGGGCCGCCACTTACATGGTACAAAATTCAAATACAACTTACTAATACAACTGTCATGTACAATACGACAAAACATAAACTGTGAGTTTGAATACAAATATTATCTACTAGAGATTATACAAACTCAAAAGGAGTCCTCATTACAATTATTATCACACTATTTCACAGAATAGTGAGGACTACTAATGCTATCCTCTGGACCATAACTTCGTTCCCCGACTCGTCCCAGCTATATTCTCATTTCCTGAAGAGAACAGTGAAAGAAAGGGTGAGCTCAACTAGCCCAGTAAGAAATATTATGACTAAGATAATGCAGAATAAATTATCATTAGTCTCCAACAATGTTAAACTGATAAAATATAATAGACATCAAGTTTAACTACAGCGGAACAAGCAATCCATTAAAAGAGTCAAGTAGAAAATAAAATCTACTATCTTTTATGATTAAAAAGGTTTTTCATCACTGTTATCACTGAGACTCAGCTTAATAAATAATCCACATCATCGAATTACCCCTGCACTACGGCCAAGGATATTCTTTAGTATCACGACCATAATTATACATGCACTACGGACCAAGAATATTTGTGTATTCATTAATGGTCATGATCATGACAACAACTGTCCATCAATGCACTACGGGCTAATGAGAACTTTTACCACATCATTTGTAACATTACGGTCATGATTACACCGAATAATCCCTGGTCATAATCATACCAAGTCCATCTATGCACTACAGGCCACAGATGACTTTCAACAAAATACAAACATGAGGATGATGACAATGATATAAGAATTCAATAAAACAAGTTCAAGAATTATTTTATCCAGGAATTATTAACGTCCAAATTGTCAACATGATACTGTTTTGTAGAGTAAAATTCAAGAATGATCAGAAGAATATTTCCATGAAAAGATACTGGATGAAGCGCAAATATCAAGGATATTCTACTAATTTCATGGAGTATAGAAGTCAAAACTTTAACCAACTGAGTATAATAAAGAATAGAATAACAAAAGAAATCACCATGCATGTGGTACTTCGCATAGACAGGTTATTCCAACAGAATAATAATAACGGAACCAGGTCAGGCAAAATTTGCACCGACAGGATGTTCCAACAGAATAATAAAGACGGAACCAGGTCCGGTGTAAAACACACAGACAGGATGTTCCAACGGAATAATAATAAAGACGGAATCAGGTCCGGTGTAAAACACACAGACAGGATGTTCCAACAGAATAATAGAAGAATGTCACCAAGTATAGGGTAGACCGCGTATACAGGTTATTCCAACAGAATAAGAAGAAATGGAATAACAACAGTTCTCTTCATGAATAAGAAAGAATAACACCCTTTACGAATACAACAAATAATATTTCCTACCTTAAGAAGAAGAGTACTGGATATATAAGTAGTGAAGTAGCAGAATACTTTCTTCTTTCTCTCTATAGTTTATCTCTCTAGAGTTTTAGTGAATTCGTAAGAAAATAATGAATGAATGAGCTTCTATTTATAGAAAAATGGAATGCATAGTAACTAATCCATGAACGGTCCAGATTGATTTACTTTAATCTGACGGTCCATATTTAAAGAAAAATCTTTTAAATAAAATATAATATATTCTATTTTTATATAAAAAGATTTTTACTATGCAAACACTATGCAGGCACTATACAAACACTATGCATAATAAAATATAATATATTCTATTTATAGAATAACTTTAATAAAGTATTCTGTTTTATATAAAAAGATTTTACTATGCAAAACACTATGCGGGCACTATGCAAACACTATGCATAATAAAATATAATATATTCTATTTATAGAATAACTTTAATAAAGTATTCTGTTTTATATAAAAAGATTTTACTATGCAAAATACTATGCGGGCACTATGCATAATAAAATATAATATATTCTATTTATAGAATAACTTTAATAAAGTATTCTGTTTTATATAAAAAGATTTTCTGTATTATTACATTAATAATACCAATAAAACTGAGTGACTTATTACGTAAGCATCAATAATTAATACCGTGTGCTACTATGTAACCACGCGTATTACTGTAATTTTAACACCGGGTGTTTCAACAGTTAACGGTAAAACTTCCGCCGTTATTTTTATAAAGTATTTTTGTCATTTTCTCAATCCGACAATAATTCTGTTGTGGGGTCCACCAATGATTGTGCCGTTGTACGAATATTCCCCGACCAATCGAATATTATATAACAACTTGCGTACTTTGCAAAATTTATAAATATTACCCACAACTATAACATTATCTCAAACTCACACCATAATATAAAAAAATATTTCGGGAAATTTAAATCTTTATTCATAAAATCTGGGGTTTCACAATCTCCACTCCTTATGGAATTTCGCCCTCGAAATTTACGTATGTACCTGGTATGCCGAACAGGTGAGGATACCTTGACTTCATTTCAGATTCTAACTCTTGAGGTATAACCCTTGAGTGTTGGATACGATTTTTCTTATCTAAGATTTTAACACGAGATCTCATACGTTAAATCATCCGCTATCTCGTCCGATTCTAAATTAATAATGTGGTTCGGGTCATCCACATATTTACGTAACATTGATACGTTAAAAACGTTATGAGCACGCGACATACTTGGCGGTAAAACGAGTCTATAAGCCACAGTTCCTACTCAATCGAGGATTTCAAATGGGCCAATTAAATCGAGGGTTGAGATTTTCTCTCTTCAGCAACTCTTGCTTCTAGAATAACGCCCTCTTGAACCTTCTTCTTCACATTCATCATATTCGGGTATGTAGCTTGAGCATTTTTAACTTTATCGATTAAAGTCGATTTTACTCGTACATTCGTTATCTTCACGTGGGTCCCTAGAGTCTTTAACTCTATCTTCATCATTTGCAAGTTATACGAAATGAGTCTTTATGTTAACAACATCGCACTTGTAAATGCATACGATCTTCTACTCAACACGTCAGCTACCACGTTCGCTCTTCCACGATGATATTGAATAGTACGATCGTAATCTTCAACAGCTCGAGTCAAAGTCTTTGGCACAATATACGTTCGTTTTAGTTGAAGAAATATTTGAGGGTTTAAGAAATGGGTTTTGTACTAGGGTCAATACAAAATTCGATTTCAGGCTCTAAGGGTAGGCTAAGAAGTCTTCAAGAAAACACCAGGAAATTTATTAATAATAGAAATATCATTCAAAACTGTGACTCTCATCCAAGACTTGGATAGTACGTCACATTGATACCAACTGTGACTTCAATCCCTTAACCTAGATAGCACCTCACAATGATACCTATAAACTTGCCATCTTCATTCACGACGTTGCCTACAGAAAGTTTGGCTTCGGTGCATTCCACACAAGGAAGTCAACAACGAAAGGATCGGGGCTCTTTACTTATGGCTTGATATGACAATGATTGACTTTAGTGGTTTGGTTACTTTGAATTCGCATAACAGGTTGGTTGGGAGTATGAAAGCTAACCACCTTACAAAAAGAATGATGAGTAGTTAACCAATCGATTCCTAAAATCACATCAAATGCAAGTATTTTCAAAGAGATAAAATTGACAGATAATGTGAAAGTGTCGATTTGAATCAAACAAGATTTATAAACAGTGGAGGTAACGAAGGTTTCTCCCAATGGAGTTTTAATAGATAAATCAAAGTTTAACTTCTCCGGAGTTAAGTACAAACATTGAACACAACTAGGTGAAATAAAAGAGTGATAGAACTAGTATCGAATAAAGTATAGACTTCGCAAGAGTTTATAATTAACTTACCCGTAATAACTTCGTTCGAGTTTCTCGACAAACGCTCTCACTTAAACTACTGGATTTAACTTTGCTATAGGGTACATTCCACCCTTAAGTGCTTCGTCCCATTCCTGATCCATGATTTGAATCATTATTCTCTGATCCATATCGAATTGGGGTTGACCGCTATGCACAGGGTAATTTCGAATTCGATGTTGGATTCTCCCAATTGTTGTCCAAAAAGAAAAATCCATTTCATCTATTTTGGCTTTATTGGATCGGACGTCTTTTTCTACAATATCTACGCGTCGTGCAGCTTTTACCCATGCATCCTCTATTCTCATTCGTTTAGTTGTTTCTTCTTTCATCAGAACTGTGATCATAGCATTATTAGATTCTAGCTCTAATATTCTATACTCTGACAAAGAGTGCTTCTGTTCAAGTATCGCACATCGGGTATTACAATTTTGAATTGTTACATCTCTTTTGTGACGCCCCCAAAATTAGGTATACATCACCCATCTTGGGTCGTCAGATACATAGTATAGAATACAAATACAACTTACTAATACAACTGTCGTGTACAATACGACAAAACATAAATTGTGAGTTTGAATACAAATATTATCTTCTAGAGAGTATTCATACTCAAAAGGAGTCCTCATTACATTTATTAACACACTATTACATAGAATAGTGAGGACTACTAACTAATACCATCATTCGGACCATCACTCCGTTCCCCGACTTGCCCCAGCTACGTTCTCATTTCCTGAATAGAACAGTGAAAGAAAGGGTGAGCTCAACTAGCCCAATAAGAAATATTATGACTAAGATAATGCAGAATAAATTATCATTAGCCTTCAACAATGTTAAACTGATAAAATATAATAGACATCAAGTTTAACTGCAGTGGAACAAGCAATCCATTAAAAGAGTCAAGTAGAAAATAAACTCTACTATCTTTTATGATTTAAAAGATTTTTTCAACATTGTGATCGCTGGGACTCAGCTTAATAAAATAATCCACATCATCGAATCACCCCTGCAATACGGCCAAGGATATTCGTGTATTCATTAATGGTCATGATCATGCCAACAACTGTCCATCAATGCACTACGGGCCAATGAGGACTTTTACCACATCATTTGTAACATTACGGTCATGATTATACCGAATAATCCCTGGTCATAATCATACCAAGTCCATCTATGCACTACAGGCCACAGATGACTTTTAACATTTTATAAACATGAGGATGATGACAATGATATAAGAACTCAATAAAACAAGTTCAAGAATTAATTTATCCAAGAATTAACAACATCCAAATTGTCAACATGATACTGCTTTGTGGAGTAAAATTCAAGAATACTTAGAAGAATATTTTTATGAAAAGATATTGGATGAACCGCAATTATCAAGGATATTCCACTAATTTCATGGGCCAAAACTTAACCAACTGAGTATAATAAAGAATCGAATAACAAAAGAAATCACCCGGCATGCGATAGACCGCACAGGCAGGTTATTCCAACAGAATAATAAATAATGGAACCAGATCCGGCGTAAACGCATAGACAGGTTATTCCAACTGAATAATAATAACGGAACCAGGTCAGGCAAAATTTGCACCGACAGGATGTTCCAACAGAATAATAAAGACGGAACCTGGTCCGGTGTAAAACACACAAACAGGATGTTCCAACGGAATAATAATAAAGACGGAACCAGGTCCGGTGTAAAACACACAGACAGGATGTTCCTACGGAATAATAATAAAGACGGAACCAGGTCCGGTGTAAAACACACAGACAGGATGTTCCAACAGAATAATAGAAGAATGTCACCAAGTATAGGGTAGACCGCGTATACAGGTTATTCCAACAGAATAAGAAGAAATGGAATAACAACAGTTCTCTTCATGAATAAGAAAGAATAACACCCTTTACGAATACAACAAATAATATTTCCTACCTTAAGAAGAAGAGTACTGGATATATAAGTAGTGAAGTAGCAGAATACTTTCTTCTTTCTCTCTATAGTTTATCTCTCTAGAGTTTTAGTGAATTCGTAAGAAAATAATGAATGAATGAGCTTCTATTTATAGAAAAATGGAATGCATAGTAACTAATCCATGAACGGTCCAGATTGATTTACTTTAATCTGACGGTCCATATTTAAAGAAAAATCTTTTAAATAAAATATAATATATTCTATTTTTATATAAAAAGATTTTTACTATGCAAACACTATGCAGGCACTATACAAACACTATGCATAATAAAATATAATATATTCTATTTATAGAATAACTTTAATAAAGTATTCTGTTTTATATAAAAAGATTTTACTATGCAAAACACTATGCGGGCACTATGCAAATACTATGCATAATAAAATATAATATATTCTATTTATAGAATAACTTTAATAAAGTATTCTGTTTTATATAAAAAGATTTTACTATGCAAAATACTATACGGGCACTATGCATAATAAAATATAATATATTCTATTTATAGAATAACTTTAATAAAGTATTCTGTTTTATATAAAAAGATTTTCTGTATTATTACATTAATAATACCAATAAAACTGAGTGACTTATCACGTAAGCATCAATAATTAATACCGTGTGCTACTATGCAACCACGCGTATTACTGTACTTTTAACACCGGGTGTTTCAACAGTTAACGGTAAAACTTTATTTTCATAAAGTATTTTTGTCATTTTTTCAATCCGATAATAATTCTGTTGTAGGGTTCACCAATGATTGTGCCGTTGTACGAATATTCCCTGTTAAAACGAATATTCCCCGACCAATCGAATATTATATAACAACTTGCGTACTTTGCAAAATTTATAAATATTACCCACAACTATAACATTATCTCAAACTCACACCATAATATAAAAAAATATTTCGGAAAATTTAAATCTTTACTCATAAAATCTGGGGTTTCACAACTACTAGATCACATTTGCCCACTACTAGATCACATTTGCCTTAAGGCATTTTCAAAATCCGTCTTTGCAAGACCAGCGATAATATCACGGCTGATAGTATGCCGCGTCTGCCTTGTCTCGACGGGATAACCAGCTACCTGCAGCTGGAAATCCTCATGAGAACTCCTATGGATATAGGACATTCTCCCTATCTTCTGCTTCTTGGTCTTTAGCTCCCCCCTGAGCTCAAAAACCTCCTGTTTCAGCTCATGGACCTTGTCCTTAGCCAAAACCCTTTCATCATGTTTCTGCTCCCACATGGACTCCACGTCCGCCTTATCCTCTATAACAGCTTGGAGCTCCGCCTTCAGCTCCTTAACCTCCTGACAGTAGTGGATGTTCCTATCTAGCTTTGACATGAATAACGACATCATTGACTCGCCTGGAGTCATCTCTGCTGTTATTACTACGGGGTTGAAGGACACTACCTCCACTTCTTCTTCCAACATGCCGTCAAACACGGGCATGATGTCTAGGCTTTCTGAGTCTCCAGACTCAACCACCACTATCTCGGGATCTGCTGCTATGGGGTTCGATATAATCTCTACCTGATTAACCGATCCTTCACTGACTACCTGTACGTCTCTATTTTCTCCTGACATCTACAACAACACAAAAGTTTGATTAGTACACGTTAGTAGAATAATAAAAACACATAACATATATAATACATTTTTATAAGGTTAACTTCCATCTTTTATTCTTTGACTTTTCTTAAGGTTATGACTTAAGGTTTTATTTCTCCCCTTAAGTTTTATAACCTAATGCTTTGATACCAACCTGTGACGCCCCAAAATCAGGGTATCTTCCAACCCGATAGATGGTGCTACACGGTGCTACAGTTCACACAAACATTCAATTGAAATACCTCAAAAGAACGAAATGTCTTTTATATATATATATATATATATATATATATATATATATATATATATATATATATCAAAAAGAATATTAACATTCCCCAAGTTCTTTATAACCATTACATATGTTCTTGTCATAATAACAATATTATCATTACAAAACCTATACTATTACATAAGAAATCTACGGGTTCGCCTTAGCCTTCCCTTTATCCTTACCGGATCCATCGGTCTGTTCGATTTTAGCTGCATTCATATGGTTCAAGCAAGAATGAGCCTAACTAGCTCAGCAAGTACAACAATTCTAGTAAAATAGCATGCTTGAAACATAGGAATCGTATATCTTCAATAACTGAACAATAGTTACGAAGTATTATCGATAATTCAAAATAGCACTTCTTTTTATTCAAAACGTTTTACAACAATAATATTCAGTAAAACATCAATTTCGATTCAAGACTGTGAGTATTTCATAAGTACTTTGAAAAGGACGTCCCGGCACTAAGTTTATAAGTCCGACATAGCTTACGAGCACGTCTAGGTGATCAGCCTATAGTACTCTATGTTGATCAACACTACATTCATTAAACGTGTATACGTTTAAGTTGTGGCAACCTCACGTGCCTGTCGTTTGACGACCAAACAATTTAGCATACTCAGTCTACTTTTGAAAACCACAACAATATTAGTTTGGTAAATCCTTGTCAATACTGGATAGAATAACATAGCATACGTCTAGCCGAAAGAATTGGCTTTGACTTCCTCAGACATTAACTCATGCGAAGAATACATGAATCACAAAGACTTGTCCAGATCAAACTGGAAAAAGGGTTAGAATACTTGCCTTAAGCATCTGCCACAGTTATAACACGTGCACTTTAGGTCTTTAAGTCTCTACAGCAGATGATAACATCATATAGCACATTAGGTCATGAATGATCATACATGGTTTATAAAGAATCTTACCCTTCTTCTCAATCTAATTACGTATTAGATTTGTTATTATTGGTTCCGGCGTTCTATTACGTCATTCTTACGTTCATATGTAATTGACTTAACTTAACCCTAAGTGTTCATACTTAAGGCTTAATTATGTCTTAACAATGTTTCATTAAGATCCTGATTTAAGTGTTCATCAATTACTTTTCATGCTCAATATGTAAACATTTTCTATTATTTAGGTCATGAAGTTGGCGCTGCGGCGCCGACTATTACTCTTGGTGTCGCGCTACGGTGTCACCCATTATTGCCCAGAAACCGGACTCGGCACTGCGGCGCGAGTCCCTTTGTTATGGTTCGCGCTGCGGCGCGAGTTTGCAGGGGCTGAGGCTCACTTTGTCGCTGCGGCGCCGACTAATTGGCTTGGAGTCGCGCCGCGGTGCGGACTCTAAGTCACATAAATGTTTGACAGATTTTTCAAATGGTGAGATTCCCAGACTTTGTGTGTTCATGTAAGAATTTTATCTATTCGACTTCGTTTGCTAAAATTTCACCTATTAGTCCATTTTTAACGAAAACGATAAACGTTCGCGAACATTCAATGCTCGTTTCTTCGTTCTAAGTCGGAATCCGGCCATTTTCGAGTCCGCAACTCTATAATGCCAAATACGACTTGTCTCCATCGAAAAATAATGTTTCCGAGTTCAAATACAAAATACGACTTATATTCCGAGAATTTCACGAATTCGACGATTATCGTCCAATTATGTGAATTCCGGCAACACTTCATTACTAGCGATTTGTTCATCATTCCAAATACATTCATTTCATTATCTAGACACCTCAACTTACATGATACAACAACTTATATTAAAATAAGGTTATGGCTTATTCTTCATAAGCTCATAACTTAACAATTTCTTCACTACAATATTTTCATTCCATTATGACTTATTATTGATTTAAGTCCTTTACTCAATGTTCTCACATCTTATCCAACATACTAATTCATGCGACAATCATATGACAAGTTCATCATAAGTTAATAACTTATTTAGGTTTAAGTTAGTTATTCATAACTTTATTCGGCTTAAGTCCATTACTTATCTACTTCTCTTATGTTCTTAGCATCTAAGTTCATTTAGATTACACTTCTCTTATCACCCTACTATGATAGAGATAGAAGAGACGAGATCAATTACCTTTGCAGACTACTTCTTTTTCTTTGGAAATCTAACAATTGAAAGTTAAGCTTCAAAGTGCTTATTAGCTCTAACAAATAAGTTGTTTGAGAGAGAGTTTGTTGAATGAAAACTAATCAACCAATTAATGAATTGTGAGCTTCCTATTTATAGGATTTCTAAAGTGAGGGTAAAAGGGTCATTAAGGTATCCCACCTCCTTAAGCCACCTCCTTACTATTCATTGTTTGATGCTCACAACTCTTATCCCTTACTTGGTCATTACACAAAGTTCTTGCTCATCACACAAATGTCTTGGTCTCCACTTCACCCATGGGTTGCCCCATGGATCCTACTTTACCCATTGAATCACCCTTTGGGCTTAGTAGTTAATTTAATTAACTTAGTCTTTGGGCTTCATATTAACCCACACTTGGGCTAAACATTACTACACCTTGGGCTTGCCCCTTCATGTTATTGGACTTGTACTTCATTTAATAGTTCACAAGTTTAATTCATTTGGATTTCAAATCTTTTAACGTTCTCAATTTAAGTCTGCATGCGAATTATTGTGTTTTCCATACTTAGATTATTATTACATATTCCATCTCGCCTCGATATTAAAACGTTACGTATTTCTCGAAAGTTCAAAAATAATTCCCGAGCGATAAATGATTAATAGTGTTTTTCAAAAACTTTCTGGGAAAACTTTTATTTTCGTCTTGGAAATTCAAACACTTTAATTCTCTCACGTGATTCAAATACTACGATATAGAACGACATACATCATATTAACACATAATAATAACAAATAATATTATTTTATTTATTATTTAATTCTTTCAAGTATTTTACAAAGGATCCGAATTTCTCAGTCGTTACAACTGTGCTTGGACAGAGGGAAGCTTCTCTAATTGAACTTGATCATTTTCAATGGTACAGTGAAGGGACTCTATGATCATCTTCTTGGATATAATCCTTCTTCCATTAGAACCCACTCTACGATCATAAGGAATGTAGAGATTTCCAGCATGTCGGTAGATTTTGTAGTGAGGCTGGTCTTTGATCATCTTGGTTTCAAACTTCTTTACTCTTGGGAAGTTCTGTGACACCAGCTCCAGATTCGGAAACTGTGAGTAACACCAGCTGAAGTAACTTCAATCCTTTTCAGTATATGCCTTTAACCAGGGCATCCATGGGAAGAACCATCTCATCAAAAGATCATCAGGATTGTAGAGGATAGTGGTGCAGTCTAACTCCATATTGTTCCAATTTTTGAAAACATCATATGCAGTCATCCTTACAACCTTGAGTTGTTCATTGTCATATCCTTACAACCTTGAGTTGTTCATTGTCATATCTTACCCATCTTTCTGCTGGTACTCCTGCTGGTTCATCAAAAACTTTCACCACTATTCTTCTGCTAATTTTTGCTGGAAAGAGAACATGATAGTCAGTTGGTTCCTCTAATTCATGATTTGCAGAGCTAGAATCTTTCTCCATTTCTTCACTTTATGAGCTTAAATCAAGCTGACTTCTTTCATCAGATTCATCAGTGAATCCTTCTTGCTGATTTTCATCACCAGTACCTTCTTCAGCATCTTTTCCCTTGGATTCGACTTCATCATCACTCACTTCAATGATTGCAGTAGAGGGTTCTCCTTACTTCTTTGGGACAGATTTAACAAGAAGTCTGTCACTCTTTCTTCTCCTTGGAGGTTTAGCTATAGGAGTTTCAGACTCCTCTTCTTCTTCAGAATTCGAAGCTTCTGTATCATCAGACAAACTTCCTTGATGTTCAGCAACAGTAGGGGCATGTCCTTCTTCTTCGGACTCAACGTCTTTTGAGCTTGTTGGAGCATGTACAGTAGGAGATGCAGTTATGTCAACTTGCAACCTTTCTTCATTGCTTGACTTGCTCTTTGAGGGTTCAATCTTAGAGTTTTCAGTTCCCTTCCCATCTTCTGACTCTTTGTCCTCTTCTTTGTTGGATGGACTTTCTTGAAGATCTGGGGCTGACTTCTTTATCACCGTTGCTTTCTTTTTGGATGGCCCTCGGAGTAATCTGTTACTTCTTCTCTTTGGGATTTCTGCAATTGAGACATTTTCTTCTCCTGTTTCCTTGTTGTCAGTGGAGATACTTCTTTGTGGAGCCTCTATTTTCTTCACACCCTTAGACTTCTTCTTTGTTGGTGTGGCTGCTACTGGTACAGAGTAATCAGATTGATAACTTTCCACCTCTTGTATCTTCCTCTTCTTTGCAAAGACCTTGCTACTGCTCCCAGTTGTTATTAGCCTCCTGTTTTCCTTAGGATTTTTCTTCCAGTTCACAAACAGCTGTGGAGACATGACTTTATGGACGTTTAGTGGTTCTCCCTCATCATCCTTGATCTTGCTTCCCAATTTCTTCTTCAGCACAATGCTCAAGAGTCTTCTATGAAAAACCTTTGTAAGGGGTTTTTATGTACACTTCTTCATCTCAGCCTTCTCCACCCATTTTGTTAGGCAATCAATTAAAAGTGCTCCGAAGTTCATCTATTGTTTCATGACAATTGCAGTCATGACTCTCAATTACAGATCACTGACTGTATCATATGCGGTGTCTTTGCACAAGATACATTTTCCAGTAATCTCTCCAAAAATTCAAATTCTTCAGGAAACTCTTTCTTCTTCATATCCTTCATATTTACGTTCCTCTTGGAACACATTAACCTCTTGCCTTCTTCAATGTCATTGTGACGCCCCCAAATTCAAGTACTTGAAACCCGAACTCGGTGCTTCACGATACCATTTCTATGAGCGGAATAATACTAATAATAATAACAATAATATAGATACCAAACTTAATTTACATATTTATCATAGTTTAAACCCAAGTACGTAACCTTTAATACATTCATTACAATACATGATAATAATAATAATATCATAGTCTTAATAAAGTCTAATTATTACATAGAATAGCATAAAACTCATTCAGCAACCTTTCCTTTTCCCTTGTTCTTAGCAGAGCCTTCTGGTTGTTTACACTTATCTGAAAACATTTTAAATTAAGCAAGGATGAACATTTGAGTGCCCAGCAAGTAATAGTAATTATAAATATTAGCTGAAAGGATTAAATATTTTCTTTGTACGACACTTCTACAACGAATCAATAGTTGTGAAGTAAACTGAACCAATAATAATATATTAATTCTATATCAAATTTTTGAAACTACGTACTGAATATATCTGGGGATTAGTCGACAGACTATGAACATTATTTTCTATTTTCGAAAATGTTAAACAGGACTTCATCTGTAAACCGTCATAACTTACAAGCACGGGGGGTGATCAGCCCGTTATGCCCTGTATTGATCAACACTACATACAAGAACGATACTATCGTTCATCTATCCGCCTTTGGCGCATAAAAGGTTTTCCCATGTACGAGATGTTCATACTTAGTCGGGAATCCAAACAAAAATAATTCAGTTGGATAATAGAAAGGTTTTATCTTGTTCAACAATAAGCTATAAGTTTGTGTCTAGCCAAATCAATTAGCTTAGACGGCTTTTAAGTTAACATATACATACTGGAAATTTATAAATTTGTATCAACATGTGATCAAATATAATGATTATCCAAGTGAGGACACTTGTATAACCATATATAGAAATTAACGAACAGAATAAATATTTGAATTATAATATAATACTATTGTGACGCCCCCAAAATAGGTATACATCACTTATCTTGGGTCGCCAAATATATGGTACTGAATACAAATACAAACTTAATTATACCACATGAGCTGTGAGTTTTAATACGAATATTGTCTTCTAGACAATATTCAAACTCAAAATAAGTCCTCATTACATTTATTGTCACATTATTTCACAGAATAGTGAGGACTACTAATGCTACTATCTAGACCGTCACTCCGTTCCCCGACTAGTCCCAACTATATTCTCATTTCCTGAAGAGAACAATGAAAGCAAAGGGTAAATTTTAAAGATTTATAATTTAATTTATCCAGAAATCAATATCGTCCAAATTGTCAACATGATACTGCTTTGTGGAGTAAAATTCAAGAATAATATTGTACCAAAAATGATTTGGACCGAAAATGAATCAATTTTTATCATGAATAGTACCCCGAGTGAATAGTAACTGAGTGAATAGTATCCCGTGAATAGTAACTTCGGGAATAGTAACCCCGTGAATAGTACCCCGGCATGAAAAAGTTAAAACTTATCAAGAATGCTCAGAATAATATTTTCATGAAAAGATACTAGATGAAGCGCAAATATCAAGGATATTCTACTAATTTCATTGAGTATAGAAGCCAAACTTAACAAAATGAGTATAGAATTCGAAATCTGAAACGAAATAATATTACTTACATACTACAGAGTATGGAAGAAAATATTATTTTATACAAAGACTAAACACAAATAATATCCCTTACCTTAATAAGAAGAGTATTTCGACTGGTAGGGCGGGGATATTCTTGAAAAAAACTTTCACTGTTTTCTACGCTTAAAGCTTCTTAAAACTCTAAAGAAATACGTTCAATATTATAGAAGAAGAATTCTCTGATTCTGGTGTGATTTTCAATTCTAACTAAGCTTCCTATTTATAAGAGAATGGAAAGATATTATTTAGGAAAAAAAATTACGGAATGTTTACAAATAATTATAATATTCAATAAAATATAATATATTTTATTTTTCATAAAAAAACAAAACTTATTATAATATATATATATATATATATATATATATATATATATATATACACACACACATATATATATATAACACATGTTTACAAATAATCACCCGTGAAAAACTTTCACCAGGTTTCTCCCCCCTCCCCAAAAATCAACAACATGTGGGCCTCACAGTGGCCCCCCACCTATTATAATATATATACACCAAATAACTTTCTACCGATTATTTTAAAAAATAGGTAAATGGGGGGTCCATATAATACGCCAATATTTATATCAAATACTTCATAAAAATCCCCTCAATATTTTTAACAACATTTATCATCATTATTGTAATTCACAGTATTTGACAATCAGGTCGTTCCCAAGAAAGAGGGAGCTTTCCGATAAGGATTTCTCCTTATTAGCGCGCAATTAGGTGACCAAACATCTCCTTGACAGAACTTCTAGACATTGTCAATATTACAAATAATAATATGAATAACTTTGTCATCTTAATTATTGATTTAATAATATAAAATATTATGCAGATGATATTGTGACAATAATTGAATCAATAATATGAGAGATATGATGCAGCAATTACTGTAGTAATAATTGAGTATAACTGAGTGACTTTTCACGTAAGTATCAATAATCAATATTGTGTGCTACTATGAAACCGCGCGTATTACTGTACTTTTAACACCGATTATTTCAACAGTTAATGGTAAAACTTCCGCCGTTATTTTTATAAAAAGATATTTCTGTCGTTTTCTCATTCCGACAATAATTACGTTATGGGGTCCACCAATGATTGTGCCGTCGTACAAATATTTCTTGTTAAAACGAATATTCCACGACCAATCGAATATTATATAACAACTTGCTTACTTTACAAAATTTATAAATATTACCCATAACCATAACATTATAACAAATTCAAACCTTAATATTCAAAAATGATATTCATAGAAAAATTTATCTTTATTCATAAAAGTTAGGGTCTTACAACCTCCCCTTCTTATGAAATTTTGCCCTCGAAATTAGGGTACATACCTGGTATGACGAAGAGGTGAGAATACCTTGATTTTATTTCAGATTCTAACACCCAGATCATTTCCTCAACATCGTGGTTTCTCCATAAAACTTTGACTTGAGGTATAACCTTGGAGCATAGAATATGTTCCTTCTTATCCAAGATTTTAACAGGTACATCATCATACGTTAAATCTTCCGCTATTTCGTCCGGTTCTAACTCAATAATGTGGTTCGGGTCTTCCACATATTTACGTAATATGGATATGTGAAAAACGTTATGAACATGAGACAAACTTGGCGGTAACGCGAGTCTATAAGCCACAGTTCCTACTCGGTCAAGGATTTCAAATGGACCAATGAATCGAGGATTGAGCTTTCCTCTCTTTCCAAATCTCGTAACTCCCTTCCATGGAGCAACACGTAACAACACATGTTCTCCAACATTGAATTTCACGTCCTTCCAATGAAGATCAGCATAACTCTTTTGTCGATCTTGTGAGGTTTTTATACGTTGCCGGATCATTTAAATCTTTTTCGTTGTCATGCGTACCAATTCCGGTCCCAACAACGTTGCTTCACCCACCTCGTCCCAGCATACTGGAGAATGACACTTTCTTCCATACAACGCCTCAAATGGAGCCATGATGATACTTGCTTGATAACTGTTATTGTAAGAAAATTCCACCAATGGTAAGAACTTGTCCCAACTTCCCTTGAAGTCAAGGACACAGAGTCTTAATAGATCTTCAAGAGTTTGAATAGTCCTCTCTGACTGTCCGTCCGTTTGAGGATGATAAGCTGAACTAAATCGTAAATCCGTGCCCATGGCTTTTTGCAAACTAACCCAAAATCGTGAAGTAAATCTTGGGTCTCGATCAGAAACTATGGATACTATCATACCATACAGTCTTACAATCTCGTTTATGTACATACGAGCAAGACGTTCAAGTGAATAAGTTTCTCATATATGTAAGAAATGAGCAGACTTGGTCAATCTATCAACAATGACCCAAATCGCATATATGCCTTGAGAAACCTTGGGAAGACCAGTAAAGAAATCCATGGTAATGTGCTCCCACTTCCATTCTAGAATTTCAAGTGGTTGCAATGGACCTTTTGGCACTTGATGCTCCGCCTTGACTCGTTGACAAGTTAAACACCTTGAGATAAACTCATTGATCTCTCTCTTCATATTTCTCTACCAAAATATATGTCGAAGATCACGATACATTTTGGTACTCCCAAGATTGATTGCAAACGGTGTGTTGTGCGCCTCCATCATGATTTTATACTTTAAATCAGGATCGTTAGGAACACAAAGTCTAGAGTTGACTCGTAGTATTCCTTCTTCATCGATTCTTGCTTCCGGGATAGCACCTTCTTGCACTTTCTTCCTCATACGCATCAGCTCCAGATCTTTAACTTGAGCAACTTTAACTTTATCAATTAAAGTCAGTTCTACTCGTATGTTTGCCATCATCATGTGGGTCCCTTGAGTTTTTAACTCTATCTTCATCCTTTGTAAGTCATACAAAATGGGCCTTTGCGTTGATAAGAACGCACTCGTACCTGCATATGATCTTCTACTCAATGCGTCAGCTACTACGTTTGCTTTTCCAGGATGGTATTGAATGTTATGATCATAATCTTTCAACAGTTCAAGCCAACGTCGTTGCCGCATGTTGAGTTCCTTTTGGGTGAAGAAATATTTGAGGCTTTTATGATCCGTAAAGATCTCCACTTTCTCCCTATATAAGTAATGCCTCCAAATTTTAAGAGCGAAAACAACAGCTGCCAACTCTAGATCATGAGTAGGATAATTCCTCTCATATTCTTTGAGTTGTCGAGAGGCATAGGCTATGACTTTCCCATGTTGCATGAGAACACATCCTAACCCTTTGCCCGAAGCATCACTGTAGATGACAAATCCCTCCGAGCCAGATGGTATTGTCAGAACAGGTGCAGAAATGAGTCTCCTCTTGAGTTCTTGAAAACTCTTTTCACATTCCTCGCTCCAATCGAATTTTGTATCTTTCCGAGTCAGCTGAGTTAATGGAGTAGCGATTCGAGAAAACCCTTCTACGAATCTCCGATAATAACCAGCTAAGCCGAGAAAGCTACGTACTTCAGTCACTGATTTAGGCTGCTCCCAACTTTGAATTGATTCAATCTTTTTCGGGTCAACAGATATTTCATGACTTGATACTACGTGCCCAAGGAATGTTACTTCCTCAAGCCAGAACTCGCATTTCTTCAACTTGGTATAAAGCTTGTTTTCACGAAGTATTTGAAGTATCAGCCTCAAGTGTTGTTCATGATTTTCACGGCTTTTGGAGTAAATGAGGATGTCATCAATAAAGACGACCACAAAGTGATTCAAATATTCCTTGAATACTCGGTTCATCATATCCATGAAGGTAGAAGGAGCATTAGTCAATTCAAAGGACATGACTAAGAATTCATAATGCCCGTACCGAGTTTTGAAAGCCGTCTTTGGAATGTCATCGGTTTTAATCTTTAACTGATGATATCCGGAACAAAGAACTGTCTTTGAAAAGAATTTGGCACCTTACAACTGGTCAAATAGGTCATCAATATGAGGCAACGGGTACCTATTTTTGATGGTAACATGATTCAACTCCCGATAATCAATACAAAGTTGCATAATCCCATCTTTCTTCTTCACGAATAGAACAGGAGCACCCCAAGGGAACGTACTAGGACGAATGAAACTGATGTCTAACAATTCCTGCAGTTGGGTTTTTAACTCTTGAAGTTCAATAGGAGCCATTCGATATGGGGCTTTGGAAATGGGTTTTGTACCGGGTTCAAGGTCGATACAAAATTTAATTTCACGCTCTGGGGGGCAGGCCAGGAAGTTCTTCAGGAAATACGTCAGGAAATTTATTAACAATAGAAATATCATTCAAAACTGACGTATTTTTGTTTAAATTCGTGACATGAGCTAAGAAAGCTTGACATTCGTTTTTTAATTAAACGAATAGCTTTATGGCTTGGGATGATGGTGATTGATTTTAATGGTTTGGTCGCTTGAATTCGCATAATAGATTAGTTAGGAATATGAAAGCTAACAACCTTACGAAAACAATCGATTTTAGTATGATGAATTATTAACCAATCAATCCCTAGAATCACGTCAAATGCAAGTATTTTTAATGAAATAAGATCGACAGATAATGTGAGAGTACCGATTTAAACCAAACAAGACTTATAAATATTGGATGCAATGAAGGTTTCTCCCAACGGAGTTTCAACAGATAAGTCAAAGTCTAATTTCTTCGGAGTCAAATTTAAACGTTGAGCGCAAGTAGGAGAAATAAAGAATGGGTAGAACCGGTATCAAATAAGGTATAGACTTCGCTAGAGTTTATGATTAGCTTACCTGTGATGACCTCGTTCGGGTTCCTTGCTTTCTGGGAGGTCACGACAAACGCTCTCCCTTGAATTACTAGTTTTAACTTTTTTAGGACGGCCTTTGGTGCTTCCATCCCAGCTTGACTTGGCTTTCCTATACGACAAAATCGAGCTAGGTGACCTTCTCTTTCACAATTGTAATACGTTTTGAACTGCTACACATAGTTTGGATTGATGTGTCCCTCCCCTCCGCATTTAAAACATATGATAGGTGGTCGTTCTCCTTCCTTAACAACAGGTGATGGTGCTGACGTCTTTCCATCATTGTTGAATCTCCTCTTCTTGAAATGTCCACTTTTATTGTCTTGGCCATGATTACCACCGAAGTGGTTACTATTTCTGGCATATTGATTCCCTCCACGTTTATTGTCACCGCTTCGATGACTGCTACCATTGGTATTATCACTTTGTCGGCTGCTTTCTCTTGGTTGGGTTGACTCGTTATCGCCCTCCAATAACTGAGCCCTATTTACAACATCTGAATACAAACATAGTTTGTGAGACATTAGTTATTGACGTATCTTGGGTTTCAAACCTCTTAGAAACATCTGCGTCATTCTTTCCTCATTATCAACCAAGTGGGACGTAAACCGGGACAACATGGCAAACTTAACTTCATACTGCGACACGGTCATATTGTTCTGCTCCAGCTTGATAAACTCTACCTCCTTCATGTGATAAATACTTTCGGGAAAGTACTTATCGTTGGATAGTTCTTGAAACTTCTCCCAAGATATCTTCAGTGCGCCCGGTTGAGTACGCTTTACCGATTCCCACCAGTAATCTGCCTCTCCTCGCAATATAAAGGTGGCAAAGGGAACCTTTTGCTCCTCGGAGCATCCCAAGACATCAAATATCTTAGTGATCTACTTTATCCACGTCTCCGCATTAAGTGGTTTTGGCTCTCCAATAAACTCTGGTGGTCCCAGCTCCTTGAACTGTTTAGCGGTGACCGTCCGAGAGTTGCCAGTGTTTCCACCTGCATTTTGAACAAGAGTCTCTCTTACCTGATGTTGTACGAATTGAAGAAATATCCTAAACATTTGGTCGGTGTTGTTGTTCACCTGAGGATTATTGCCTTCTTGATGCACATTATCTTGGGTATTGATCTTTAGCGATTCAACGGTCTCATGTGCTCCATTGTTATTCTCAACATTCTCGGATGTCAATTTCAAATACTGCCACAAAACAAGGGTTAATTGACATGCAATATATTATCCATATACTCTGACCAACCAATTAAATACCAAATAAACTTAGGTAGGTTATACTAGCGAATGAATTTCCCGTCTCTCCCCTCCTAGTTCTTGTCTCACATCTCAGCCAAAGATCATATTCCTAAGCTTTGATACCAACTGTGTAGCCCCCAAAATAGGTATACATCACTTAACTTGGGTCGCCAAATATATGGTACTGAATACAAATACAAACTTAATTATACCACATGAGCTGTGAGTTTTAATACAAATATTATCTTCTAGACAATATTCAAACTCAAAATAAGTTTTCATTACATTTATTGTTACACTATTTCACAGAATAGTGAAGACTACTAATGCTACCATCTAGACCGTCACTCCATTTCCCGACTAGTCCCGGCTATATTCTCATTTCCTGAAGAGAACAATGAAAGCAAAGGATAAATTTTAAAGATGAAAAAATTTAATTTATCCAGAAATCAATAACGTCCAAATTGTCAATATGATACTGCTTTGTGGACTAAAATTCAAGAATAATATTGTATCAAAAATAATTTAGACCGAAAATGAATCAATTTTTATCATAAATAGTACCCCGGGTGAATAGTAACTGAGTGAATAGTACCATGTGAATAGTAACTTCGGGAATAGTAACCCCGTGAATAGTACCCCGGCATGAAAAAGTTAAGACTTATCAAGAATGCTCAGAATAATATTTCCATGAAAAGATACTGGATGAAGCGCAAATATCAAGGATATTCTACTAATTTCATTGAGTATAGAAGCCAAACTTAACAAAATGAGTATAGAATTAGAAATCTGAAACGAAATAATATTACTTACATACTACAGAGTATGGAAGAAAATATTATTTTATACGAAGACTGAACAAAAATAATATCCCTTACCTTAACAAGAAGAGTATTTCGACTGGTAGGGTGGGGATATTCTTGAAGAAAATTTTCACTGTTTTCTACGCTTAAAGCTTCTTAAAACTCTAAAGAAATACGCTCAATATTATAGAAGAAGAATTATCTGATTCTAGTGTGATTTTCAATTCTAACTAAGCATCCTATTTATAGGAAAATGGAAGGATACTATTTAGAAAAGTTTTTCACGGACTGCACAGTAATATTTTCAGATGAATGCATCACGGGCAGAGAAAATTTTTAGGACGTCCATTTTTTTTCAAATTATAATTATAATATTCAATAAAATATAATATATTCTATTTTTCATAAAAAAAATAAAACTTATTATAATATATATATATATATATATATATATATATATATATATATATATATATATAACACATGTTTACAAATAATCACCCGTGAAAAACTTTCACCAGGTTTCTTCCCCCTCCCCAAAAATCAACATGTGGGCCCCACAGTGGCCCCCACCTATTATAATATATATATACATCGAATAATTTTCTACCGATTATTTTAAAAAATAGGTAAATGGGAGTCCATATAATACGCCAATATTTACATCAAATACTTCATAAAAATCCCCTCAATATTTTTAACAACATTTATCATCATTATTGTAATTCACAGTATTTAACAATCAGGTCGTTCCCATGAAAGAGGGGGCTTTCCGATAAGGATTTCTCCTTATTGGCGCGCAATTAGATGACCAAACCTCTCCTTGACAGAACTTCTAGACATTGTCAATATTGCAAATAATAATATGAATAACTTTTTCGTCTTAATTATTGATTTAATAATATAAAATATTATGCAGATGATACTGTGACAATAATTGAATCAATAATATGAGAGTTATGATGCAGCAATTACTGTAACAATAATTGAAAATAACTGAGTGACTTCTCATGTAAGCATCAATAATCAATATTGTGTGCTACTATGCAACCACGCGTATTACTGTACTTTTAACACTGGTTATTTTAACAGTTAATGGTAAAACTTCCACCGTTATTTTTATAAAAAGATACTTTTGTCATTTTCTCAATCCGACAATAATTACGTTGTGGGATCCACCAATGATTGTACCGTCGTACGAATATTCCAGGTTAAAACGAATATTCCCCGACCAATAGAATATTATATAACAACTTGCTTACTTTGCAAAATTCATAAATATTACCCACAACTATAACATTATAACAAATTCAAACTTTAATATTCAAAAATAATATTCATAGAAAAATTCATCTTTATTCATAAAAGTTGGGATCTTATAACTATGCTGATAAACAATGATCAGATATAATATATATAACAATAGGGTTAATAATCTGGCACAATAATAATATAATTCTTAAACTTTCTTACTTATGTCCATTGCATAAAGTAAATGCAAAGGTAGGATACTTGCATGGTCTGCTGCTTACAATACTCAACTTAGTTTTATCTTTTTTATAGCAACCTATCATTAATAAGATCATTCGTTCGATTAGAATATTATATCATAACACATAGTATTGCTATTTGCAGTCAACACATACCCTAATCACCTTGTGTTTAGAAGTCATTGAATCATAAACAAACACGTATCTAATTCAATTATCTAAGTCTGAATCAATTTCTAAAATATTTCGGTGTACCGACGACTTTATCGGGTAAATATCGAGTCTAAAACTCTATTCCGTAGTTCAATATTCGTTTAGATATTTTAAATATCAGTCGTATTATTTTTCATAGCCTTATAATATTTTTTTAATAATTATTATAATTTATCACTACAAAAAAATGGGGCTTCAGCAACAACCGATTTTCGTTGCTAAAGGTGCCAAATTTCGTTGCAAAAGGGTTTTGGCAACGGCTTTACTGTTGTTGCGTCTTTCGTTGCGCAATGAGCGTTATTAATTGTTTCGCAACGAAATTTTTTTTCATTGCCAACTGTAAAACATTTTACAACGAAATTTGGTTTTCGTACAGAGACGTCGATTCTTTAGCAACAAAATGTATTATTGCAGAATAATGAAAAATTCGTTGCTAAAAACCCCATTTTGTTGCAAAAGCCTGCTAATTGGCAACGAAATGCTCTTTTTTTTTTTGCAACGACCATGCATTTTCGTTGCAATTGACACCATTTTGCAACGACATTTTTCGTTGCAATAAATTATGAAAATTGTTGCCTAAGCTTGCTTTCGTTGCGGAATGTAAACTTTTTAGCAACGATTTTCGTTGCTGGTTATATTATTTGGCAACGACATTATGCTGAATCAACAACGAAAATGTTTGTTGCTAGTTATTTTTCAATAGCAACGAAAGTCGTCGCTTAGCAACAACATTATATGTTGCCGTTTCTTTATATGTGCAACGAAAGTTGATATGATTTGCAACGATAAAAAATGTTACCTTTTATTTTAGTATTAGTAACAATATCCCTTCCGTTGTTATTAAGTTAATTTTTCGTTGTAAAATATTATATTTTTAATATCATTAGCAACGAAAATTTGTTGCTAAATATATAAAAAAATTGTTGCTATATTAAAACTTGTGCAATGCTTTGGTAACAAATTGTATTGTTGCCAAATTAAAATTTGACATTCTTTTTGTTTACCTGGTTGACTCAATGTTCCCATAACAAATAATGTCAAAAATATAAAAAACTAAAATATTATTAACTTAATAATATCATCCACTACATAATCATTCATTATCTTTACAATTAACCATCTAAAGCTACCACAGTTCTTCAATCAAAGTATATATCTACATATATAGAGAGAATACACTTCATAATTTCGTCCATTGTCTTCCGTAAACGTAGCACAAAAATTTGATACCCAGTATTGTAAGGCAGGTCGTAGAAGCAGTCTTCCTGCACATATTTAAAAACAGATGAAACACAAAATAAATTATATGCTATTTTGCATATACTTCATATGTTAAATCACAGAAAAATTAAAAATCACCAAAATTATAGTATATTGCTTGCAACATCCAGCTGTGATATTTTAAGCAAAATATTAACAAATATATGAGGAACTTTAACTATTGTAAAATGAAAATGAAACTGACTTCACAAATATGAGACGTCTATTTCGTTGCCAAAAAATAGTCTGAAAATTTGTTTCTGTTAACCAATCTTATAGTATTTTAACAACTAACTTGCATAAAGAGGAAATCAAAAGAATAAAATTTTCATGTTTTGTTTCCAGCTTTTTCCCACAAAAGTAAATCAACAATAAACTATGCTCTCAAACTGCTGCAAATATTTTAATTAACCTCATCATCATTCGTGCTCTCTGCAATTCTCTGAACTACAGGGAGAGAATGCTTGCACTTCTTCAACATGCTCACTAACAAATCTTCCTGCAATTACACATGAATTCGTATTGATTGCTATTATATTTTTTATAATCCATGAACAGGTCTATTAACTTAATTAGAAATTAATAAATAATAGAATTTCAAGACAAAATCTAGAAACAAACCAATACCAGCTTTATTGTTCACCTGAACTGTTTAAACTTTTACGCTACCTTGTGACAATATCAGGGTATCCTTTTGCTATTATAAATACGTGATCTTCAGTCAAGTGCTGGAATATTGCATGCTACAAGAGACAGTTGTCCAAAATTATATTAAAGCATCAGTAGCAAAGCCATCACAAACAAAAATGAAAAAGCATACCTACTCCACCACAAAAATATATCGAGCATTTGTCTTCATGACCAATTTCTCTAACAAATTCAGGTCACCAAAAATAGCATAACCAAAAGATCCACATGTAAACAGTCTACAATGTCAAGGCTAGGCTCCTATTTCATAATACTTTAGAAGTAAGAGAATAACACATGGAAAAAAAATTGGTAGGTTGAATTTGTTGCTTCCAACTACAAGAGAAAACAGAATATAAATATGACAAAATAAATGATGAATCATTCTCACCAACCATACTAAGCACTTATCCTTTCTTCTTTCCTACGATGGGCAGTTGATTTGAGACAGACAACCACACACATACTAAATGATGAATCTTAAG
This sequence comes from Panax notoginseng, assembly GCA_016801055.1. Classification (NCBI taxonomy): domain Eukaryota; kingdom Viridiplantae; phylum Streptophyta; class Magnoliopsida; order Apiales; family Araliaceae; genus Panax; species Panax notoginseng. The sequence goes on along the minus strand of CM029021.1, from coordinate 98,102,689 downwards.
ACGTGTACTCTTTAAAGTTTTTCTCATTTTTCTGACGCACACACAGAGTACACACTCGCACAAACTTTACCTTTTTCATAAATCTTTGGGGACTGAAGTAACAATATTTTTACAAGCTTTGAAGAAATCTAAAAATTTATGGGATACCCAGACCATCGTCCCCTTAGTAACTCAGCCTGTCCCTGTCCCTGTCCCCAGTGTAGCTAACAGGCATGGGAAGAGGTGTGGATTATAAAAGAAAAATGGAAGATATATAACAGAACAATTAAATTAGTTTTCTGAACAATAGGATTTTGGAAAACCTTACTATCAATTCTCAACCGCTCTAGTGTCAAGCTGTCTTTCTGCCGCAAACTCTGATCAGCCTAAAAGTCACATTATCAGGTCATGGACATTTAAATCAAGCATAGATCATTAAGTTGAGTGAGCTACTTTAGTTCATATGTCATATACTGGATCCTCTTAGATTATTAAAAGCTATGGTTTAACAGACCAACAACAAAAACTCAATCTTTAAAGATATCAAATTAAAACCATAAAATATAACCACCACAAGAATATTCGAACATGATGTACAATAATTTTGAGTTAAAATCCACAAACCTTAAGTTTGTACGACTCTCTCTCGACCAAAATCACTTTATTGATCCCATAACAGTCTGCAAGCATGTGTTAAGTATCCCCTCCCAGCACCAAATTCAACAACCGCAAGGATATCATTATCATCCACAGATGACCCGTTATTGTCCAATTGTTCTTTTACTGTACTCGCACCAGAAGACTTCAAAACACCAAATTCTTCCAAGTTTCCAAGAATTGAGGCCCGCTGCAATACATATTTTTCTTGAAATGGCAACTTCCTAAAAACAACACAACAATTCTAAAAACTATACATATAGAAACAATACCAAAAAATGTAACAGAAGTACAGAAGAATTCTAATCCAAAATGTAAAAAAAAAAAATACCTGTCAACTTCGTGATTCATCCAAACATCACAACTTTCAGGAATCTTATATGAGTCTTGAATATCATTACAAATTGATGCATGAATGGACTTGATTTTACTGAGTAATTCGGACAACTGAGGTACACCCATAGCATACACAGCCTTCCTCTTCATTTCCGATCTGATAATATTATCTAATGAACATGAAGAAGACTTATCTTCTCCCTCTACTACTACAACTTCATCTTCTTTTCTGCCATTGATCCCCTTTTGGTAAAAAGGATGGAGTGACAGGGACTGAACATGTTTCGGTAATGGACTTTTTTAAGGTGACCCTCAAGATTTTCTTGAAGTACAGAGCTATCAAAATGAGTAAAAACAAGAACAGAATTCATCTTAATAAGAAATTAAAAAAAAAGAAGAGTAAAATACTGATTAATTGAAGGACGAAAGTTTACTGAGAAGGGTCAATTGGGCATGACATTCTCACACACCTATATTGTTCTCATTTAAGATACTCCCTGATTCCAAATTAGAGATTCATTTCCAAAAATGACAGATTTTCATAAATAATTGTTCCCTTCCAACTTTACCCTTAAAAAGAAACATTTTGGAACTGGAAGCCCCACTCATCTGCATATTCCCGAAATCAACAACTCTTTTTCGACTGGGAAACTGGAACAGTTGCCCTAGCGTTGGCACCACGAACAAAATCACTGCTATTGGGCCCCCAGTCAGCCAATTTATTATTTAATTATTGGATATCTAGAGAATATATATGAAAGCTCGATCAGGGATGGATGAATAAGATAAGAGAAGATGACTACTCTACCTATTGGGAGAGATAGGAGAGAGAATAAGTAGATCTGGATTTGAATAGGAGACTATGGTGGTGACTAATCAAGATGTGTGTTTGGGGATTTGATGTTTTCTCTTTTTCTATGGCCATGATCTCTTTGGGAGGAGGAGTTGAGGCATTACTTGTTTCAACTATTTTATAAAAAGGGTAAATTGGGTATATTATGGTATTTTATGTCTTGAAATAGAAATGTATCTCTAATTTTGGAATAAACAAGGAAAATATAACTCTGATTTTGGAACAAAGGGAGTATTTCATAGATTTTCCAACCCAATCAACTCAACCAAGATTCAGAATTTTTAGAGTGAACAGAAATTAAGAAGCCATTTAATGCTTGATATCATGCACGATAACATAATATCATCAAGAAAAGAAAGGATTATGTGATCAAACCTTAAACCCAGATCTCTCAACAGCAACGGCCTGAAACTTGGGATAATTATTTAATTTAGAAATAATTAAATTAAGTAATATACGTGAAGATGTATACATAAATTCAAAGAGAAACCCCTGATACACATCATGATAATATTATTTTTAGAACATCCAATTTATAGACTAGATAGTGTTCACAAGGCATGGGGAACAAAAGCTGGTCCACGTCCCAAAATGGAGTTAGGTTTGTCAAGTTTGAGAATATACATATTAGGAAGAAAACATAAATCTCATTCAGTTCTAGTTTTCACGGTCAATGGATTTACCGTTCTACCAAGAAGGAATGCAGATGTTGCCCCGATGGTAGCGCCAATAGAATCAACAACAAATCCCACTGGCAAGCAAAAGAGATAACCACCTCCAAGCTGCCACAATAGGAAGGAAAAAAAGTAAGACCACATAAGATACACCCACAACTGAGGGACTAGAAATCTATGGAGAGTAGTTTCGTACTCGACTTTAATTTTTTACATCGGCACATATTAATTATCATAGCTAAAGATGTAGTATACACTTATTAACATCGAAACAAATGAGCAAGGCATTTTCTCCAACTCGCAACTAAGTACATTTTTTGTATAAATTACACGAATAACATAAATACATTTTTGTCCCGTAATACATTTTTTCCAAACCCAATGCAGGCAGCTATGGCATCAGCACTTGCATTTATGGAAACAGCCATAGTGCCGTTGCTAACTACTGCTTTTATAGGAGATCATATGGTAGGGTGGAAGTTGTAGTTGTTGCTGTGAGCTTGGCATTGGTGGTGTTTGGTTGGGTTGGTGTTGTGATGGGAACTGGGAAGAACCTCTGTATTCAAGTCTTGTGCTAGGGTGTTGATTGGAGGCTAGATGGCTATGGGCCTATGGATATCACTTTTGGGCTCACCAAGTTGATTTTCTCTACTGGAATGTAAATGTGATTGATCAAGTACCTCCACAACAAGCTGTATACTGATAACAAGGAGCTCTAGCCCAAGTCGTATGAGATAAGGATTTCAAATGGCCTATATTTTGTAAATGTTTGAACCTTATGCAGAGCTTCAAAACCAAGCTGCAGGACCTGTGGTGCATCAACCTTGTAGGTTCTAAAATCAGAAAAAGGGATGAATATCACACCATACGGATACCCATTGTGTTTTGATAAAATAACACATGGCACCGCACTGCTTTTCAAGATAACACATACACCCATCTTTGTAATCTGTGAACATAAAGTGCAAATGTACTAATTTACCCAATTCTTTTGAAGAATTTTGGAAATCTGTTAGTAGTTATTTTTGGCTAAATTGTAAACATAGCCTCAAGTAAAATTGGGAATTTTTTTTTGGAAAAAAGTAACTTACTCACCCGAAAACCAACCTCATTACTTTCCCAGTTTCCTGGTTTTATCAGGAGGAAGGTAGAAATTCCAAGCATGCTATAACAAGAACCTTGAGGTCTGGCATGTGATATGGTGGTGTGCACGGTTCAGTGTCCCAGATTGTTATTGGCAAACAAATTAAGAGCTAATAACTCTTCACAGAACATGAACAATTGAACATGAAGAAACTAGTCTATGGTGCTTGACTGTAACCAACACACTTCAAGCTCCAAACAAACCTTACATACAGAACCATGGTCTTTGCTTCCTTAAGCATTTCAAGAATCCCAAAAACCCTTGGTCTACAAAAAAATTGATGTAAATTGGCAATTCTACTGTAATAGGAAGTATATGCCTTTTGAAACAGAAACTTAAATTAAGGAGCACAACAAATTAGATAAGATTTCTAGGGGGTAAGCTAATAAACTAAAAAATCAAACCATATCATACAAAATCCAAAACATGGAAAATCACTCAATAGTCACACTAATTCTTAAACCAACCAATCAACAATACAACTGAACTGAATCAACCAATAATTAGAGCATATAAATCAAACCCAAATAACAAAAAAATCTAAAGCAGCTTAATTTCTGCATAATAGGGTAACAGTATTTGTATTAGAAATAATACCAGGCAAATCTTCTGGGTCTCATTTGTAAACATCGGTCTCTCCAATCATGTTAAGTTTTAGTTGTCTCCTACAGATCTTCCTCTTCAGGTAATACAGGATTAGCATTTCGTCAGTTGGGTGGAATCGAAATCCGAGCGGAAAGAATTTCGCGTCACCGAAACACGAAGACGCATCATGTACCGTCATCGGTCGATTCAATACAACACAATCACTATCAACGAGTAGTGATTGAAGAATCGGAATCGGAATCGGAATCCCCTTATCAATAAAATACAATCACTATCACCGAGTAGTGATTGCAGAAACGGAATAAAAAAACCCTAATTCGTTGAGAGAAAAATGAGATGAAGCCAAAACGGGGTGGACTAGAAAGCGTGGTTTGACCAAAGAAGTAAAAAAGGAGGCGACATAGAAAAGAGTATGCAAAGATTCCTTGAAATTGGTCACGTTTGGTGAGATTGGGTTTTTTCTTTTTCTATTTTTATTTTTGACGAGCGAAGATTATTTTAGAGAATTTTATTAGATATAAATCTGTGCGTTGCGGCGGAATTATTTATTTTGTTAATAATAAATTTATACGTACAATTAATAAATTAAAATATAATAAGAAGATGATAAATTATTGTGCGATGATCAAATTTTGGTAGCATATGTTACATAGAGTTGAGTAAAAATTTTGTGCACAAATACATATCCAAGTATAGAATTAATATGATCACTAAATTACATGACATTATATAACAGTTTTGTGTGTGTATATATATTCTCATTTTTGTTTTCAAGAAAGCAGAACCATTCTATGATGTCGATTTACTACACTTACTAATCAAATTTATGAAGTTGATTCGTCAAAAATTTAAACCAAATAGTGATTTAGTTTATTAAAATTGTATAAGATCATCAACAACAATAGCAACCATCAACATCAATGACATGAAATCATTTCAAAATTGTAGTTGTTCAATTAGAACAACTACTGATCAATTCAAATCAAAATCTAGAAACATACCTAAAAAGTCAAATAATTTCTGCCTTCAAATTGGGATTATTGAAAATTAATAATGGAGGTTCTTGACTAAATGGAGGCTGCCAATGATAAAAGGAAGACCGGTGACGTGCTTGGATACAAGTTTGTTCGAGAAATTTTTTGTCTCCATATAAAAATGTGACGTCATTGCATACGTTGTCACTAAATATAAGGATTTATGATGAACCAGTGTTGTTCAGTAATTTATTTATTTTTTAAAATTTTTTCAGTATTGTTCAGAAGTGGATAAAGATAATCAAGGTAATAAAGTTATTTAAAGTGAAGGGTCAAAATCATTTATTATACATCATTCGTAGAAGGTATGTATGTATTTATATTATAAAGTCGACCACTTTTTAGATGATGTAAATATATAAATATGATAATTTGTTATGTTATGATGTAAATAATGTAAAAATATTATGATTTTAGTATTTTAATGATGTAATTTGATTTTTTGTTCTTTTGATGAATTAATTAAATAATTTGAATTTTAGTTTTTTTTTTAATTTGATTTTTTTTAGTATTTTAGTATTTTTTTTAATTAGTATTTTTAGTATTTGATATAAATATGTAATTAGTATTTTAGTGTCGGGTAATTGACTTTTAGTATTTTGATATGTTTTACAACTATGATAAAATTTTAGTATTTGAATAAAATTTTAGTATTTTAGTATTTGAATTTTATTATTTTGATTAAATGATGTAAATATGTTATGATGTAAATATGATGTAAATGATGTAAATATGATAATATGATAATATGTTATGTTATGATGTAAATGATGTAAATATGTTATGATTTTAATATTTTAATGATGTAATTTAAATTTTTGTTCTTTTGATTAATTAACAAAATAATTTGAATTTTAGTTTTTTTTAGTTTGATTTTTTTTAGTATTTTAGTATTTTTTTTAAATTAGTATTTTTAGTATTTGATGTAAATATGTAATTAGTATTTTAGTGTCGGGTAAGTGACTTTTAGTATTTTGATATGTTATACAACTATGGTAAAATTTTAGTATTTGAGTAAAATTTTAGTATTTTAGTATTTGAATTTTAGTATTTTGATTAAATGATGTAAATATGTTATGATGTACATATGAAGTAAATGATGTAAATATGATAATATGTTATGTTATGATGTAAATGATGTAAATATGTTATGATTTTAGTAATTTAATGATGTAATTTGAATTTTTGTTCTTTTGATTAATTAACAAAATAATTTGAATTTTAGTATTTTAATATTTTTTAATTAGTATTTTTAGTATTTGATGTAAATATGTAATTAGTATTTTAGTGTCGGGTAAGTGATTTTTAGTATTTTGATATGTTATACAACTATGGTAAAATTTTAGTATTTTGATATGTTATACAACTATGGTAAAATTTTAGCATTTGAGTAAAATTTTAGTATTTTGATTAAATGATGTAAATATGTTATGATATAAGTGATGTAAATATGTAAATATGATAATATGTTATGTTATGATGTAAATGATGTAAATATGTTATGATTTTAGTATTTTAATGATGTAATTTGAATTTTTGTTCTTTTGATTAATTAACAAAATAATTTGAATTTTAATATTTTTTAATTTGATTTTTTAGTATTTTTGTCTTTTTTAATTAGTATTTTTAGTATTTGATGTAAATATGTAATTAGTATTTTAGTGTCGGGTAAGTGACTTTTAGTATTTTGATATGTTATACAACTATGGTAAAATTTTAGTATTTTGATATGTTATACAACTATGGTAAAATTTTAGTATTTGAGTAAAATTTTAGTATTTTAGTATTTGAATTTTAGTAATTTGATTAAATGATGTAAATATGTTATGATATAAATATGATATAAATACTAAGTATTTTTTTTTGGAATTTTAGTATTTTTGAATTTGATTTTTTTTAGTATTTTAGTATTTTTTTTAATTAATATTTTTAGTATTTGATGTAAATATGTAATTAGTATTTTTAGTATTTTTAGTATTTTAGTGTCGAGTAACTGACTTTAAAATAAAAAATCCTTATAGCTTGTTGGTTTGAGCATTTGTTTAAGGAGTGTAGGAGGTTTAGAGTTCAATTATCAAGGAGAGCATTATTTTATTTTATTTTTTAAAAAGCCCGCGGACCGGGCCAGTCTTTTTTATTATTAGTACTATTATAATTATTGCAATAATAATTATTATAATTATTCTAATAATTATAATTATAATTATAATTATAATAATTAATTATAATTGTAATTATAATAATGATTAATAGTAACAATAATAATAATAATAGTAGTTATAATAATAGTAATAATAATTATAATAACAATTATAATAATTATTATAATTATAATAATTATTATTATTATTATAATTATTATTATTATTGTTATTATTATTATAGTAATAATAATAACAACAATAATAACAAAAATAACAATAATAATTGTAACAATAATAATAATTATTATAATAGTAACAATAATAATAACAACAACAACAACAACAATAATAATAATAGAAATTATAATAATAGTAATAATTATAATTATTATAATAATAAAAATAATAATTATAAGATTAGTAATAATTATTCTAATAATAATAATAATAAATTAATATTAATAAAAATAGTAATAATAATAATAGTAAATATAATAATAATTATAATAATAGTAATAGTAATAGTAATAATAATAAAAAATATAGCACATGAAGCATGAAAAAATTTAATAATGACTTATAAGTAAAAAAAAGTTAAAAGTTAAGTTATTGTCAAACACTAAATAATAACAAATGACTTATAACTTGGTTTAACTTATAAGTCATTGTCAAACACCCTCTAATTCAAGATATTAAGAGAAATTAATATTTGATTATAAAAAAATTTACAAGTCAAGAAAAAGGAGAATTTGAAAAATTGGAGTTAAAAAAACTTACACACCATTGGTGCAACTTTATTATAGTATATAACTTCTTGAGATTATATTAATGGTATATAGTGAAGGAGAAGAAAGGAATATATGAGAGAAATCTCATGTTTTGATATAAATATTAATCCTCGGAAGATATTAATAGATAACTTGTGTTGCTCCAGCGGTCAAATGACCAAAGTTCCAAATGATAGGTCACAGTTTCGCATTTGGACATAATTTTTAAATGCTAAATACGAATATTTTTTTTTGACAATTCTCCGAATACCGAATATGGTCTTACAAAAACATGTTTATTGAGATTATTTTAATTTAAGGAAACATTTTAATAGTCATTGCAAAAAGTTGTATAAGATATGCAACAAAAATAAAAATTGTTGCCAATAAATGTGGTCCATATTAGGCAACGAAATATAGCAACAAAAAAACTTTCGTTGCCCACGATGAGGAGAAATCAAGTGGTTAGAAAATTTACAACGAATTTCTAACGAATTTTATTTCCAAATTTTGCAAAGACTTATGAATTTCGTTGCAAAAAGTAAAAGCCTGACACAATCTGCAACGAAGGACAAGTTTCGTTGCTAAACATACACTTTTAGCAATGATTTATAAAGCTGTTGCTTGAAAAATCGTCGTTGCTAAAGCTCCATTTTTAGCAACAAAAAAGCTTTCGTTGCCCACGATGATGGGAAATCAAGTGGCCTAAAATTTTACAACGAATTTCTAACGAAATTTTTTCCTGCCAATGAATTAGCAACGAATTTTTGCAACAACTTATGAATTTCGTTGTAAAAAGTGAAAGCCTGACACAATCTGCAACGAATGACAAATTTCGTTGCTAAACATATACTTTTAGCAACGACTTATAAAGTCGTTGCCCGAAAAATCGTTGCTAAAGGGCCATTTTTTTGTAGTGTATCAAGATTTTTCAAACACTGAAATCATTTTTAAATGATTTAAATATGAAATAATTTTATTATCATTAATATTTAATTAATATTAAATTATTAATGAAACCATTGCCAAAATATTAAAGTTATTTATAATAACTCAAAATATTTTTAAAACATTTTTATTACTCTTAAATTATTTTTAAAATAATTAAAATCATTTTTAAATATTTATCATTAATAATTAAGTATTAATGTATTATTTATCAAAATATTAAAAGTTATTAATTATAACTCAAAATATTTTTAATTCATTTATTTCCTTTTTAAATGATTTTTACATTAATAAAACTATTTTTAAATTACTCTAATATCATTTAATATTAAATTATTAATGAAATTTACCTTTAAATATTAAAAGTTATATTTTATTACTTAAAATATTTTTAAAACATTTATTTTCATTTAAATTGATTTTTTTAATATTAAAATCATTTAAAACTAATTTATTTAATATAATTATTAAATAAATCAAATATCATTAATATTAAATAATTAATGAAATTTGTCTTAAAATATTAAAAGTTATATTTTATAACTTAAAATATTATTAAATACCATTTTATTATTTAAAATAATTTTTAATATAATAAAATCATTTTTAATCAATTTATTTAATACATTTATTAAATAAATTAAATATTAATAATATCCAAATAAATATTAATATTTATGAAAAATATGTCAAATTATTACAAGTTAATTTTTATAACTTAAAATAATTTTTAAAACTATTTTTGGAATTTTTAATATTTAATTTCTATTTTTAAATGATTTTTGAAAATTAATTAATTAAAATTAACTAAGTTTGTCGCTAAAGCCTTTGGCGACAGAAACCGTCGCCTTAGGTGTTCTTGAGGCTCAAGAACACACATACACCAGTTTCGAGTTAGCTAGTTTGACCAAGTTTAATTCGTAAACTGTAATGTTTCTGGGCATGCTTCTGGTCATAACTTGTAGGACTAGTACCATACTACAAGCTCCAACAATCAACTTGATCAAACAACAACTAATGAAGGAGATCTAAGCCTCCAAAGTATCTGTCAGAGCTGTTCTTCATTTCTGGGTTACCCAGAAATGAAGAACAGTTCAACTGCCTTACTTTGGGCTTCTATAACTTGTGATTCTTGTAGAGGTTTAGTGATCTAAGGGTTCGAGGTTGTAGTAAACATGTAAAAGAAGAGATCTATCACATAATATACATATAACAACATCACAAACAATAGACCCAGTCTGGTCAAACCATGTCAGAAGACATGCTCATCGATTTTCTGGGTTACCCATAAAACAGATGTCATGGTCGTTCTGCCTGGTTTGACCAACCATTACTTTCAACATGTTTAATGTTTATGTGATCTAAAGACACTATCATGTAGTATAAACAACATACTATAACTTAGATACAAATTCAAGAACATATTATCAAACCACTGTCCTATCCGTGCCCATGAAAATCCTGTCAGAGCTTCCTGGACACGTTCTGGGTTACCCAGATTTCGCATGGTCATGCCCAGTCAACATGGTTTGACCGGCCATAACTTGCAATCTAGACACGATCTAAGCCTGATTCCAGATCCAGATCAAAGACCACATATCAAACTACATATCTAAAACATAAAACAACAAATATCATGATCAGGCAAGAATCTAGAGCCACTGACATTCGTTGTCAGACCACAATTTAAACTTTTTCCAGATTTTGAAAATCTTCAAATCCGAGCCTATAGATGTTATGGATCTAACATCTATCAACCCAGATCATCATTATACACTATATTCAACATGTTTTAACATAAAAACAAAACATTTAACATAGGATCAAAGATCATATTTGGTTTTAGGGTTTATACCTCTTATGAACAATCTTTTAATTCTTGGATTTTGATCTGTTATAGGTGTTAGTGGGGCTTTGTTTGGGACTGGTCTAGCAATTAATTTCGTGGGTCTTGAGCTTGAGAGAATTTGGTTGAGTATTGGTGCAAAATGAGCTAACAAAATGTTATTTTCTCTTTCCCAATCTATTTATACAATGTAAGACCCCAACTTTTATATATAAAGATGAATTTTCTATAAATATTATTTTTGAATATTATGGAGTAAATTTGATATAATGTTATAGTTGTGGGTAATATTTATAAATTTTGCAAAGTAAGCAAGTTGTTATAAAATATTCGTTTGGTCGGGGAATATTCTTTTTGTCGGGGAATATTTGTACGACGGCACAATCATTGGTGGACCCCACAACGGAATTATTGTCGGATTGAGAAAACGACAAAAATACTTTATGAAAATAGCGGCGGAGGTATTACCGTTAAAACAGTTGAACTACCCGGTAGTAAAAGTACAGTAATACGCGTGGTTACATAGTAGCAAATGGTATTGATTATTGATGCTTACGTGAGAAGTCACTCAGCTATACTCAATTATTGCTACAGTAATTGATGTATCATATCTCTTATATTATTAATTCAATTATTGTCACAGTATCATCTGTATAATATGTTATATTATTAAATCAATAATTGAGACGACAAGTTATAAATAATTAATAATTGTTGAAAGATTAAATATTTGTTGATTAAAAATAAAATAATTTGTGGTAATATTTATTCAATCCTTGATGTATATAAAGAGTCTATTATGAGACGTTTGTGGTAAGTTTGGTTATTTTATGGGGGGCCCATATGTCATCATCTAAGAGTCTCTTCGTCAATAGTAATTACCTTCGTCAATAGTAATTACCTTCGTCAATAGTAACTACCTTTACCAGACGTCAAACCACTTGTCGTTTCATATTACAGGAGTCGAACCAATTGTCGTTTCACATTACAGGCGTCAAACCACTTTTCTTTTCACATCACCAGTCGTCAAGCCACTTGCCTTTTCACATTTCAAGTGCTAAGCTAGAAATCTTCTATAAATAGAGGCCTATTGCTTCATTATTTTTCACGAATTCATTCAAGCTATAGAGAGAGAAAGTATAGAGAGAATAAGAGAGAAAGAAGAAAAGTATTCTGTTACTACACTACTGCAGTATTCAATCTACTACTAATATAAAGGATGTTATTCTTTCTTATTCATGAAGAGAACTGTTGTTATTCTATTGCTTATTATTCTGTTGGAATAACCTGTATACGCGGTTTACCCTATACTTGGTGACATTCTTCTATTATTCTGTTGGAACATCATGTCTGTGTGTTTTACACCGGACCTGGTTCCGTCTTTATTATTATTCTGTTGGAACATCCTGTCTGTGTGTTTTACACCGGACCTGGTTCGGTCTTTATTATTCTGTTGAAACATCTTGTCGGTGCAAATTTTGCCTGACCTGGTTCCGTTATTATTATTCTGTTAGAATAACCTGTCTATGCGAAGTACCGCATGCATGGTGATTTCTTTTGTTATTCCATTCTTTATTATACTTAGTTGGTTAAAGTTTTGACTTCTATACTCCATGAAATTAGTAGAATATCCTTGATATTTGCGCTTCATCCAGTATCTTTTCATGGAAATATTCTTCAGATCATTCTTGAATTTTACTCTACAAAGCAGTATCATGTTGACAATTTGGACATTATTAGTTCCTGGATAAATTAATTCTTGAACTTGTTTTATTGAATTCTTATATCATTGTCATCATCCTCATGTTTATATTATGTTGAAAGTCATCTGTGGCCTGTAGTGCATAGATGGACTTGGTATGATTATGACCAGGGATTATTCGGTGTACTCATGACCGTAGTGTTACAAATGATGTGGTAAAAGTTATCATTGGCCCGTAGTGCATTGATGGACAGTTGTTGGCATGATCATGACCATTAATGAATACACGAATGTCCTTGGCTGTAGTGCATGGGTAATTTGTGGTCGTGATACTAAAGAATATCCTTGGCCGTAGTGCATGGGTGATTCGATGATGTTGATTATTTATTAAGCTGAGTCCTAGCGATAAAAGTCATGAAAAACCTTTTAAATCATAAAAGATAGTAGATTTTATTCTCTACTTGACTCTTTTAATGGATTGCTTGTTCCGCTGCAGTTAAACTTGATGTTGTTATATTTTATCAGTTTAACACTGTTGAAGGCTAACGATAATTTATTCTGCATTATCTTAGTCATAATATTTCTTACTGGGCTAGTTGAGCTCACCCTTTCTTTCACTGTTCTCTTCAGGAAATGAGAACATAGCAGGGACTAGTCAGGGAACGGAGTGACGGTCCAGAGGATAACATTAGTAGTTCTCACTATTCTGTGAAATAGTGTGTTAATAATTGTAATGAGGACTCCTTTTGAGTTTGTATAATCTCTAGTAGACAATAATTGTATTCAAACTCACAGTTATGTTTTGTCGTATTGTATACGACAGTTGTATTAGTAAGTTGTATTTGAATTTTGTACCATGTATCTGACGACCCAAGATGGGTGATGTATACCTAATTTTGGGGGCGTCACATACAACTTAGATGCAATGAACATGACTGATTATGTGGCTTGTTGCTGATTATTTAGGGCACATGGGGTTCTTAGATTTGTTCACCAACTCCATATCTTGCTAGATTTACAAGTTATCAAAAAATAATGCAATAAGGGCAAAATGGTCTTTTGACTTTCAAATTTAATGGCAATTTTGTAAACTTGGCAAACCCTTAGGGTTTAACCCTAAGATTTTCCAAAAATTAGATTTTTAGGATTTCATTTTAGGGTTTAAAATAAAATACAAAAAAAAATAGTTTCCAAAAATATAAATTAGAGTTTACTAAATATAATTAGTTTTCTAATTACATTACTTGAATATTTAGGGTTTAAAGTTCACTAATTAGCATTAGGGCTTACAGTTTACAATTGGGGTTTCAATTTACTAATTAGAGTTACTAATTTTAGAATTAGAATTTCTAGTTAATTAGGGTTTTCAAAAATTAAAAAGGGTTTTCCTAATTAACATAAAATCCTATAAAACACAACATAAATCATATAACACAATTACTACACTGTCTTGAACGCGTAATTAACTTTCGAATTAGGGTTTAACCAATTAAGATTAAGGTTTTGTCATGTTACATAAAAATTGTTCCATACATTAACATTATACACATACAGTATATATTTATAACATTAAAAAATAATAATATTATATTATTATTCCCATTCCTTAGCCAAAAATCTAAAATTAGGGTTTTGATTCCATATCTGATTTATCTTGCATATATAACATTATTAATTAAGTTAAAAATAATTAACTTGAATAATCTGAACAAATTCATATAATAAAATATTTATTATAATAATTCTAATAATCATTTCATATATTATTTAAATAATATATAATCATGTTTTCATGGAAAATAATAATAAAAACATTTCTACTATAAAATTAATTATTATTAGGATATAATTTATAATGTTCAATAATTCTAAAATAAAATCATTTGTAATTATTCATGTAATAAATATATTTTATTTATCATAAACATATATATCCACATTACCTTGGCACATATTCCCCATATTTATTTTAATAAATAAAAAAAAATTATACGCAAAATTTCTGATTTATTTATATAGAAAATATCGGGTTATTACAGTCAACTTCGTCGAGGCTTATCAGACCTTGGTTGGGAAACCCTAGACATTGATTAATGTCTGATGCCCTTATCTTTAGACTTGCTCCTTGGACCTTCGTGGACAGAATTCCAGAATCTAGTGATGCATTGGAGTAGAACTGCTTCACTAGCTCTGTATAGATTGGAGTGTCGGCCTCCAAGCGCTCAGAAAACCCAGCTTTTCTTACGAGCTCAAGTGTGTCCTTAAACTTCTTTTATGATCTTTCGAACTTCTTGAAGCCGAGTTGGATTCCGGTTATAACTTGATATTCTTCCATTATGAGGGTTCGAAAATATATGGGTATTTGGTTTCAGACCTCTTATGAGAGATAGCTGAATGCGATTTCGGCGAATCTAGAGGTTTGATGGATTTAGGCTTTGAAGAGGATTCTAGGGTTTGAAAAAGAGTGGGAGAGAGGTTCGAAAACCTTTGATAACTATTTGCATATTTTGGATTTGTCTCTATGGCAGTTCCTTCGGATTCTATATAAGCTGTGATGTGTCAACCAGCCATTAGTTGCACGATGCCCAGTAATAAACTGTAACTCCTCATAAACTTTTCAGTTTGATATTACTTTTAAGAAAATAGGCGTCAATGACGTGGATTAACCGTTGACCTTTTTGGTTCGTAGAGTAGCTTGGTGAGGTATGTGACGCCCCCAAAATAGGTATACATCACGTATTCTGAGTCGCCAAATACATGGTACTGAATACAAATATAAACTAATTATACAACAGTCGTGTAAAATACGACACAACATATGCTGTGAGTTTTAATACAAATATTGTCATCTAAACAATATCCACACTCAATGGAATCCTCATTACATTTATTATTACACTATTTCACAGAATATTGAGGACTACTAATGCACCATCTAGGACCATCACTCTGTTCCCTGACTAGCCCCAGCTACGTTCTCATTTCCTGAAGAGAACAATGAAAGAAAAGGTGAGCTCAACTAGTCCAGTAAAAAATATTATGACTAAGATAATGCAGAATAAATTATCGTTAGCCTTCAACAGTATTAAACTGATACAATATAACAAACATCAAGTTTAACTGCAGCGGAACAAGCAATCCATTAGAAGAGTCAAGTAGAGAATAAAATCTACTATCTTCTATGATTTAAAAGTTTTTTCATCACTTTTATCGCTGAGACTCAGCTCAAGAAATAATCCACATCATCAAATCATCCTTGCACTACAGGCCAGGGATATTCTTTAGTATCACGACCACGAATTATCCATGCACTACGGGCCAAAGATAATCGTATTTTCATCAACGGTCCTGATCATGCCATAAAACAATTCATCTTTGCACCCTTGGCCGACGAGAATCCATAGCCATAATCATACCAAAAACTGTCCATCAATGCAT
The DNA here is from genome assembly GCA_016801055.1 of Panax notoginseng. Classification (NCBI taxonomy): domain Eukaryota; kingdom Viridiplantae; phylum Streptophyta; class Magnoliopsida; order Apiales; family Araliaceae; genus Panax; species Panax notoginseng. Next base: position 98,086,561 of record CM029021.1, on the reverse strand, counting down.
TACGGGCCAATGAGGACTTTTTTTCACATCATTTATAACATTACGGTCATGATTATACCGAATAATCCCTGGTCATAATCATACTAAGTCCACCTAAGCACTACAGGCCACAGATAACTTTCAACATAATATAAACATGAGGATGATGGCAATGACATAATAATTCAATAAATCAAGTTCAAGAATTAATTTATCCAAGAACCAATAACGTCTAAATTGTCAACATGATACTTCTTTGTAGAGTAAAATTCAAGAATGCTCGATCAGAAGAATATTTCCATGAAAAGATACTGGATGAAGCGCAAATATCAAGGATATTCCACTAATTTTATGGAGTATAAAAGTCAAAACTTTAACCAACTGAGTATAATAAAGAATGGAATAACAAAAGAAATCACCAGGCATGCGATAGACCGCACATACAGGTTATTCCAACATAATAATAAATAACGGAACCAGGTCATGCGTAAAGCACAGACAAGATGTTCCAACAGAATGATAAAGAACGGAACAAGGTCATGCGTAAACGCACAGATAAGATATTCCAACAGAATAATAAATAATGGAACCAGGTCAGGCGTAATACGCACCGACATGATATTCCAGCAGAATAATAAAGAATGGAATAATAGAAGAATTTCACCATGTATGCGGTACTTCGCATAAACAGGTTATTCCAACATAATGATAAAGAATGGAATAACAGAAGAATTTCACTAAGTATAGGGTATCCCGCGTATACAGGTTATTCCAATAGAATAATAAAGAATGGAATAACAGAAATTCTCTTCATGAATAAGAAAGAAAGAATACCCCTTACGAGTAAAACAAATAATATCCCTTACCTTAGAAAGAAGAGTACTGGATATAGGAGTAGTGAAGTAGCAGAACACTTTTCTTCTTTCTCTCTATAGTTTCTCTCTCTAGAGTTTCAGTGAATTCGTAAGAAATAATGAAGGAATGAACTTCTATTTATAGAAGAATGGACTGCATAGTAACTAATTCATGAACGGTCCAGATTGATTTACTTTAAACGGACGGTCCAGATTTAAAACAAAATCTTTTAAATAAAATATAATATATTCTATTTATAATCTAATAAAACGAATAACTTTATAAAAGTATTCTGTTTTATATAAAAAGATTTTACTATGCAAAACACTATGCAGGCACTATGCAATACTATGCATAATAAAATATAAAATATTCTAATTATTGTCTAATAAAACAAATAACTTTATAAAAGTATTTTGTTTTATATAAAAAGATATTACTATGCAAAATACTATGCATAATAAAATATAATATATTCTATTTATAGTATAATAAAATGAATAACTTTATAAAAGTATTCTGTTTTATATAAAAAGCTTTTCTGTTTTATTACATTAATAATACTAATAAAACAAAACTGAGTGACTTATCACGTAAGTATCAATAATCAATACCGTGTGCTACTATGCAACCACACATATTACTGTACTTTTACTACCGAGTAGTTCAACAGTTATAACGGTAAAACTTCCGCCGTTATTTTTATAAAATATTTTTATCGTTTTCTCAATCCGACAATAATTCCGTTGCGGGGTCCACCAATGATTGTGCCGTCGTACGAATATTCTCTGATAAAATGAATATTCCCCGACCAATCGAATATTATATAATAACTTGCGTACTTTGCAAAATTTATAAATACTATCCACAACTATAACATTATATCAAATTCACACCATAATATAAAAAAATATTTCGAGAAAATTAAATATTTATTCAAAAAATTTGGGGTCTCATAATCTCCCATCCTTACGGAATTTTGTCCTCGAAATTTACGTAGGTACCTGGTATGCCAAACAGGTGAGGATACATTGACTTCACTTCAAATTCTAACTCTTGAGGTATAACCTTTGAGCGTCAAATATGATCCTTCTTATCCAAGATTTTAACACGTATCTCCTCATGCGTTAAATCTTCTGTTATCTCGTCCGGTTATAAATTAATAATGTGGTTCGGGTAGTCCACATATTTACGTAACATCGATACGTTAAAAACGTTATGAACACGCGACATATTTGGCGGTAAAACGAGTCTATAAGTCACAGTTCCTACTTGATCGAGGATTTCAAATGGGTCAATTAAATCGAGGGTTGAGATTTCCTCTCTTCGTCGATTCTTGCTTCTAGAATAACGCCCTCTTGAACCTTCTTAATTCTTCACATTCATCAGCTCCGGGTGTATAGCTTGAGCGGCTTTAATTTTATTGATTAAAGTCAATTCTACTCATATATTCGTTATCTTCACGTAGGTTCGTATATTCGCACTTGTAACCGCATACGATCTTCTACACAACGCGTTAGTTACCATGTTCGCTTTTCCTACGATGGTATTGAATGGTACGATCGTAATCTTCAACAGCTCGAGTCAACGTCTTTGGCACATGTTACGTTCATTTTAGTTGAACAAATATTTGAGGGTTTAAGAAATGGGTTTTGTACTGGGGTCAATACAAAATTCGATTTCACGCTCTGGGGTAGACCAGGAAGTTTTCAAGAATACGTCAAGAAATTTATTAACAATAGAAATATCATTCAAAACTATGACTCTCATCCAAGACTTGGATAACACGTCACATTGATACCTATCAACTTGTCATCATCATTCACAACGTCTCCTACGGAAAGTCTGGCTTCGGTGCATTCCACACAAGGGAGTCAACAACGAAAGGATCGGGGCTCTTTACTTATGGCTTGATATGACAATGATTGACTTTAGTGGTTTGGTTACATTAAAATCGCATAACAGATTGGTTAGGAGTATGAAAGCTAACAACCTTACAAAAAACATGATGAGTAGTTAACCAATTATTTCCAAAAATCACATCAAAGGCAAGTATTTTCAAAGAGATAAGATCGACAGGTAACGTGAAAGTGTTGATTTGAACAAGATTTATAAATAGTGGAGGTAATGAAGGTTTCTCCTAACTGAGTTTAAACAGATATATCAAAGTCTAACTTCTCCGGAGTTAACTTCAAATATTGAACACAACTAGGTGAAATAAAAGAGTGAGTAGAACCGGTATCTAACACGGTATAGACTTCGTAAGAGTTTATGACTAACATACCCGTGATAATTTTATTCAGGTTCTTCGTCACGAAAAAAAACGCTCTCTCTTAAACTACCGGCTTTGGCTTGTCTGGGACATCCTTTGGCATCACTATCCCAGCTGGACTTGACTTCACAATACGACAAAATCGAGCTAGGTGACCTTCTCTTCCGCAATTAAAACACGTTTTGGATTGCTCCTTACAGTTTGGACGGATGTGTCCCTCCTGTCCGCATTAGAAACATACGACCGGTGGTCGTTCTTCTTCCTTTAAAACGGGTGCTGATGCCGACGTCTTCACGTCATTGTTGAACCTTCTCTTCTTGAAATGTCCATTCTTATTGTTTTGGCCATGATTACCATCGAAGTGGTTACCATTTCTGGCATGTTGATTCCCTCCATGCTTATTGTCACTGCTTTGATGATTGTTATCACCGGTATTATCATTTTGCCGGCTGCTTTCTTTTGGTTGGGTTGACTCATTATCGCGCTCCAAAAACTCAGCCCTATTAACAACATCTGAATACAAACACAATTTATAGAGATAAGATATTGACGTATCTCAGGTTTCAAATCTCGTAGAAACATTCGCGTCATTCTCTCCTCATTATCAACCAAATGGGACGCAAATCGGGACAACTCATCAAACTTGGCTTCGTACTGCGACACGGTCATATTGTTTTGCTCTAACTTGATAAATTCCACCTCCTTCATGTGACGAATGCTTTCGGGAAAGTACTTGTCATTGAACAGCTCTTGGAACTTCTCCCAAGACATCTTGAGTGCGTCAGGCTGGGAACGTTTTACAGATTCCCATCAGTAATCTGCCTCTTCACGCAACATAAAGGTGGCAAAGGGAACCTTTTGCTCCTCGGAGCATCCCAAGACATCAAATATCTTGGTGATCTGCTTTAACCACGTCTCCGCCTTAAGTGGTTCTGGCTTTTCCAAAAACTTCGGTGGTCCCAGCTCCTTGAATTGCTTAGATGTGACCAACCGTGGGTTACCATTGTTTCCTCCTTCATTATGAACAGGAGCCGCCTTCGCCTGATGTTGCATGAATTCTAAAAAGCTCCTAAACGTACCGTCATTCGTCAATTCATCAGTGTTATTGTTTACAGGAGGATTATCACCATCCTGTTGCACATTGTCCTGATTATTGATCTGTGGAGACTCAACGGTCTCCTGTGCTCCATTGTTTATCTCAACATTCTCGGATGTCATTTTCAGATACTGCCACAAAAAAAAGATTAATTGATATGTAACATATTATCTCTATATTCTGACCAAACAATTAAATACCAAATAAACTTAGGTATGTCATACTAGCGAAGGAATTCCCCGTCTCTCCCCTCCTAGTTCTATTCTCACATCTTAGCCAGAGATCATATCCATAAGCTTTGATACCAATTGTGATGCCCCCAAAATAGGTATACATCACCTATTCTGAGTCGCAAATACATGGTACTGAATACAAATACAAACTAATTATACAACAGTCGTGTAAAATACGACACAACATATTATGTGAGTTTTAATACAAATATTGTCATCTAGAAAATATCAACACTCAATGGAGTCCTCATTACATTTATTATTACACTATTTCACAGAATATTGAGGACTACTAATGAACTATCTAGGACCATCACTCTGTTCCCCGACTAGCCCCAGCTGCGTTCTCATTTCCTGAAGAGAACAATGAAAGAAAGGGTTAGCTCAACTAGCCCAGTAAGAAATATTATGACTAAGATAATGCAGAATAAATTATCGTTAGCCTTCAACAGTGTTAAACTGATATAATATAACAAACATCAAGTTTAACTACAGCGGAACAAGCAATCCATTAGAAGAGTCAAGTAGAGAATAAAATCTACTATCTTCTATGATTTAAAAGGTTTTTCATCACTTTTATCGCTGAGACTCAGCTCAATAAATAATCCACATCATCAAATCATCCCTGCACTACAGGCCAATGATATTCTCTAGTATCACGACCACGAATTATCCATGCACTACGAGCCAAAGATAATCGTGTTTTCATCAACGGTCCTGATCATGCCATAAAATAATTCATCTTTGCACCCTTGGCCGACGAGAATCCATAGCCATAATCATACCAAAAACTGTCCATCAATGCATTACGGGCCAATGAGGACTTTTTTCACATCATTTGTAACATTACGGTCATGATTATACTGAATAATCCCTGGTCATAATCATACCAAGTCCACCTATGCACTACAGGCCACAGATGACTTTCAACATAATATAAACATGAGGATGATGACAATGACATTATAATTCAATAAAACAAGTTCAATAATTAATTTATCCAGGAACAAATAACGTCAAAATTTTCAACATGATACTTCTTTGTAGAGTAAAATTCAAGAATGCTCAGAAGAATATTTCCATGAAAAGATACTGGATGAAGCGCACATATCAAGGATATTCCACTAATTTCATGGAGTATAGAATTCAAAACTTTAACCAACTGAGTATAATAAAGAATGGAATAACAAAAGAAATCACCAAGCATGTGATAGACCGCACAGACAGGTTATTCCAACAGAATAATAAATAACGGAACCAGGTCATGTGTGACGCCCCCAAAATTAGGTATACGTCACCCATCTTGGGTCGCCACTTACATGGTACATAAATTCAAATACAACTTAATAATACCACTGTCGTGTACAATACGACAAAACATAAATTGTGAGTTTGAATACAAATATTGTCTACTAGAGATTATACAAACTCAAAAGGAGTCCTCATTACAATTATTATCACACTATTTCACATAATAGTGAGGACTACTAATGCTATCCTCTGGACCATCACTTCGTTTCCCGACTCGTCCCAGCTATATTCTCATTTCCTGAAGAGAACAGTGAAGAAAGGGTGACCTCAACTAGCCCAGTAAGAAATATTATGACTAAGATAATGAAGAATAAATTATCGTTAGCCTTCAACAGTGTTAAACTGATATAATATAACAAACATCAAGTTTAACTGCAGCGGAACAAGCAATCTATTAGAAGAGTCAAGTAGAGAATAGAATCTACAATCTTTTATGATTTAAAAAATGTTTTCATCAACTTTTATCACCTGTATTCACCTGAACCACTAAAGATTATAATTAAGTTCACAATTCATATTTATAATAACATGAATTAACAATTCATTCTTGCCACAAGGCTTAATAGAACGTTTACTCAATATCCTTACCCCAAAGGCTGAAGATATTCAAGTGTAATAACAATGATCATACCAATCAGTTGTCTACCTTTGCACTACGTACCAAAGATATTCAACTATAAAACCAATCGCTGAGACTCAGGTAAATAAATAATCCATATCATCAAATCATCCCCACACTACGTGCCAAGGATATTCGTTAGTATCACCAATGGTCATGATCATGTCATACACCTGTCCATCTTTGCGCTACGGGTCAAAGCTATCAAATAACAGATCATCTATGCACTACAGGCCAAAGATATACAACTGTAAAATCAATAACCAACTTAGTACAATAAAGATTGGAATAATAAAAGAATTTCACCATGTATGCAGTACTTCACATAGACAGGTTATTCCAACATAATAATAAAGAATGGAATATTAGAAGAATTTCACCATGTATGCAGTACTTTGCATAGACAGGTTATTCCAACATAATAATAAAGAATAGAATAACAGAAGTTCTCTTCATGAATAAGAAAAAAAGAATACCCCTTACGAGTACAACAAATAATATTCCCTACCTTTGAAAGAAGAGTATTCCGACTGGTAGAGCGATGATATACTCGAAGAAAACTTGTACTACGCTCAAAGCTTTCTTAAACTCTAAAGAAATACGCTCAAGATTATAGAAGAAGAATTCTCTCTATAGTTTCTCTCTCTAGAGTTTCAGTGAATTCGTAAAAAATAATGAATGAATGAGCTTCTATTTATAGAAAAATAGAATGCATAGTAACTAACTCATGAATGGTCCAGATTGATTTACTTTAATCTGACTGTGACAACCCCAAAACAGGTCCATTCCATCCAACCTATTCTGAGTCGCCAAATACATGATACAGAAAATAACTACAACTTTATTACAACAATTGTCGTGTAAAATACAACAACATATATGCTGTGAGTTTGGATACAAATATATACCAAATGTGACTCATGTCCCAACTGTGGACAGCACCTCACAATGACACCTTACATAAAGGTATAGTCAAAAACTGTTTTAGAAATTAGAATCTTTGGGAAGTGCTCAAGGAAACCTTTGTACATGGGGGGCCATGCGTCTAGGTTATGATATATATCATATGGCCACAGAATTATCCTTGGTTGACCCAATAGACCCCAAAGAAAAACGAGAAGATTACTATCATATTCTTCCCAATGGTGAGTCTTCTCTTGACTTATCATTATCTCCACTGTCTCTAATTGAGAATTATACTTCAAACAAATACCAAGATTATATAGGTAGTGCTCGTAGATATACTCAGTAAGTGGATGAGCACAACCCTGTCTTATGATGACACGAGGTTGTATGTCATTAGCCATTTTGTAAGATAGTGGTAAAACACCCTTCCAACGTTGGGTTCGCTTCACCCAAGATGATTCACCAAATATAACTCCTAAATGATGACCACCGTTCTATTCACCTGTTACCCCCGCTCGACCCAGCTACACTCTTATTACCTGAAAGGAATTGTGAACAGAAGGGTGAGCACAACTAGCTCAGTAAAGAATATCATGACTAAAGATAATTAAATTATCAATAGCCTTCATCAATAATAAATCAGAGATTTAGAACATATGGTAAATGATAAAAATTTCAACCATAGTTGCAGCAGAACGAGCAATCCATTAGAAGAGTCAAATAGACTATAAAGTCTATTATCTTCTCCATGTTAAAAATACACCAACAATATTTTATCCCTGTAACATCAATTAACAATTCTGGTCCACAATCATATGAATAACTCATAATCATAACTGTAGTTCTAAATTCCTCTTCTCATCCAGGACGAAGATAATTTTCATCACCTATCTTTTCCTGAAACATCAAAGATCATGGTTATACCAAATCACAGTTCCTGTTCATAATCATACTAATAAATCCATCTTTACACTACGGCCAAAAATATTCAACAACAGTTTATCTTTGCACTACAGGCCAAAGATATTCATCAACAGACCATCTTTGTACTACAGGCCAAAGATATTCATCAATAATTCATCTTTACACTACAGGCCAAAGATATTTCTCAACAGTTCATATTTGCACTACATGCCAAATATATTCATCAACAGTTCATATTTGCACTACAGGTAAAATATATTAATATCTCAAAGAAATATATAATCATTTCAGAATTTATATACACCATAATTATAACCATGTTAATCAATTCATCTTTACACTTAAGCTAAAGATATTCAATTGTAAATTCAATGGTCATGATCATACCAGTTACAATTCAACTTTGCACTACAGGCCAAAGAGAATTCTAGTCATGATCATACCAATAATCTACCCATCTTTACACTCCAGTAAAAGGGAATTTCAACATCAGGATTATAAAAATGTTATATATGATAATAAAAACAATATAATCAATACATAATTTTAATCTCAAGAGTAATATTCATAACTCAACTATAATTTGGTTAGAAAAAGAAACTAATTTTTTCGTGAATAGTAACTCGTGAATAGTAACTCATGAATAGTAACTCGTGAATAGTAACTCATGAATAGTAACTCCGACACAAAAAGGTAGAAATTCCACAATAAAATTTCTACCAATATTTCGATATAATGATATTGAAAGAATAACATTTCTTAAGCTTATAAATAATTTATTTTAATTGTTTACACTTTACTAAATAATACATTTAATCATCCTAAAATGCCAAACTCATAATATTTCATCACCAATAACCAAAAATCCTCATCAAAAATCTGCATATACCTCATATAGGATTCTCAAGCCATAAAATCCTATTTTCTAATTTTCTTACTTCACATAATATATTTAATTCATTTACTCATAACTAGTCCCTTTTCATGAAAAATACCAAATCAATGTAAACAATTTTTCTTTTCTGGAATTTAACATAATATAGTCCCATATTGAACATATATTTTTCCCGGAATTTTTAAAATTCATTTACTATTTTTCATATGGCCAAAACAGCCGAATATTTAGATATTTATCAAAAATTGTACTTTTATCCAAAATTTCTGAAATTTATAGAGTATACTTCTATCATATACATGTACTCTCAATAAAAATTTCACCAATTTTAGAGTTAACCACAAGGAGTTATAAGCGGTTACTTTTAAAATAGTATTTCCCCGTAAAATTCATAACTCTTAATCTATACATCCAAAAATCACCATTTTTGGACACAATCAATAAAACTCATCAAAATATCATTTCAAATTTTTCTAGAATTTTCTGAAGGTCAGAAGAATTACGAACTGAAAAACATAATAACCCTTAAAATCCTTTATTATCCCTTACCACAAAAGTGCAGTATTTCTGATTGGAATGCAAAGCCGAAGGAAACTTGCACTGAATAGCAACTCTCAAAGTATCTAAATACTCATAAAATATGCTTCATAATATAGAGAGATAAAGAGAGAAAGCTTATGTTTCTGGTGTGATTTTCAATTCTAACTTAGCCCTGTATTTATAGGAAAATGTTAGCACGCCGAAGCAGACTTAACCTGCAACCTGATGGCTTTACCTGCTACTATTCCCACCCACCACATTTGAATAAAAAACTCAGCACATTTCTTCACCAACCAAGAGTGGGGCCCACCAATTATAGAATTTTCCACCAAAATGATTAACTCCGAAAATTCAACAATTTCTGAATCAGTCATCTCGTAAAATTCATAACAAATCATATGCTCATTTTTAACGGTTCAAAATTTGTGGACATATACTCAACTTATATATGTATAACATATCCAAAAATTACCACGATCCAACGGTCGGATTAAAAATTATAACCCCCGCAAAATATCTTAAAAACCCTAATTTGATTTTCAATACCTCCGTTCCGACAAAAATACAGATAAAATACCTCAACATTAACTCCTTCATTTTTAACCACAAAAATATATCCCTCATTTATATCCACATAAAATAAATATTTCCTTATCATATGAATCAATAATTAATTATTCACAAATAATATTACAGAATCACATTTATAACAACCAGGCCGTTCCCAGGAAAGAGGGGGGCTTTCCAATAAGAATTTCTCCTTACTGGCGCGCAATTAGGTGACCAAACCTCTCATTAGACATAACTTTCTAGACATTGCCACTAATGTTATCTAATAATATTATTCAGATAATATGAATTATTGATCTGATAATGGAAAATACTGTGTAATGACAATTATTGAACAACAATAATATAAAATTTTAACGTAGCAATTATTGAATCAATAAAATAAAATATTGAACAGTAATTACTATGACAATTATTCAGTAGTGCCTTCTTACGTAAGAATCAATAATTGAAAAAAATACTGTGCAATACCGTGTGCTACTGTGCAACTACGCGTATTACTGTATTTTAACCACCAGGTATTAACGGTAACAACTACGCCGTTATTTATAAAAACTCAATTTTGTCGTTTTTTTCATCCAATCACTTTCCGTTATGGGGCCCACAAATAGCTGCGCCGTCGTACGAATATTTCCCGACAGAAAGAATATTCCACGACCAAACGAATATTCCCCGACAAAATGAATATTTTATAACCACTTGCTTATTTTGAAAAATATTCATATATCACTCTTAACTTTAACTTTTTATCAATTTAACCATTTACTAAATAGAAAAATTGAATACTTTTATTTCATAAAATTTGGGGTCTTACACTGACGGTCTATATTTAAAGCAAAATCTTTTAAATAAAATATAATATATTCTATTTTATATAAAAAGATTTTTACTATGCAAACACTATGCATGCACTATGTAAACACTATGCATAATAAAATATAATATATTCTATTTATAGAATAACTTTAATAAAGTATTCTGTTTTATATAAAAAGATTTTACTATATAAAATACTATGCACAATAGAATATAATATATTCTATTTATAGAATAACTTTATAAAAGTATTCTGTTTTATATAAAAAGATTTTACTATGCAAAACACTATGCATAATAGAATATAATATATTCTATTTATAGAATAACTTTATAAAAGTATTCTGTTTTATATAAAAAGCTTTTCTGTTATAATTTCAACCAACGGTCTGAAAAAGTAGTACATCTCTTCATGGAATAATATTGTACCCAAAAATAATTTAGACCGAAAATAAATATATTTTTCGGGTGAATAGTACCCCGTGAATAGTACTTCGGGAATAGTACCCTATGAATAGTACCCCGACACAAAAAGTGTCCCAAATACTCGAGTGAACAATACTAGAGTGAATAGTAGTCGGGTATTTTATGACAACTTGTCTACTTTGAAAATTTTTCACATATCACCCTTAACTTTAAACTTTTATCAATTTAACAATTTATCATAATAGAAAAATTGAATACTTTTATTTCATAAAATTCGGGGTCTCACAATCTCCCCTCCTTATGAAATTTCGCCCTCGAAATTTACGTACGTACCTGATATTCGAAGAGATGAGAATACCTTGCTTTCTTTTCGGATTGTACCTTCCCGGTAATTTTCTCTCTATCATGATTTTCTATTTCTCATCTCCTGTATTTCAAATATCATTCTAGAATATAGTTTCAAAATAAGAGTTAATTGACATGTAACATATTATTCCTATATTCTAACCGACCAATTTAAACAAAAAATAAACTTAGGTATGTCATACTAGCGAAGGAATTCCCCGTCTCTCCCCTCCTAGTTCTTGTCTCACATCTTAGCCAGGGATTATATCCCTAAGCTTTGATACCAACTGTGACGCCCCCAAAATTAGGTATACGTCACCCATCTTGGGTCGTCACTTACATGGTACATAAATTTAAATACAACTTAATAATACCACTGTCGTGTACAATACGACAAAACATAAACTGTGAGTTTGAATACAAATATTGTCTACTAGAGATTATACAAACTCAAAAGGAGTCCTCATTACAATTATTATCACACTATTTCACATAATAGTGAGGACTACTAATGCTATCCTCTGGACCATCACTCCATTCCCCGACTCGTCCCAGCTATATTCTCATTTCCTGAAGAGAACAGTGAAGAAAGGGTGACCTCAACTAGACCAGTAAGAAATATTATGATTAAGATAATGAAGAATAAATTATCGTTAGCCTTCAACAGTGTTAAACTGATATAATATAACAAACATCAAGTTTAACTGCAGCGGAACAAGCAATCTATTAGAAGAGTCAAGTAGAGAATAGAATCTACTATCTTTTATGATTTAAAAAATATTTTCATCAACTTTTATCACCTGTATTCACCTGAACCACTAAAGATTATAATTAAGTTCACAATTCATATTTATAATAATATGAATTAACAATTCATTCTTGCCACAAGGCTTAATAGAACGTTTACTCAATATCCTTACCCAAAAGGCAGAAGATATTCAAGTGTAATAACAATGATAATACCAATCAGTTGTCTACCTTTGCACTACGTGCCAACGATATTCAACTATAAAACCAATCGCTGAGACTCAGCTAAATAAATAATCCACGTCATCAAATCATCCCCACACTACGTGCCAAGGATATTCGTTAGTATCACCAATGGTCATGATCATGTCATACACCTGTCCATCTTTGCGCTACGGGTCAAAGCTATCAAATAACAGATCATCTTTGCACTACAGGCCAAAGATATACAACTGTAAAATCAATAACCAACTTAGTACAATAAAGATTGGAATAATAAAAGAATTTCACCATGTATGCAATACTTCGCATAGACAGGTTATTCCAACATAATAATAAAGAATGGAATATTAGAAGAATTTCACCATGTATGCAGTACTTTGCATAGACAGGTTATTCCAACATAATAATAAAGAATGGAATAACAGAAGTTCTTTTCATGAATAAGAAAGAAAGAATACCCCTTACGAGTACAACAAATAATATTCCCTACCTTTGAAAGAAGAGTATTACGACTGGTAGAGCGATGATATACTCGAAGAAAACTTGTACTACGCTCAAAGCTTTCTTAAACTCTAAAGAAACACGCTCAAGATTATGGATTAAGAATTCTCTCTATAGTTTCTCTCTCTAGAGTTTCAGTGAATTCGTAAGAAATAATGAATGAATGAGCTTCTATTTATAGAAAAATAGAATGCATAGTAACTAACTCATGAACGGTCCAGATTGATTTACTTTAATCTGACGGTCCATATTTAAAGCAAAATCTTTTAAATAAAATATAATATATTATATTTTATATAAAATGATTTTTACTATGCAAATACTATGCAGGCACTATGCAAATACTATGCATAATAAAATATAATATATTCTATTTATAGAATAACTTTAATAAAGTATTCTGTTTTATATAAAAAGATTTTGTTATGCAAAATACTATGCACAATAAAATATAATATATTCTATTTATAGAATAACTTTATAAAAGTATTCTGTTTTATATAAAAAGATTTTACTATGCAAAATACTATGCATAATAGAATATAATATATTCTATTTATAGAATAACTTTATAAAAGTATTCTGTTTTATATAAAAAGCTTTTCTGTTATAATTTCAACCAACGGTCTGAAAAATTAGTACATCTCTTCATGGAATAATATTGTACCCAAAAATGATTTGGACCGAAAATAAATATATTTTTCGGGTGAATAGTACCCCGTGAATAGTACTTCAGGAATAGTACCCTGTGAATAGTACCCCGACACAAAAAGTGTCCCAAATACTCGAGTGAACAATACTAGAGTGAATAGTAATCGGGTATTTTATGACAACTTGTCTACTTTAAAAAATTTTCACATATTACCCTTAACTTTAAACTTTTATCAATTTAACAATTTATCATAATAGAAAAATTGAATACTTTTATTTCATAAAATTCGGGGTCTCACAATCTTCCCTCCTTATGAAATTTCGCCCTCGAAATTTACGTACGTACATGATATTCGAAGAGATGAGAATACCTTGCTTTCTTTTCAGATTGTACCTTCCCGGTAATTTCCTCTCTATCATGATTTTCTATTTCTCATCTCCTGTATTTCAAATATCATTATAGAATATAGTTTCAAAATAAGGGTTAATTGACATGTAATATATTATTCCTATATTCTGACATACCAATTTAAATAACAAACAAACTTAGGTAGGTCATACTAGCGAATGAATTCCCCGTCTCTCCCCTCCTAGTTCTTGTCTCACATCTTAGCCAGGGATCATATCCCTAAGCTTTGATACCAACTGTGACGCCCCCAAAATTAGGTTTACGTCACCCATCTTGGGTCGCCACTTACATGGTACATAAATTCAAATACAACTTAATAATACCACTGTCGTGTACAATACGACAAAACACAAACTGTGAGTTTGAATACAAATATTGTCTACTAGAGATTATACAAACTCAAAAGGAGTCCTCATTACAATTATTATCACACTATTTCACATAATAGTGAGGACTACTAATGCTATCCTCTGGACCATCACTCCGTTCCCCGACTCGTCCCAGCTATATTCTCATTTCCTGAAGAGAACAGTGAAGAAAGGGTGACCTCAACTAGCCCAGTAAGAAATATTATGACTAAGATAATGAAGAATAAATTATCGTTAGCCTTCAACAGTGTTAAACTGATATAATATAACAAACATCAAGTTTAACTGCAGCGGAACAAGCAATCTATTAGAAGAGTCAAGTAGAGAATAGAATCTACTATCTTTTATGATTTAAAAAATGTTTTCATCAACTTTTATCACCTGTATTCACCTGAACCACTAAAGATTATAATTAAGTTCACAATTCATATTTATAATAACATGAATT
Source organism: Panax notoginseng (assembly GCA_016801055.1). Taxonomy (NCBI): domain Eukaryota; kingdom Viridiplantae; phylum Streptophyta; class Magnoliopsida; order Apiales; family Araliaceae; genus Panax; species Panax notoginseng. The sequence goes on along the minus strand of CM029021.1, from coordinate 98,071,428 downwards.
AACAATTCATTCTTGCCACAAGGCTTAATAGAACGTTTACTCAATATCCTTACCCAAAAGGCTGAAGATATTCAAGTGTAATAACAATGATCATACCAATCAGTTGTCTACCTTTGCACTACGTGCCAAAGATATTCAACTATAAAACCAATCGCTGAGACTCAGCTAAATAAATAATCCACATCATCAAATCATCCCCACACTACGTGCCAAGGATATTCGTTAGTATCACCAATGGTCATGATCATGTCATACACCTGTCCATCTTTGCGCTACGGGTCAAAGCTATCAAATAACAGATCATCTTTGCACTACAGACCAAAGATATACAACAGTAAAATCAATAACCAACTTAGTACAATAAAGATTGGAATAATAAAAGAATTTCACCATGTATGCAGTACTTCGCATAGACAGGTTATTCCAACATAATAATAAAGAATGAAATATTAGAAGAATTTCACCAAGTATGCAGTACTTTGCATAGACAGGTTATTCCAACATAATAATAAAGAATGGAATAACAGAAGTTCTCTTCATAAATAAGAAAGAAAGAATACCCCTTACGAGTACAACAAATAATATTCCCTTCCTTTGAAAGAAGAGTATTCCGACTGGTAGAGCGATGATATACTCGAAGAAAACTTGTACTACGCTCAAAGCTTTCTTAAACTCTAAAGAAATACGCTCAAGATTATAGATGAAAAATTCTCTCTATAGTTTCTCTCTCTAGAGTTTCAGTGAATTCGTAAGAAATAATGAATGAATGAGCTTCTATTTATAGAAAAATGGAATGCATAGTAACTAACTCATGAACGGTCCAGATTGATTTACTTTAATCTGACGGTCCATATTTAAAGTAAAATCTTTTAAATAAAATATAATATATTCTATTTTACATAAAAAGATTTTTACTATGCAAATACTATGCAGACACTATACAAACTCTATGCATAATAAAATATAATATATTTTATTTATAGAATAACTTTAATAAAGTATTCTGTTTTATATAAAAAGATTTTACTATGCAAAACACTATGCACAATAGAATATAATATATTCTATTTATAGCATAACTTTATAAAAGTATTCTGTTTTATATAAAAAGATTTTACTATGCAAAAACTATGCATAATAGAATATAATATATTCTATTTATAGAATAACTTTTTAAAAGTATTCTGTTTTATATAAAAAGCTTTTCTGTTATAATTTCAACCAACGGTCTGAAAAATTAGTACATCTCTTCATGAAATAATATTGTACCCAAAAATGATTTGGACCGAAAATAAATATATATTTCTGGTGAATAATACCCCGTGAATAGTACTTCGGGAATAGTACTGTGACGCCCCCAAAATTAGGTATACATCACCCATCTTGGGTCGCTAAATACGTGATACAAAATTCAAATACAACTTTATTTATACAATTGTTGAACTGTCGAATAGAATACGGCCACAGTTAACTGTGAGTTTTAATACAAATGTATGTAACTCTCAGGGTACCTCGACCACAACTTTACAATGATACTTTACATAAAAGTATAGTCAAACACTGTTTTAGGAATTAAAATCTTTGGGAAGTGCTCAATGAAACCTTCGTACATGGGAGGCCATGCGTCTAGGTTATGATAGATATCATATGTCCACAGAATTATCCTTGGTTGACCCAATAGACCCAAAAATAAACGAGAAGATTACTATCATTTTTTTCCCAATGGTGAGTCTTCTCTTGACATATAAATATCTCCGTTGTTTCCAAGTGAAAATTATGTTTCAAATAAACTCCAAGAACATACAGGTAGTGCTCGTAAATATATTCAGCTAGTGGATGTGCACAACCATGTCTTATGAGAACACGAGGTTGTATGTCATTAGACATCTTGTATGATAGTGACAAAACACCATTCCAAAGTTGTATTCACCTCACCTTATTTGATTCACCAAATATAATTATTAAATGGTGTATAGAATACAACACACTTTCCTATACTGTTTAGGGAGGACCTCCACAGCTATAGACCACTGTTCTATTCCCCTGTTATTCCCACTCGACCCGGCACCACCCTTATGGCAACACTCTTATTACCTGAAAGGAATTGTGAAGCAGAAAGGGTGAGCACAACTAGCCCAATAAAGAATATCATGAATAAAGATAATTAAATTATCAATAACTTTCATCAATAATAAATCAAAGATTTAGAACAGATGGTAGATGATAAAACTTTTCAACCATAGTTGCAGCGGAACGAGCAATCCATTAGAAGAGTCATAAGGTCTATTATCTTCTCTATGTTAAAAGTCCACCAATAATATTTTATCCTTGTAACATCAATCAACAATTTCCGTTCACGATCATGTGAATAACTCATAATCATAATGGTGATTCTAAATTCCTCTTCGCATCCAGGACGAAGATAATTTTTATCACATGTCTTCACCTGAAACATCAAAAATCATGGTTATACCAAATCACAATTTTTGCTCGTAATCATTAATTCATCTTTGCACTACGGCCAAAGATATTCATTATTATCACATCCATGAATTAATATTGCATCGCTGAGACTCAGCTCAATAATTAATCCACATCATCGAATCATCCATGCACTACGGCCAAGGATATTCGTTAGTATCACATCCATGAATTATCCCTGCACTACGGCCAAGGATATTCATTATTATCACATCCATGAATTAATATTTCATCGCTAGGACTCAGCTCAATATTTAATCCACATCATCGAATCATCCATGCACTATGGCTAAGGATATTCTTTAGTATCATGACCATGAATTATCCATGCACTACGGCCAAAGATAATCGTGTTTTCATCAACGGTCCTGATCATGCCATAAAACAATTCATCTTTGCACTACGGCTAAAGAGAATCCATATCCATAATCATACCAAAAACTGTCCATCAATGCACTACGGCTAATGAGGTCTTTTTCCACATCATTTGTAACATTACGGTCATGATTATACCGAATAATCCTTGGTCATAATCATACCAAGTCCATCCATGCACTACAGGCCACAGATGACTTTCAAAAATATAAATATGAGGATGATGACAATGATATAAGAATTCAATAAAACAAGTTCAAGAATTATTTTATCCAGGAATTATTAACGTCCAAATTGTCAACACGATACTGTTTTGTGGTGTAAAATTCAAGAATGCTCAGAAGAATATTTTCATGAAAAGATACTAGATGAAGCACAAATATCAAGGATATTCCACTAATTTCATGGAGTATATAAGTCAAAGTTTTAACCAACTGAGTATAATAAAGAATGGAATAACAAAAGAAATCACCATGCATGCGATAGACTGCACAGGCATGTTATTCCAACAGAATAATAAATAACGGAACCAGGTCCGGCGTAAAACGCACAGACAAGATATTCCAATAGAATAATAATAAAGACGGAACCAGATCCGGTGTAAAACACACAGATAGGATATTTCAACAGAATAATAATAAAGACGGAACCAGATCCGGTGTAAAACACACAGATAGGATATTCCAACAGAATAATAAAGACGGAACTAGGTCCGATGTAAAACACACAGACAGGATGTTCTAACAGAATAATAAAGACAGAATAATAAAAATGGAACCAGGTCCGACGTATAGCACAGACAGGATATTCCGACAGAATAATAATATGACGGAACCAGGTCCAGTGTAAAACACCTAGACAGGATGTTCCAACAGAATAATAAATGAAGACGGAACCAGGTCCGGTGTAAAACACACAGACAGGATGTTCCAACAGAATAATAGAAGAATGTCACCAAGTATAGGGTAAACCGCGTATACAGGTTATTCCAACAGAATAATAAGCAATGGAATAACAACAGTTCTTTTCATGAATAAGAAAGAATAACACCCCTTACGGGTACAAGAAATAATATTCCCTACCTTAGAAGAACTGGATATAAGTGAAGTAGCAGAATACTCTTCTTCTTTCTCTCTTATTCTCTATACTTTCTCTCTCTATAGCTTGAACGAATTCGTGAAAAATAATGAAGCCCTAGGCTTCTATTTATAGAAGATTTATTACTATTTACGAAGGTAATTACTATTTACCAAGGTAATTACTATTGACGAAGGTAATTAATATTGACGAAGGTAATTACTATTTACCAAGGTAATTACTATTGACGAAGGTAATTACTATTTACCAAGGTAATTACTATTGACGAAGGTAATTACTATTGACGAAGGTAATTACTATTTACCAAGGTAATTACTATTTACGAAAGAGACTCTTAGATGATGACATATGGCCCCCCATAAATAATTAAACTTACCACAAACGTCTCATAATAGACTCTTTATATACATCAAGGATTGAATAAAAATTACCAGAAATAATTTTATTTTTAATCAACACATATTTAATCTTTTATAACTTGTCGTCTCAATGATTGATTTAATAATATAACATATTATACAGATGATACTGTGACAATAATTGAATCAATAATATAAGAGATATGATGCAGCAATTACTGTAGCAATAATTGAGTATAGTTGAGTGACTTCTCACGTAAGCATCAATAATCAATATCGTGTGCTACTATGCAACCACGCGTATTACTGTACTTTTACTACCGAGTTGTTCAACAGTTTTAACGGTAACACCTCCGCTGTTATTTTTATAAAGTATTTTTGTCATTTTCTCAATCCGACAATAATTTCGTTGTGGGGTCAACCAATGATTGTGCCGTCGTACGAATATTTCCCGACAAAAAAAATATTTCCCGACTAAACGAATATTATATAACAACTTGCATACTTTGCAAAATTTATAAATATTACCCTTAACTTTAAACTTTTATCAATTTAACTATTTACCAAAATAAAAAAATTGAATACTTTTATTTCATAAAATTCGAGGTCTCACAAGTACCCTGTGAATAGTACCCCGACACAAAAAGTGTCCCAGATACTCGAGTGAACAATACTAGAGTGAATAGTAATCGGGTATTTTATGACAACTTGTCTACTTTGAAAAATTTTCACATATCACCCTTAACTTTAAACTTTTATCAATTTAACAATTTATCATAATAGAAAAATTGAATACTTTTATTTCATAAAATTAGGGGTCTCACATCATGCGTAAAGCACAGACAGGTTGTTTCAACAGAATGATAAAGAACAAAACTAGGTCATGCGTAAACTTACAGACAGAATATTCTAACAGAATAATAAATAATGGAACCAGGTAAGGCGTAATACGCACCGACATGATATTCCAGCAGAATAATAAAGAATGGAATAACAGAAGATTTTCACCATGTATGCGGTACTTTGCATAAACAGGTTATTCCAACATAATGATAAAGAATGGAATAACAGAAGAATTTCACCAAGTATAGGGTATCCCGTGTATACAGGTTATTCCAACAGAATAATAAAGAATGGAATAACAGAAGTTTTCTTCACGAATAAGAAAGAAAGAATACCCCTTACGAGTACAATAAATAATATCCCTCACCTTAGAAAAAAGAGTACTAGATATAGGAGTAGTGAAGTAGCAGAACACTTTTCTTCTTTCTCTCTATAGTTTCTCTCTCTAGAGTTTCAGTGAATTCGTAAGAAATAATAAAGGAATGAGCTTCTATTTATAGAAGAATGGACTGTATAGTAACTAATTCATGAACGGTTCAGATTGATTTACTTTAAACGGACGGTCTAGATTTAAAACAAAATCTTTTAAATAAAATATAATATATTCTATTTATAATCTAATAAAACGAATAACTTTATAAAAGTATTCTATTTTATATAAAAAGATTTTACTATGCAAAATACTATGCAGACACTATGCAACACTATGCATAATAAAATATAATATATTCTAATTATTGTCTAATAAAATAAATAACTTTATAAAACTATTTTGTTTTATAAAAAAAGATATTACTATGCAAAATACTATGCATAATAAAATATAATATATTCTATTTATAGTATAATAAAATAAATAACTTTATAAAAGTATTCTGTTCTATATAAAAAACTTTTCTGTTTTATTACATTAATAATACTAATAAAACAAAACTGAGTGACTTATCACGTAAGCATCAATAATCAATATCGTGTGCTACTATGCAACCACGCGTATTACTGTACTTTTACTACCGAGTAGTTCAACAGTATTAACGGTAAAACTTCCGTCGTTATTTTCATAAAATATTTTTGTCGTTTTCTCAATCCGACAATAATTTCGTTGCGGGGTCCACCAATGATTGTGCCGTCGTACGAATATTCCCTGATAAAACGAATATTCTCCAACCAATCGAATATTATATAACAACTTGCGTACTTTGTAAAATTTATAAATATTACCCACAACTATAACATTATATCAAATCCACACCATAATATTAAAAAATTATTTTGAGAAAATTAAATATTTATTCATAAAATCTGGGGTCTCACAATCTCCCCTCCTTATGGAATTTTACCCTCGAAATTTACGTAGGTACCTGGTATGCCGAACAGGTGAGGATACCTTGACTTCACTTCAAATTTTAACTCTTGAGGTATAACCTTTGAGCGTCAAATATGATCCTTCTTATCCAAGATTTTAACACGTATCTCCTCATGCGTTAAATCTTCTGTTATCTCGTCCGGTTATAAATTAATAATGTGGTTCGGGTAGTCCACATATTTACGTAACATCGATACGTTAAAAACGTTATGAACACGCGACATATTTGGCGGTAAAACGAGTCTATAAGTCACAGTTCCTACTTGATCGAGGATTTCAAATGGGTCAATTAAATCGAGGGTTGAGATTTCCTCTCTTCGTCGATTCTTGCTTCTAGAATAACGCCCTCTTGAACCTTCTTAATTCTTCACATTCATCAGCTCCGGGTGTATAGCTTGAGCGGCTTTAATTTTATTGATTAAAGTCAATTCTACTCATATATTCGTTATCTTCACGTAGGTTCGTATATTCGCACTTGTAACCGCATACGATCTTCTACACAACGCGTTAGTTACCATGTTCGCTTTTCCTACGATGGTATTGAATGGTACGATCGTAATCTTCAACAGCTCGAGTCAACGTCTTTGGCACATGTTACGTTCATTTTAGTTGAACAAATATTTGAGGGTTTAAGAAATGGGTTTTGTACTGGGGTCAATACAAAATTCGATTTCACGCTCTGGGGTAGACCAGGAAGTTTTCAAGAATACGTCAAGAAATTTATTAACAATAGAAATATCATTCAAAACTATGACTCTCATCCAAGACTTGGATAACACGTCACATTGATACCTATCAACTTGTCATCATCATTCACAACGTCTCCTACGGAAAGTCTGGCTTCGGTGCATTCCACACAAGGGAGTCAACAACGAAAGGATCGGGGCTCTTTACTTATGGCTTGATATGACAATGATTGACTTTAGTGGTTTGGTTACATTAAAATCGCATAACAGATTGGTTAGGAGTATGAAAGCTAACAACCTTACAAAAAACATGATGAGTAGTTAACCAATTATTTCCAAAAATCACATCAAAGGCAAGTATTTTCAAAGAGATAAGATCGACAGGTAACGTGAAAGTGTTGATTTGAACAAGATTTATAAATAGTGGAGGTAACGAAGGTTTCTCCTAACTGAGTTTAAACAGATATATCAAAGTCTAACTTCTCCGGAGTTAACTTCAAATATTGAACACAACTAGGTGAAATAAAAGAGTGAGTAGAACCGGTATCTAACACGGTATAGACTTCGTAAGAGTTTATGACTAACATACCCGTGATAATTTTATTCAGGTTCTTCGTCACGAAAAAAAATGCTCTCTCTTAAACTACCGGCTTTGGCTTGTCTGGGACATCCTTTGGCATCACTATCCCAGCTGGACTTGACTTCACCATACGACAAAATCGAGCTAGGTGACCTTCTCTTCCGTAATTAAAACACGTTTTGGATTGCTCCTTACAGTTTGGACGGATGTGTCCCTCCTGTCCGCATTAGAAACATACGACCGGTGGTCGTTCTTCTTCCTTTAAAACGGGTGCTGATGCCGACGTCTTCACGTCATTGTTGAACCTTCTCTTCTTGAAATGTCCATTCTTATTGTTTTGGCCATGATTACCATCGAAGTGGTTACCATTTCTGGCATGTTGATTCCCTCTATGCTTATTGTCACCGCTTTGATGACTGTTATCACCGGTATTATCATTTTGCCGGATGCGCTCTTTTGGTTGGGTTGACTCATTATCGCGCTCCAATAACTGAGCCCTATAACTGGTATATTGCTTCGTAGTGTATTTTTGATACTTCCAATGCTATTGTTTTGTTAGCAGGTCACTGCTCCCCCATGGCTGATATTGTCTTCTCAGAGAGATGTGAGTTCTTCTTCTTCATGTGTATCAGAAGGCTGCCTTGCATATCTCCTTCTGACTGGAATCATCACTATCAATTAAATCTCCTTATATTATTGACATGGATATCTTCAGGACTGATCACTCTACGATCATTTGTCAGTACTACGTACGTAGTCTTCCTTGTCAATGTGTACTTGTGGAGTTCTTCTTCCGTAATGAGTTCCTCATGATTAATGCTCGATGATCCTCTGATGTGAACTTCCTTGAGGATTCTTCTCATATAATATGCTTTGCATGATTGAGCATATAAGATCCTTTTCATCTTAGGTTGAATGTCCTGCTTTCATATAAAGATCAACAGCCATGTGAGCTTCATTCAGGTTAGCACATCGGGTCTTTAAGGACAGGCTTTGACACATAAGAATTTTATCAGAGTCATTTCTGAACAGTCTTAAGCCTTCTGCTGGTTGAATCTTCTTGACTGAAGTCTTCTGCTTCAGCATTCCTTAGTGTGGTCAGATAGACCAAGCACCTGCAGGTTAGATAGATTTCTATTTGTGGTACCTACGGTTAAGTGGGTCCTGCCAAGTTAGTTTTCAAAATCCATTTTTCTCATATATTTGAATAATCATCATATTGATCACCAATAATCATATTCATGCATGTATCCAATTTAGATATGACATCTTAAGATATATCATGATGAGTGTGTGTAAGATTAATCATTTTAATAAACCACTCTTTTTTCCTTTGATGGTTTCATCATTTGCTTGGTTATGTTCACAGAGTGAGAATCAACTCTATGACTTATTCGTATATGGTTAATTCATGGAGGTGATCAGTTTCTATGAATCTTCAAGATACTCTTGTAGAACTGATCATACTCTATGAGTTATCAAAAACCTAGAACATAGGTTTCTACATACATACTAACCCAATAGCAAAGATTTCCCCACATAAGATTAATTAAACCTTGATATGCTTATGACCTAATTTAGATTTCTTTCAGGATGTTATCTTCAACCTAAAACTTGGATGGAGAGAAAGTTTGTAAGCATTTAAGTTTCCAACCTCAGTGTACTTTCTCTCTTCACCTTTTTAGGTAGAGTATGATTTCTTGAAAGAATACTGTTATAATGCATAAGGAGGTGTAACATGATGTACACATTTATATTTGTGAGGAACCATACCTTTCTACTGTCAGTTTCTTAATAATCATTTAACTTAGATATGCTGAGGTTAGGCACTGATGTGCATAGTTTTTCATTTGCTCCTGGCAGCTTTTTGCTCCAGTTGTCCTTCAATCAATCATTCATGGTCTTGACGATATAAGCTAAGAGAATCTTGGCATCTTTAGTTCTTTGACATCCTTGAGTCCACAAGGTTTACATCCAGCTGCTGGTTTGCCAAATACATATTTAAGAAGTTCTTCTTTATTCTCTGGATAAGTATTTCTTAGCATGTATGACCTTTTCATCTTTCAGGCTGGTGGATGTTTGACTCTTTGCTGTTGATGTCTCTTGAGCTTCCTCGCCTAGTCTTCAGACTGCAAGACTGACAGCGGACAAGGATTGGTCATGTTGTCATATCATTTAAGAGCATGGACCAATCTGAGCAGCTTCAGGTGTATATACACATTTACATGTACACAATATTTCCAACGTGTGAGCTCATCTGCATTTACAAGTGACTTACTACTAAACTAAGTTTAGAACAATGTTTGTGCCTGGGATCAGACTCAAAGCGATTAGCTTTTGAATATAGCATGAGAACCTGCTCTGATACCAATTATTAGTTCCCAGTAGGCACATAATAGATCTAGAAGGGGGGTTGTATAGATCCTTTTTGATTTTAAATACTTTTCTCATTTATTATGTATTGCTAATGATTTAGCATATGACAAACATAAGAATCTTTTCAAGCACATCGGAATAAGTAAAAGATCCCCTTCTTGATATATTCATAATCATACATACATTATTCTTAGAGTTAGTTCAGTGGTAAACAGTTAATACATACATAGTAGTTATAACAGTTAAGTGCATAATGTAAATGACATAAAGTAAAAGACACAAGAGATTTTAAGTGGTTCAAAGACTCAAGCTCCTAATTCACTCTTCTGCTTTCAACTAGCAGGATTTCCACTAAGGAAGGGCAACACCCTGAATCACTCAGATTCCTTCAAGGCCAGCAGCCTTGGAACTTCAATTCACTAAGAACTCTTCAAGGCCAACAGCCTTGGAACTCCTCTAGTTCCCTAGGAACTCTTCAAGCCCAGCAGGCTTGGAACTTCATTTAGTCCCTCCGGACAAGGAACCCTTAGGCCATGGCTTCTTGTTATTGTTGATGTTATTGTTTTTGGTGCTGAGCTGCTAAGATATCTTTAAGCTTGAACATCTTTTGTACTTAGCATCTTGGTGTGGTCCTCTTTGCATTCTGGTTTGAGTCTGGATCACATCTTCTTTGGTGCAGCTGATCTTCATTCTGCTCTGCTCATCTTCATTTGATGTCAGTTATGCACCATCACCATTCCCTGAACCCTTCTTGACTGGTTGGCAGACATGGTTCTGCACTTGTTCTGGTTCAGCTTTAGATTCACGGTGATTTATAGAGTGGCTCTCTGGATCTTGTCTATACTTTGCCACTCTTCTAAATGTTATCTTCTTGTCCTTCTCAGCTCTCTGCTTAGCTGCCATCTTCATTGGCATTCTCATCTTTGTTGAGTGAAGCTTTAGTCTGTTCAAGTCCTTCTTAAAAGCCGCTTCACTTCCACCTTCATAGTCTCACTGTCACTAAGACTTGTTTTGTTAAGCTCTGGTGGAACTCGTAGAGTCAACACTATAGCATTCCAACAACTCAACAATTCTACAACTTAGCAATCATCAGCATCTTTTGATCTTTTAAGCTCTTGTTGATTTATGCTCCTTCTCGATCTTACCGTTGGTATATATCCGTTGAAAGCTATTTGAATTGCTTCGCAGATCTCGAGTTATTTGGTGTAGACTGCAGATGTGACATGACATCTCCATTATGACTTTCTGACACTGCATTCTACTGTTTCACCTATCCTGTCAGAGATGTCACTTTGATGTCTCGGGCAGGTAGTCGACTTTATTTTCTCCTTCAGATTTCTCGATCAGAGGTTGTCCTTTTGCATCGATGCTCTCAATAAGCTTTATTCGAATATCAATCTTCAGATTGAACCGTTGTCAATGCTTCAATCTCCAGTTGACCAAACTCAATGATTCTGATGCATATTTTCTTGAACCTGATCGTAGTGTCTTGTTGAATGTTGCTCATTGACAGATTAAGGCAACACTATGATCCTGAAGAGTGTTCATTTGATCTTCAATGTAGAACACCTCTTCCTTCTCTTATGCAGTGCTTTAACACATCTATCTGTCTTGACTGTTCTTAGGAACTGACAACTTGACTCCTTGTTCTGGCCTCTTCTGAGTAGCAATACACTTCAGATTTGTGGCATGCCCAACTCGCTTTCTTCTTGTGATCTCCCATTCACTTATCATCAATGGACTGACCTAATGTGTAATCACTTTAGCCTTGATCTTCAGAAGCTGACCAACATCTCTGTGTACACTTCACTAGTTCCTGCTTTGTTTGGCAAACACTACGATCCTGGTTACTTCCAAGATCTTTGTCTTCTGTTCACTTAACAGCTACTGCACTTGCTGACTTTCCTTAGTCAGTTACTTTAATTGAAGTCTTCTTCTGATCAACTTGATGAAGACTTCAACTTGAATGGCTTCAAAACTCAATCTGAATGTTGATTGGGTTAGTGCTTAGATCTTCTGTTAGCTTGCATGTCATTCGTTGAGTGCTCTCTGGTTTCCTTCAAGTTGGATGTAACTTTGCAGCTTAGACCAGAGGCTTCACACTTTGGATATTCTGGGAGTGCTCATTTGTTGGGAATCGTGTTTGCTCTACATTTCTGCCTTGGCGTTGTGAGCACATCTGCTGGGGCATTAGTTCTGCACTCTACGATTCAGCTTCGGCTGTGCAGACACTACGACTCCGTGATCGGATCTTGACACTCTACGATTTCTGTCGTTATGCTTGGTGTCTTCATCTGATCTTGCTCGACTACGATCTTTGCCTCTGATATGATCAATAGACTCTACGACTCTGAGTGTAGTCTAAGATTCTTGACTTGGCTTCGGCTGTAACAACCCGATATTTTCTATATAAATAAATCAGAAATTTTGCGTATAATTTTTTTATTTTATTTTAAAGATGAGGATTTGTACAAGATAATGTGTATATGTAATTATGTGATAAATAAAAATATATTTATTACATGAATATTTACAAATAATTTTATTTTAGAATTATTGATTATTATAAAGTATATTCTTATAATAATTAATATTATAGTAGAAATGTTTTATTAATTATTTTCCATGAAAATATAGTTATATATTATTTAAACGATATACGAAATGATTTTCTTTGAATAATTATAATAATTATTTTATTATATGAAATTAGGCTAGATTAATTAAGTTAATTATTTTAACTTAATTAATAATATTAAATATGAAAGATAAATCAGATATGGAATCCAAACCCTAATTTTGGATTTTTATCAATGGATGAGAATAATAATATAATAATATTATATTTTGATTTTTCAGTGCTATAAATATGTACTGTATGTTTGTGGACTGACAATGGTTGGTCAATTATGGTGTATAATATCAAAATCACCCTAGCATTAATTTGTTTAACCCTATTTTTAAATTCAAATGGGAAAGTCAATACTGTTATATAACAGTGTTATATGATTTATGTTGCGTATTAAATGATTATTTAGGTAAACCTTAATTAGCTAGAAACCCTAATTCTAATATTAGTAACCCTAACTAATATTTCAAAAACCCTAATTTCTGAAATGAGAACCCCTAATTTGAAACTCAAATTAGAGTTAGAGATTGTTTGTAATTGTGATAAGGTGATTAATTTACAAGTACTAGAATTATAATTGTTAATCAATAAAACCCTAATTACTAAACTAGAAACCCTAATTTCTATATTTAGTAACCCTAATTAGTAATTTTAAAACCTAATTACTAATTGTAACCCTAATTGCTAAATTGACAAGGTTAACAATAATTATTAAATAATTAATACCCTAATGTTCGTGTATAATTAGAATCTTAATCCAATTAAGAAAACCCTAATTGCAAATTTTAGAAACTAATTTTTATTTTATTTTATTTTTAAAACCCTAAATGAAAACCTAGAATTTCATTTTGTGCTAAACCTTAGGGTTAAACCCTAAGGGTGAAACCCTAAGGGTTTTCAAGGATTACAAGATTGCAATTAAAATTATGTAGCAATTGACCAAATTGCCCTTTTATCCATAATTGAAGCTAATTGGTAGGTTTTGACAATAGGTGAAGTTAATGACCAAATCCAACAAGCCTATGTGACCTTATATCTCTAGCAAACCAAGCAACCTCAGCCAAATTCGTGCATCCTACAATTGTATATATAGATTGGAAGAGAGAGAAAGTCATTTGTTAACTTACTTTTGCACAAACTCTCAACCTAAGCTCTCTCAAGCTCTCACCTCTGAATTTTAGTAGCATATCAGTCCCATATCAAAGCTCCACGAACACCCTTAACAGATCATGAGCATAGAATCACATATTTGTTCATAAAGGTATAAACCCTAAACCTAAAATCTGACCAAAAATCTGTTGTTAGATGTTAGATTTTTTTTGTTAAACATGTTATATAAGGTGTATAATGATGATCTGGGTTGCTAGATGTTAGATCCATAACATCTAGAGGCTCGAATTTGAAGATTTACAAAATCTGGAAATTTTGTTTTTGATGTCTGACAACCAAATGTCAGGCCTTTGATCTCTGTGATCTTTAATGTGTTTTGTGTTTTGAAAGTTGGTAGTTGTAGTCTGATACGTGCTCTTGGATCTGGGCTTGAAATTATACTTATATCTGTTTTAGATTGCATGATATTGTTGGTCAAAGGTCGTTGACCGACCATGACCAGACCATTTGTGGGTAACCCAGAAATGGGTTTTCAGCGTCTGACATGATGTTTGAAGGCCAAGATCTGTCAGATTATTGAAGTTTTGATGTTGTTGTTATAACTAGATTATAGACTGTAATATGGAATTTGCATCCTGACCTTTAGATCCCTTAAAGATGACACTGGTCGAACATAGTGAGTGGTCAAATCAGGCCACTCGGTCACAATTGCATTTTCTGGAATTTCCAGAAACGTGAAGAACACCTATTCTGACAGCCTTTGACCGATCAATATCTTGCTATTGTTTTGATGTTATGGTTATGTGTTCTAATAGATCTATAGTGCTACATGTGGGTTACAATCTAAAAGTCTTATATCACTAAAACCTCAATGTACAACAAGTAGTGGAAGCCCAAATATGACCATCCAAATTGTTCTTCATTTCTGGGTAACCCAGAAAATGAAGAACAGCTTTGACAGTGTTTTAATTATCTTAGATCTTTCAGTTGATGCATGTTATGACTTTTGTTGTTGTTGGATCTTATAGTGTTGCATTAGTACTACAACCTCCAATCATTAGATTGCCCAGAAACACATCGATCCGATCTGTGTGCTTGGTCAAACTAAGCCCCTCGAAACTCTCTATGGTGTTCTGGGTTTTGGCCAAGAACTTGAAGAACACCTATAACGACGGTTCTGTCGCTATAGGCAGTTTTTAGCGACACTTATTTTAGGAAATTAATTATTTTAATTAAATAAATAGAAAAAAATAGTTTTAAATTATAAAAAATACAAAATAAATTCTTAAATACAAAATAGTTTTAATTATTTGAAGTATATTTCATAAATATTTAATATTTTTGAAATATTAATATTATTTAATTATAACATTAAATAAATTAGTTAAAAATGATTTAAATACTCGAAAAATCATTTAAAATTATATTATGGTATAAGAAAATATTTTAAGTTATTTTTAATATTTTGTGATAAATTTCATTAATAAATTAATATTAATGATATTTAAGATATTTAATAAATGTATTAAATAAAGGATGAAAAATAGAATTAATGATTTAAAAATCATATAAAAATAATTTAAAGGATTATAAAAATATTTTAAGTTATAAAATATAACTTTTGATATTTTGTCATGAAAAAAATATTAATATTTTAATATTAATGATATTAGATTTATTTAATACTTATATTAAATAAATTAGTGTAAAAATGATTTTAATATTAAAAAAATTATTTTAAATGAAAATAAAGATTTTAAAAGTATTTTAAGTTATAAAATATAACTTTCAATATTTAAAGGAAAATCTCATTAATTTTTTACTATTAATGATGTTAAAGTTATTTAATAATTATATTAAATAAATTAGTTTAAAAAATGATTTTAATATTATAAAAATCATTTAAAATGAAAATAAATTGTTTAAAGATATTTTAAGTTATAAAATATAACTTTTAATATTTAAAGGATAATTTCATTAATAATTTAGTATTAATGATATTAATTTAATAATAAATGATATTAAGTTTATTTAATAATTATATTAAATAAATAGTTTTAAAATAGTTTTATATATTTAAAAATCATTTAATAAGGATATAAATGAATTAAAAATATTATTAAGTTATACTTAATGACTTTTAATATTTTGATAAATAAAACATTAATACATTAATATTAATAGTATTATTTAAAAATGATTTTAAATATTTTAAAAATCATTTAAGGGTAATATTAATACTTTAAAAGTATTTTGAGTTATTATAAATAACTTTAATATTTTGACAATGGTTTCATTAATAGTTTAATATTAATTAAATATTAATGATAATAGAATTATTTAATATTTAAATCATTTAATAATGATTCCGGTGTTTGAAAATTCATGATAAATTATAATAAATGTTTTAAAATTATTATAAGTCATTTAAAAATAATATGACTGATACTTACAGATATTGAGCAACAGGATAGAGTCTTAGACTCGATAATTACCCGATAAAGCAGTCGTTATACCGACATGTTTCACAAATTGATCCGGACTTAGATAATTTGATTAGATATGTGTTTATTTGTGATTCAATGGTTGTTAAATATATATGACAATGTGATTAAGTTATGTGCTGACTGCGAAATGTAGTACTATGTGTTATAGTATATTGTCCTGATTAAACGAATGATCTGATTAATGATAGGTCGTGATATAAAAGATAAAACTAAGTTGTAAATTGTAAGCAGCGCATCAGGCAAGTATCCTACCTTTGCATTTCCTTTATGCAATGAACATGAGTAAGAATGTTTCAGAATTATATTATTATTGTACCAGATTATTAACCCTGTTGTCGTATATATTATATCCGATCATTGTTTATCAACATGATATTATATTATATAACTCATATATATATTTTGTTCGTTAATTTCGAAATATGGTTATACAAGTGTCCTCACTTGGATAATTATTGTATTTAATCACATGTTGATATATATATATATATATATATATATATATATATATATATATATATATATATATATATATATATATATACGTCTAAGCTATTTGACCAGCTAGACACAGATTCAGAAATATAGTTGAATATGATAAAAACCTTTTTGTATCCAATTAAATTATTTTGGTTCAGATTCTAGACTAAATATGAACATTCCGATCAAGGAAAAACTTTTATGCGCCCAAGGCGGACAGAGTGAACGATAATAACATTCTTGCAAAGTAGTATTGATCAATACAGGGTACATTGGGCAGATCACCCTAGTGCCTGTAAGTTATGACGGTTTGCAGATGAAGTTCTGCTAAACCTTAGCGAAAACTAAAAACAATGTTCATAGCCTGTCAACTAATACCTATTTATAGTCAATACGTAGTTTCAAAAATTTGAGATAGAGTTGTTATGTTAATATTATCGGTTCAGTATACTTCACAACTATTAATTCGTTGTAGAAGTGATGTACAAAAAAAACATTTAATTCTTTCAGCTAAATATAATTATAATTGTTATTACTTGCTGGGCACTCAAATGCCCATCCTTGCTTAATTTAAATATTTTCAGCTAAGTGTGAACAGCTAGAAGGTTCAGCCAAGAACAAGAGAAAAAGAAAAACAAACTGAATATGTGTAATGGTACCTTTTGTAGTAGTTAAACTGTATTAAGACAATGATATGTATTATTTATCATGTAAGGAATTATAATAAAGGTTACGTAATTGGGAATTAGACTCTGATATATGTAAATTAAGTTTGATTTTTATATTATTGTTATTATTATTAGTATTATTCCGCTCATAGAAATGGTATCGTGAAGCACCGAATTCGGGTTTCAAGTACTTGAATTTGGGGGTGTCACATCGACAGATGCTCGGTCGGCTCGTAGATAGGTTGTCTCTACGATTCTGAACATGACTTCCTCAGCAGACTACGGCTCCGAGGAAGTTCTTCTCGACACACTACGATCCATCCTCGTCTCTCCTGGCAGTCTACGAACTACGAGATCTACTATCTTGCAAACTACGATTCTGCCTTGATAGCTCTCGAGTTTTCCTTGACTCTCCTGGCAGACTACGATTTCTGGTGCAGTGCTCGACGATCA
Source organism: Panax notoginseng (assembly GCA_016801055.1). Classification (NCBI taxonomy): domain Eukaryota; kingdom Viridiplantae; phylum Streptophyta; class Magnoliopsida; order Apiales; family Araliaceae; genus Panax; species Panax notoginseng. Next base: position 98,053,417 of record CM029021.1, on the reverse strand, counting down.
GTCAAGCTTATCTATTACATTATAAGATCAACCTAACAAGCTTGATCTTTCTATATTTATAGTCCTTGTTCGTCATTTCTTTTTAAGGACTTTACAAAGCTGTTTTGCTTATGTAGGATCAACCTAACACGTTTGATCAATTCATTCTAAGTCCTTGTACATATGTTCCTATTATCTATCAAAGGACTTTACAACTTTTTCTTGATGCAAGAATACTTGCATATTCATTCATATATATCATAATCAAATCATATATAAATAGGAATATCATTCACATACTTATTCCTGACGCCATGTATTTGGCGACTCAGAATAGGTGATGTACACCTATTTTAGGGGCGTCACAACCCTAGGGACTGCGAGTGCTCTACCCCCGGTTTGGTTAAATGCAGCCATTAATAAATCAACAAACTCTTGCATAGGGTTGTTCTGACCCCCTAATTATTATTATGGTATTCAGCTTCCTAATTACGTTGTCTTTTTCTTAGCGGCATTTTTCTGATTAAATAAATAAAGTTTCATTATTATCTATTTGTTTACTTAGTTATTGTTTGACAAATAACAACTCATACCACAACAAAGCACATTAAATAAAAACTTCATTATATTAATATTCTTCATCATTGAAACTATTTACAGATTGATTCCATAGTCAAAGCTATTACATTCATATCCCGCGATTGAATTTCACAAAAATTGGGATTTACAAAAAGACTACCCTTTAATTATACAAAAGAGGGTTTTACGTCCCTATACTACATATTTACCGCTCTAGACTTCTAATACTGCATAACATCATTCTCATGCTTCTCATTTGCAAGAATCGACACAATATTCCGACTAATAGTGTGACAAGTTTGCCCCGAATCAATGGAATAACAAGCAAATTTCTGCTTGAAATCCTCATTAGCACTCTCATGGATGTATGACATACGTGCTATATTTTCGTTCTTCCCCCCCAGTTCTTTACGAAGCTCAACAGCCTCATTCCTAAAATCCATCGCCTTATCCTTCATGAACACCTTTTCATCACGCTCTATCTCAAAATCTGCTTCTGTAGACTCCTTAGCTTCATAGAGGTTACTAACCTCCTCCCTCAGGTTCTGCACAATAGAGCGCAGTTGCATATTCCGGTCAAGTACCGCTAGATACAATGCCCTCATTGCATCTAGATGTGTTCTCTCTAGTGTAGGTCCCACCGTATTAAATGATGCCACGTCCATATCCTCATCCACATCGACCACAATATCGAGATATGACGCTAATCCCAAATTTTCCATACCCTTGAATAGTCCTCCTCTGAATATTCCTCCTTTGGCTCGGACTCTTCTAGGTTCACCACTGGTACCACCGCCACTGGCACTGGTACTGGCTCTATCATGTTTATTGACTCTTCACTCACCACGTGTATATCACTATACATGAAGCTATCGATGGACATCTATAATAACACATAACATGTTGATTAGTACATATTACACAATAATATAAGCACAAATCACATTTAGTTTGTTTAGGGTTAATTTCCATCTTTTAAATCTTCTGGTACTGAGTTTCCTCAATACCTAATTAACTCATTCTACTTGAGTTCATTCACTTCTAACTTCTCCTTTACTAACGAGGTTATTAACCTAAGGTTCTTTCCCCTTAAGTTTTATAACCTAATGCTTTGATACTAACTTGTGACGCCCCCAAATCTGGGTACTTTCAACCCACAGATATGGTGTTACACGGTAGTCATAACTATACATTCATTCCATTGAAACAACATCAAAATGAGTGTATTTACTACATTGTTATTACAATAGTAATGAATCCTTTCCCAGGTTTTGTAACCGAATACATTCTTTGCTTATCATAGTATAATTCATACAAAATACTAGTCTGTTACAGGATAAACTAATTATCCATCTTAGCCTTGCCTTTATCTTTACTAGAACCCTCGATTCGCTCGACCTTAGCTGCAATCATATAATTCAAGCAAGAAGTGAGCATAACCAGCTCAGCAAGTCTAGCAATGTATAATATAAATACCATGTCGAGAATCATAGGATTATTCTTTAATAACTGAACAAATAGGTATGAAGTACTACATTGGATATCACTTTTCATTCTCATAAAATAATTCCAAAGTACCTATAATAACTTAGGAATTCTGAGTACGTCAAATGACCATGAACACTCTTTTTTTTTTCATTCATAAAAAAGGACAACCCGGCACTAAGTTCGTAAGTCTGATATATCTTACGAGCACTTCTAGGTGATCAGTCTATAGTACTCTATGTTGATGAACACTCATCCGTTAAACGTATTTACGTTTAAGTTTTGGCAACCTCACGTGCCCATCAAATAATCGATGTAAAATATATTTGTTTATTCATACTCAGGCTTACCTTTGAATCCGTACCAAATAATTAGCATAAGATAGCGTTATCAATACTATATTGAAAGACTTGTAAACAAATCAATCAAACTCTTAATATTAGTCTAGCCGAGTTAAAACTAGCATCGACTCTTTCATAAAACAATTCATGCATCTTATAACATGAATCACAGAAAACTTGGCTAACACGAAGGTTAGACAAGCGTTAAGAAAACTTGCCTCTAAGCGTCTTCAATTAAATTTAATAGTTCTTGGTCCTTACAGTTTCTAAATGATATAGCACACTGAAATTAGCTACCAAACAATCTAATCACATTATTTTTACCAACTTCTTTCTCTTCTATAACTTAACCGAAGTTATTTCATTAATAAAACTCGTTTCAAATTACTATTCTTCCTTACGGCTTATTAACGTTCTCATATCACTAGACTCAACAACCATTGATTAAGTACTATAGTAATTGAATACAATTCACCTTCTCCCACTTTATGTTCTTTGTTTAATTACTATTAAACAACGTTAAATTCCAAAAACCATCACTATACATGTGATATAGAATGGTCATACTATATATATTAAGTATATACACTTGTCACATAATTGTCATGCAATAATTGGGTTCAAAAATAATTAAGTCTGACATTTCTCCTCTCTCGGCGCTGCGGCGCCATCTTCAAGTACAACATTGGTGTTGCGGTGCCACAAAGCAGTACCTAAACCCTCGTCTCGGCGCTGCGGCACAAGACTTCTGTATGTGAGTGGCAATTCGACGCGACTCAGTAGTACCCACTCCTCTCGACCCGGCGCTGCGGCGCGAATACCATACGCTTGGGCGTTGCTGCGGCACCGACCCTGAGACCTCAAGAAATTTTTATGTTTTCCAGTTCAACTCTTTCCGGACTCGTAACTTGGCCGTTATAAGTTAAAATTGGCTCGTTCAAAAGCCGATATCTTAAATATCTCATAAATTTCGATTTCATCCGAACAAAAAGTAGTTTTTAAATCTATTATCAATGAATTCACTATTTAACTATCTATTACGCGTTCGTTTAACGTTCGTGAACGTTCCTAACTCATTTTCTTCGTTTTAAGTCGGAATTCAACCATTCTTGAGTCCACGACTCTTAAATACGTTTTTCTATGTTACGCTATCGAAAACCAAGGTTTCTGAGTTAAACGGTGACTTTTGACTACTAATCCGGGAATTCTACGATTTCAATGTTTAACGCCTAATCTCGTAAATTTCTCCATAACTTCGTTACTCGAGATTTATACACCAAATCAAATGGAACCAATCCATTGATTCGTTATCTATACCTAACCAAGCAATATGCACATACCCTATACTTGATGGTTTTCAATTTGTCCATCAACAACCAAATCAACACTTTAATGGTTTCTTCGATTAAAACTCACTTAAATGCTTATGATTCTTAATTTTACATGGCTTATCAATGTTTTAATCCACTAATAGCTATACTTATTACTCCGAAAGAGACATGCTCCACCAATTCATACTTCTCTATATAAAAAAATAAATAGAAAAGGATCGAAGACTAAGGTTTACGTATTATTACCTTAACGTTCTTCGCGTTCTTGACTAAAGCTTGAATGTTTTGCTTTGGATTGCTTTTGATTACTTGTTAGTACCCTTTTCTCTCTCTTAATATATTTTCCAAGGTTGGTGAAAACAAATAATGAACCAACATATGCTTCCTTTATATAAAAAATCCAATAGAGGGCAATTTGGTCAATAGGTTCACCTCCTTACTATTCATTCCCTCCTCACTATGTAAATCCACTTTACTTGGCCACCAAGTGGCCGGACCACATGGCCTTTTGGGTCCTACATGGGTTGATGTTGCCTCTTTTTTACGACTAACAAAAGAGCTCTAACTCATGCAAGCATACATGCGTCAACAAGTAATACAAAGCAAGTAAAGTATCGATCTCACAGAGAAAGTTGTTTAACTTAAACTACTATTCATTAATTAAATCACTATATTTATATGCTCACACTAAGGATTAAACTTGGTTGATTCTTGAATTGCAAATAACAACTAAAATAATATAAGCGATATAATAAATGATATTGAAACTAATGGGATTCTAACTTCATTCACTATTTCATTCAATCGCCACTATCATGCCTAACTTGTTCACATATCATAGGAAAGTAGCCAAGAGCACTAAAAGAGTATTAGCCATTTTTCAATGCACTAAGACCTACTTACACAGCATCCACAGATGATAGACTCTATGTAATCATCAATATAACCAACGTCACTATATGTCTATGTGAAATTGCAACTATATTGATTTTAAGTTCAAGCTCTTATCTTAACTTATACAGTGAAATAATATATGTCTATCTGGTTCACAAAATACATAAGCCATATAACACAGCCATATATACGTATACTATCATGATTACAGTCCATATTTGCATGTTCATTGTCAATTCCATACAAATACTGAAACGAATGGTGATCAAGCATTCATGTATGCAAAACAATCATGACAGACATCCCATATGATATGCAAAACAACCCAACACTTAAGTATGCAATCAAACTACATAATAAAATCCGTTAGAATCCCATAATGGAGTTTAGTTCATGACTGAACCAAAAGCCATTATGGGATCAAAGTTAAACATGATCAATAAGCAACAATTGAAAGAGGAAAGATGAAACTATCAAACCCAATTGCTGAATACACATCAATATTCAATCCTCATAAGATTCCAGCAAAAACTAAAATTCATAATCCGCTCTCGTAGAGAAATCCCAAGAAGGAGTGGAAAGTAAAGTTATAGCCTCCTTCCGCGTTGGAATCCTCTTTAGAGAGTAAAAACCCTAAATACGATCTAACGATACGTGAAAAACTAATAAAATGTCGAATGATGCCCCTGACACCAGTCAGGAATGGTTTTAAATCAAATACAACCTTTAAAATTTGGAAATAAAATAAAACACATCAGCAGCATCAAACATCGCGTGCGGCCACGCGCTCTTTCAGCATAATAGTCTCGCAGCCACGAGACTTGCAGTAGGTTCGTATGGTTGGCTGATCTCGCGCGCGGGCGCGCGCTCCATAGGCTTGTCTTTCTCGCGGCCGCAAGACTTGCAGTAGCATCCAAGATCTGGCTGGGTAATCATGCGGGCGCGCGTCCTCAAGGCCTGGTTCCTTTTTTCCTACTGCTGCTTGCTCAGTCATGCTCTATCTCCTTGCACCAATGCACCTTCATGCCATGCATATCCCATCCTTTTACCTCGTTTCAAGCATCCATTTTCCTTATGCTTCATAACACCACCAAAACAGGTCGATTCCTGCACTTATTCACCAAATGGAGTTTTAAGTACGTGCAATGCAAATTAACATGAAATGCAGCTAAAATAGACTAAAATGTTCTTGAGATGGGCATAATTCACATGAATTGGTACTCCAGAAGTAGGTAAAAATCCTACTTATCAAATACCCCCAAACTTGAACCATTGCTTGCCCTCAAGCAATGCATACTAATGAATAATGAATGATGCAACTACATTACTATGCACTTAATTCTCACATTGTCCCAATCATTATAGATATTCAGTTCAATTTGCCTCAGTAAAGTTTTTCTAGATTTGAGAATACAAATTCAAACCAAACTGCAGGCATAATGTCATATACTCAAATAATTCACCAATTCTATACAGATGCTGTGTGTGTGTGTTGTGTTCGACCAGTACTTGATTTAGATGTAGAATACTCATGCTATCTTGCTCAAACTAGAGAAATTATAGCATTAATCAAGACTTATGTTTATATATGTGACTTAAACTATTCCAACATCTTAAAATAAACTAAGGTTCAACAATGAGTTTATCTGCTTTATTCTACTCGCGAGGGCGAATTTCGCTCTTTCTCGCGGTGTTTATTGCTATTTTTTTTCTATTCTTTCTTTTTCTACATGACTGTACAATGTCTTACTCCATTAGGCACACTGCTACCCCTTAGCGAGCTTTTGACCAACGACTCCCAAACCATGAAAGACCTTAGGGCGCTAGGTGTAGAGACAATCCCCTTGGGCGTACTTACTCAAGTAGCCAGGGCCCCAAAATAAGACTAGCCATGTTATTTCTAATTTTTTTTCTTTTTTTTTTATACACAGATACCCATGTTTTCCCAAAGTTTAAAATTTGATGTTTTATACAGTCTCCAAGTCACTTTTCATATATTTCTCTTTTTAACACTACATTTTTTCGTTGAACAAAACACACGTGTTTCATATACCTACAAGTGCTTGTGAACCCATTTGTGCAAACCGAGAGCATGTATACAACATTATGAATTTCGTTGTATAAAACGTTATAACTTAGCTCATGTTATCCAAAATATTCAGAATTCATTTAAAATTTCACTCTCATCATTGGCTAGACAATTTTTTTTTTCTAAACGACAAGAACTGTGAGGTATGCACATGAAACTATATGCTAAAATGTAATCTAAACATGCACATAAAAATTAAACTACTCATAAAAAATTATATGAATTATGTAAACTAAGCATGCAAAACTAATAATAAAAAAACTAACTACTACCTAATAACCCCAAACTTAAAATATTCAATGTCCCAATTGAATGAAGGTAAAAGGTATGAAAACTCCCCTAATTATCGGTGGTGCCACCCTCCTCGGGTGGTGGGTCCGGTGGTGGATATGGTGCTGCGATTCCAAACTGAGGCCATACTTGTGTTGTTCCTTGTTGCGTAAACGCTTCGGCTAAAGCCCTTGTGAGTCCCGTCGCAAATGTGCCCAAATTGTCGTACATGGCATCGACCTTGCGCTCCAACCTTCGGAGCTGTCGATAGCCATTGGTGGCACACGCATGCGTGGACGGGCCCGCTTCATTTGTTTGCGGGGGTTGTTGTTCTGGAAAAATTGGATGAAGGATGAATTCTAGTCCTCGTGGATGCGGTACACCACCTGCCCAGTCTTCAAACTTTTTGATCGTGGCATGAGTAATGTCCTGGCTTGGGTATTGCATCTGCTCATTTCCCCAGTTGCATTCCTGATTAGCACAAAGCATGGCTACCACGGATGCGTGTGGAATGCTCCCAATCATTGTTCCCCGTAAATAGCGCAGCATATTCTCGTGAATGAGATGACCAATGTCGATGTATTTTTCGGTGATTATGCCCCACAGAAGACGTGCCCTCTCCGCTGATATTTAGTGCTGATGGGCGGAAGGCAAGAGCATGGCACATATGAACAAGTTCCACGCTTTTGCATAGCGATTTAGTGCTGCAGCTGGGAATAACCGCGGCTGTGTTGTGCCAACTTTATACGTCCATTTTGTACCCGACACACATAACTCTGCAATGATCAGCTCCATGCCGGTCTCCAAATGAGCGGCGATTATCCAATTAGCAGCCCCCATTGGCGGTGCATCCGTAATTTTGAAAATTAATCGAATAGCATGGGGTCTATAATTTACCTCGTTACCCCGAACCAGAGATATTCCCCTCATGGTAACCTTGGCATTGGCATAGAATTCACGGACTATGCTCATAGGGCTGGGTATTGGAGTCGCTGTCAGTCCACCCCAATCTCTCTCTGGAATCATGGTGCACAACTGACCATCCTGACTTGCCGGCTTGAATCCTCGCTCCTTGACGAACGGTTTCGCCACAATGTGGTAGTACTCTTATTGAGCTTCCAAATTAAGGAATTTTTCATGATCCACAATGTCAGCCTCTTGACTGCCCGCAGAGGATGAAGAAGACGACGCGATAGAACGTGCTCGCTTAGGCCCCATTTGTATTTGCTAGAAATTGCACAGATTATATGATTGGGGAAGAAGAAAAGCTTGAAATTGATAGCTCTCACTCTTGTTTCTGCACTCCCACATAGAAACCCTAGCTTTATAGCAATTTTGGAGGAGTTGAGGAGATATGGACTTTGAATGATGAGAGAATCGTGGTTGATTGATTGAGAGATGTACGACACGAAATTATAACTGATGAAGAGATAGCGACGTGAGTTATGGAAAGGGAGAGAATTTCACTTATGTTGATATCCCAAATGAGAGTCCAAATGGTCCCCAACTCTATTTTAAACCAGCCAAATCTATCTTAACCCGGTGTCGCGCGCGGCCACGAGCTTGTTTACTAAGCTGGGCGCGCGGGCGCGAGACTTAGAGAAACATTTAGTGGGTTTCTTATCTGGACGCGCGGTCGCGAGATTTTCTCCTTCTTGGGTCGCGCGGCCGCGAGCTTGAAGACTGTTAGCTGTATTGGCTTGACGCGTGGGCGCGCGATTTTCATGCCACTTGTGACCCGCGGCCGCGCGATGTTCAGTTCCACTCTGCCTGTCAGTGATGATGTCCAGTGATGGTTCCTGTATATATATTAATGTACCATGTTAAGGCATGACTTAGTGATTTCATATTATTAGCAACGTGCAAGCATTCTCATAGCCATTCTTGTTACAATCTTACGCATGAATAATAGTATACAATTAAAAAGGAGTTTGATATAACTACTGAAATAACTCAAAATGAAATATTAAAGACTAAGAAAGGGAGAGAATAACAATGGGTTGCCTCCCATTCAGCGCTAAGTTATAGTTAATTAGCTTGACTGTCTCTGATTTCATGTCACCGTTGGAATTGCGGTGCTTTCCTTCGTGTTTTCTGCACCCTAAAATTTCATGACCTCATCTTTCGTTAATGGCTCTTCCTTAAAATTTGATTTTTACTCGTTGCATATATCAATGGTCCATAATCCCTCGATTTCTGTACTTCATCCTGTAGGCGCCAGTTCACCACGTCAACTAAAAAGCACTCTTCTTCATCCGTTGGTAAACTGATTGCTTTAAAGAAGTTGAACGTAATCTCTTGATCTTGGACACACATAGTAAGTTCACCTTTCTGCACATCTATTGACGTTCTGCCTGTGGCCAGAAATGGTCTTCCCAATATTATTGGTATGCTTTTGTCCTCCTCGTAGTCTAAAATGATGAAGTCAGCTGGGAAAATAAACTTGTCCACCTTAACCAACACATCCTCAACAATTCCTCGTGGATATGTGATCGATCTGTTAGCTAGCTGTAATGATATGTTAATTGGCTTTGGTTCCGGCAATCCCAACTGATTAAACACTGACAAGGGCATCAAATTTATGCTTGCCCCAAGATCACATAAACACTTACTGAAGTTCAACTTTCCAATGGTACATGGAATTGTGAAACTGCCTGGATCCTTCAGCTTTGGAGGTAGTTTCTGTTGAAGCACTGCACTGCATTCCTCTGTCAAGGCTACTGTCTCAAACTCATCTAATCTCCTCTTCCTTGGCAATATACCCTTTATAAACTTGGCGTAGCTGGGCATTTGTTCCAATGCCTCGTCGAAGGGTATGTTGATCTACAGCTTTTTGAACACCTCCAAGAATTTGTTGAACTGTTTATCTTCCTTTTTCTTCATTAATCTCTGCGGATACGGAACCTGAATGTGCATTGGTGGTACTGGACTCTTAACTGTCTCCTCTGAGCCCGTTTTGCCTTTCTCTTCCTGCCGATCCTCAGATTTCTCCAAATTTTCCTGCTCATTAGCTGGTTCCTCTGCCTCGCGCGGCCGCGCGCTCTCCTCAGTACATTCTCGCGCGGGCGCGCGACTTACAGTAGCTGACAGGTCTTTCCCAGATATCAATGTAATCACTTGGCATTGTTCCTTCCCTTCTCTTCTTGGATTCGTCTCCGTGTTACTTGGCAATGAACCCTGAGGCCTGTTAGTAAGCATGTTCGCCATCTGCCCCATTTGAGTTTCCAGATTCTTTATAGCCACTGCTTGGCTCTTGATCATAACTTTTGTGTTTGCCATGTATTTCATCATCATCTCCTCCACTTCTGATTTCTTTTCTTGCTGAGGTGCAGCTGGAGTGTGATGTTGCTGTTGTTGTTGAGAAAATCCTGGTGAAAAGGGTGGTCTAGGATTAAATTGCGGCTGCGCTGGCTGCGCCTGAAATTGATTGTTTGGTTGAAACTGAGCTTGCTGATTCCCTTGATTATTCGACCAACTAAAATTTGGATGATTTCTGTTGTTGGGGTGATATGTGTTCTGAAATTGGCCTTGGTCTTTTCTATAGTTGCTCACATACTGCACTGATTCTGAGCTAATAGCACATTGGTCTGTCGAGTGTGACCCCGCACAAATCTCACATATGTAGGCAACCGTATTTACCTTTCCTTCAGCCAAAGTATCTATCTTCTTTGCCATAGCTGCCATCTGTGCTGATAGCTGAGTAATGGCATCAACCTCCAATATACCTGCAACTTTAGTTTGTGGCATTCGGGATGTAGGATTCTGAAAATCATTTGATGTCATTGTCTCGATAAGTTCATAGGCTTCCTCATAGTTCTTTGCCCATAATGCACCTCCTGCAGCTGCGTCTATAATCGGTCTCGACTTCCATCCCAATCCATTATAAAACGTGTTAATTACCATCCAATCTGGCATACCGTGATGTGGGCACTTTCTCAGCATTTCTTTGTATCTCTCCCAAGCTTCATGTAACAATTCGCCCTGTTGTTGCTCAAATTGAGAGATAGCTGTCCTCATCTTTACAGTCTTAGCCATTGGGAAAAACTTAGCTAAGAATTTCTGTGATAAATCCTCCCATGTAGTTATAGATCCTGCTGGCAGAGAATGAAGCCAACTTTTTGCTTTATCCCTCAATGAAAATGGGAACAACCTTAGTCGAATAGCATCCTCCGTCACACCGTTGTATCTGAAAGTATCACAAATTTCAATAAAACTCAATAGATGTTCATTTGGATAATCCGTAGCAGCACCCCCAAACTGAACTGTTTTCTGTACCATTTGAATAGTGCCAGTCTTGATCTCGAAGGTATTGGCCGCTATCGCTGGTCTGACTATGTTGGACTGTAGTCCGTTGATATTGGGCATGGAATACTCTTTCAGAGCCCGATGCTCTTTTCTTTGATCTTCTCCTTGTGCCTCGGCTTCCATGTTAGCTGTCGTGTTTTCCAAGTGTTCTTGTAAATTTCTACGTACACCCGCTTTCCAACCTCTCCCGTTTATATTATCCTGAACAGGTATTAACTCGGGGTTGGTTGACCGTGTGCGCATAAAAATTTATCCAACTTCCTGAAACAAAAACAAAAACTGAAATGAGATAAGACTAGAATTGTCTAAGTTATACAATATAGCTTAAAACTAATGATAATAATACTAAATTAAACGCCTTTCCCCGACAACGGCGCCAAAAACTTGTTGCCTCTTTTTTACGACTAACAAAATAGCTCTAACTCATGCAAGCATACATGTGTCAACAAGTAATACAGAGCAAGTAAAGTATCGATCCCACAGAGAAAGTTGTTTAACTTAAACTACTATTCATTAATTAAATCACTATATCTATATGCTCACACTAAGGATTCAACTTGGTTGATTCTTGAATTGCAAATAATAACAAAAATAAAATACGCGATATAATAAATGATATTGGAACTAATGGAATTCTAACTTCATTCACTATTTCATTCAATCGCCACTATCATGCTTAACTTGTTCACATATCATAGGAAAGTAGCCAAGAGCACTAAAAGAGTATTAGCCATTTTTCAATGCACTAAGACCTACTTACATAGCATTCGCAGTTGATAGACTCTATGTAATCATCAATATAACCAACGTCACTATATGTCTATGTGAAATTACAACTATATTGATTTTAAGTTCAAGCTCTTATCTTAACTTATACGGTGAAACAATATATGTCTATCTGGTTCACGAAATACATAAGCCATATAACACAGCCCTATATACGTATACTATCATGATTACAGTCCATATTTGCATGTTCATTGTCAATTCCATACAAATACGGAAACTAATGGTGATCAAGCATTCATGTATGCAAAACAATCATGACAGACATCCCATATGATATGCAAAACAACCCAACACTTAAGTATGCAATCAAACTACATAATAAAATCCGTTAGAATCTCATAATAGAGTTTAGTTCATGACTGAACCAAAAGCCATTATGGGATCAAAGTTAAACATAATCAATAAGCAACAATTGAAAGAGGAAAGATGAAACTATTAAACCCAATTGCTGAATACACATTAATATTCAATCCTCATAAGATTCCAGCAAAAACTAATATTCATAATCCGCTCTCGTAAAGAAATCCCAAGAAGGAGTGGAAAGTAAAGTTATAGCCTCCTTCTGCGTTGGAATCCTCTCTAGTGAGTAAAAACCCTAAATACGATCTAACGATACGTGAAAAACTAATAAAATGTCGAATGATGCCCCTGACACCAGTCAGGAATGGTTTTAAATCAAATACAACATTTAAAATTTGGAAATAAAATAAAACACATCAGCAGCATCAAACATCGCGTGCGGCCACGCGCTCTTTCAGCATAATAGTCTCGCAGCCGCGAGACTTGCAGTAGGTTCATATGGTTGGCTGATCTCGCGCGCAGGCGCGCGCTCCATAGGCTTGTCTTTCTCGCGGCCACGAGACTTACAGTAGCATCCAAGATCTGGCTGGGTAATCGCGCGGGCACGCGTCCTCAAGGCTATTTTCCCACGCCGCCGCGCAGCTTGAAATCTGCAGAGCCTGGTTCCTTTTTTCCTACTGTTGCTGCTGCTTGCTCAGTCATGCTCTATCTCCTTGAACCAATGCACCTTCATGCCATGCATATCCCATCCTTTTTCCTCGTTTCAAGCATCCATTTGCCTTATGCTTCATAACACCACCAAAACAGGCCGATTCCTACACTTATTCACCAAAAGGAGTTTTAAGTTCGTGCAATGCAAATTAACATGAAATGCAGCTAAAATGGACTAAAATGTACTTGAGATGGGCATAATTCGCCTGAATTGGTACTCCAGAAGTAGGTAAAAATCCTACTTATCAGTTGCCTTGTGGGTTTTACCCATGTGGTGATCCATCGGTTCGATCCGCGATTTAGTTACTTGGTTTGGGCCTTTGAATTAATTCGTATTGGGCCTATCTTGGGCTTGAATTAATATAACTTTGGGCTTGACATAATCCCAGTCCAATTGGATTTGACAAGGTCCAATTCCTAAGAGTTCATTAAGAACTAATCGTATTCTACTCGTACAATTCTCGTATTCTCTTTGTATATAGTTTGTACGATATTCGTATTATACGTCGTAATATTCTCATACTATACTCGTATAATAACTAGTATCATACTGTGACGCCCCCAAAATAGGTATACAACACCCATTCTGAGTCGCCAAATACATGGTACAGAAAGAAAACTACAACTTCAATAATACAATTGTCATGCAAAATACGACAACATATACTGAGTTTAAATACAAATATTGTCTTCTAGACAATATCCACACTCAAATAAGTCCTTATTACAATTATTCAAACACTATTTTACAGAAATAGTAAGGATTGCTAAAACATCTTTCTAGAACCATCACTCCGTACCCCGACTATTTCCTGCTATGTTCTCACCTCCTGAGAAAAATAGAACAAAAAGAAAAAGGGTGAGCTCAAGTAGCCCAGTAAAGAATATTATGACCAAGATAATATACAACAAATTATCGTTAGTCTTCAACAGGGAAAAATCTGATAAAATATAATAGCCAACAAGTTTTCGATCAACAACTGCAGTGGAAATAGCAATCCATTAGAAGAGTCAAGTAGAGAATAAGTTCTACTATCTTCTAAGATTTAAAAGTCCATCATCAATATTTTATCCCTGTAACAACAATCAATATACATCTTTAATCAAATATTCATCTTTGAACTACAGGCCAAAGATATTCATTTGTATCACCAGTTGGTCATGTTCATCTCAACACATGTTCATCTTTGCACTACGGGCCAAAGATATTCATCAGTTAATCATTTATCTTTGCACTACAGGCAAAAGATATTTAGTAATATCATCATTTAGGACTGAGGATGATAAAAAATATTTTATAGAAAACGAATCCAGTGATACAGAAGGGCAAATAGTAGGGATTCGTATAACAGTTTATCTAAGGTCAATAATACTCTATAATAACCAATTTTGAAGTAAAATTCAAGAATAGAGATCAAAACATGGATACAATCAAAGACAGTAACCATAATAGACATCTTGGACAAAAAGAAGAAAATTTCATTTTTCGGTGAATAGTGTCGTATTTGTGAATAGTGCCGTATAAGTGAATAGTAACCCCGACACAACAAGTTCTAAATTTGATAAAAAGTTCATACCAACATTTCGGTATAATGATATTGAAGAAAATATCATTTTAAGAAGAATATAACACCCCTTACCTCAAAATATCAGTACTTCTGATCGGAATATCGGTATAAGGCTAAAGGAAACTTGCACTGATGAATAGAAACTCTCAAAGTATCTAAATACTCACAAAATACACTCAATAATCTAGAGAGAGAAAGAGAGAAAGCTTATGTTTCTGGTGTGATTTTCAATTCTAACTTAGCCCTCTATTTATAGGAAAATTTTAGCAGACTTGACCTGCAACCTGATGGCTTTACCTGCTACTATTCCCACCCATCACACTTGAAATAAAATTCAGCACATTTCTTCACCAACCACAAGTGGAGCCCACCAATGCTAGAATTTTCCACCAAAATTATTTATAAACCTAATTTCTGAATCAGTCACCTCTTAAAATTCATAACAAATCATACGTTCATTTTTAACGGTTCTAAATTTGTGGACATATACTCAACTTATATATGTATAACATATCCAAAAATTACAACGATCCAACGGTCAGATTAAAAATTATAACTCACGCAATATATCTCAAAAACACTGGTTTAATTTTTAATACCTCCATTTCGACAAAAATACTGATAAAACACCTCAACATTAACTCCTTCATTTTTAACCATAATAAATATATCCAACATTTATATCCACATAAAATAAATATTTCCTTATCATATGAATCAATAATTAATTATTCACAAATAGTATTACAGAATCACATTTATGACAACCAGGCCGTTCCAAGAAAAGAGGAGGCTCTCCAATAAGAATTTCTCCTTACTGGCGCGCAATTAGGTGACCAAACCTCTCCTTGACAGAACTTTCTAGACATTGCCAATAATGCTATCTAATAATATTATTCAAATAATATGAATTATTGATCTGATAATGAGAAATACTGTGCAGTGACAATTATTGAAACAACAATAATATAAAATATCAACGCATCAATTATTGAATCAATAAAATAAAATATTGAACAGTAACTACCGTAACAATTATTGAGTAGTGTCTTCTTACGTAAGGATCAATAATTCATCAATACTGTGCATCCACACGTATTACTGTATTTTAACCACCAGGTATTCCAACAGTGTTAACGGTAACAACTACGTCGTTATTTATAAAAACTCAAACTTGTCATTTTCTTCATCCGACAATTATTCTGTTATGGGGCCCACAAATGACTGCGTCGTCGTACGAATATTCCCCGACAACAAGAATATTCCACAACCAAACGAATATTCCCCGACAACAATGATTATTTTATAACCACTTGCATATTTTGCAAAATTTACACATTTCCCCCATAACCAGAGAATTATATCAAATTAATACCTTATTATTCAGAATAATAATTAGAGGAAATTCGATTTTATTTATAATAAATTGGGGTCTTACAACCTCCCCTCCTTATGAAATTTCGTCCTCGAAATTGACATACGTACCTGATATTTTGAAAAGGTGAGGATACCTCGCTTTCATTTCTGATTCTAACTCCCAGGTCATTTGTTCAATAGCATGGTTTCTCCATAAAACCTTAACTTGTGGTATAACCTTGGTGCATAGGACATGCTCTTTCCTATCTAAGATCTTAACAGGTACTTCTTCGTACGTTAAATCTTCGGCTATCTCGTCTGGTTCTAACGCAATAATATGGTTCGGGTCTTTCACATATTTACGAAGCATGGATATGTGAAAAACATTATGAACACGAGACATACTTGGAGGTAATGCGAGTCTATAGGCCATATTTCCTATTCGGTCAAGAATCTCAAATGGACCAACAAATCGTGGATTGAGCTTTCCTCTCTTTCCAAATCTTGTAACTCCCTTCCATGGAGCAACACGTAATAATACATGATCTACAATATTAAACTCCACGTCCTTTCTATGAAGATCAACATAACTCTTTGTCGATCTTGTGAGGTTTGAATACGTTGTCGAATCATTTGGATCTTTTCTGTAGTCATGCGTACTAATTCTGGTCCCAACAACGTTGCTTCTCCCACCTCGTCCCAGCATACTGGAGAACGACACTTTCGTCCATACAACGCCTCAAATGGAGCCATGCCTATACTTGCTTGATAACTGTTGTTGTAGGAGAATTCCACCAGTGGCAAGTACTTATCCCAACTTCCTTTAAAATCTAGGACACAAAGTTTTAATAGATCTTCAAGGGTTTGAATAGTCCTCTCTGATTGTCCGTCCGTTTGAGGATGGTATGTCGAACTGAATCGTAAATCTGTGCCCATAGCTTTCTGCAAGCTAACCCAAAATCGTGAAGTGAATCTTGGGTCACGATCCGAAACTATGGATACTGGCATGCCATGCAATCCCACAATCTCATTCACGTAAATGCGAGTAAGACGTTCAAGGGAATAAGTCTCACGTTTAGGCAAGAAATAGGCAGACTTAGTTAATCTATCAATAATAACCCAAATAGCATCTATGCCTTGAGAAACTTTGGGAAGACCTGTAACGAAATCCATAATAATGTGTTCCCACTTCCATTTCAGAATCTCAAGTGGTTGTAATGGACCCTTTGGCACTTGATGCTCCGCCTTTACACGTTGACAAGTTAAACACCGCGAGATAAATTCCGCGATCTCTCTCTTCATATTGTTCCACCAAAATGTATGTCGAATATCATGATACATTTTGGTACTCCCAGGATGGATTGCAAACGGGGTGTTGTGTGCCTCCATCATGATTCTATGCTTTAAATCAGGATCGTTAGGAACACAAAGTCTAGAGTTGAATCTAAGTATTCCTTCTTCATCGATTCTCGCTTCTGGAATAGCTCCTTCTTGCACTTTCTTCTTCATACGTATCAGCTCCAGGTCCGTAGCTTGAGCAGCTTTAACTTTATCGATTAAAGTCGGTTCTACTCGTATATTCGCCATCATCATGTGGGTCCCTGGAGTCTTTAATTTTACCTCCATCCTTTGCAAGTCATACAGAATGGGCCTTTGCATTGACAATATCGCACTCGTACTCGCATATGATCTTCTACTAAATGCGTCAGCTACTACGTTCGCTTTTCCAGGATGGTATTGAATGGTATGATCGTAATCTTTCAACAGCTCGAGCCAACGTCGTTGCCGCATGTTGAGTTCTTTTTGGGTGAAGAAATATTTAAGGCTTTTATGGTCCGTATAAATCTCCACTTTCTCTCCATACAAGTAGTGTCTCCAAATTTTCTACGCGAATACGACTGCTGCCAACTCTAGATCATGAGTAGGATAATTCCTCTCATATTCTTTGAGTTGTCGTGAGGCATAGGCTATGACTTTCCCATGTTACTTGAGAACATATCCTAACCCTTTGCCTGAAGCATCGCTGTATATAACAAATCCATCCGAACCAGATGGTATTGCTAGAACAGGTGCCGAAATGAGTCTCCTCTTGAGCTCTTGGAAACTCTTCTTGCATTCCTCGCTCCATATAAATTTTGCATCTTTCCGAGTCAACTGAGTTAATGGAGTAGCGATTCGAGAAAATCCTTCCGCGAATTTCCTATAATAACCAGCTAAGCCCAGAAAGCTACGCATTTCGGTCACCGACTTTGGTTGCTCCCAACTTTGTACTGCTTCAATCTTCGCCGGGTCGACAGACACTCCATGTTTTGACACCACGTGCCCAAGGAATGCTACTTCCTCAAGCCAGAACTCGCATTTCTTCAGCTTGACATAAAGTTTGTTTTCACGAAGCCTTTCAAGTATCAGTTTCAAATGGTGCTCATGATCTTTACAACTTTTGGAATAGATGAGGATGTCATCAATAAAGACAACAACAAACTGATCCAAATATTCCTTGAATACACGGTTCATCATATCCATGAAAGCGGCAGGAGCATTAGTCAATCCAAAAGACATGACTAAAAATTCATAATGCCCGTACCGAGTTCTGAAGGCAGTCTTTGGAATATCCTCAGTTTTAATCTTCAGCTGATGATATCCGGAACGAAGATCGATCTTTGAAAAGAATTGTGCTCCTTGCAACTGGTCGAACAGGTCATCAATGCGAGGTAACGGATATCTATTCTTGATGGTGACATGGTTTAATTCTCGGTAGTCAATACAAAGTCGCATACTCCCGTCTTTCTTCTTTACGAATAAAACAGGAGCACCCCAAGGAGATGTACTAGGACGAATGAAACCTATGTCTAACAATTCCTGTAGTTAGACTTTTAACTCCTGAAGTTCAATAGGAGCCATTCGATATGGGGTTTTAGAAATGGGTTTTGTACCCGGCTCAAGGTCAATAAAGAATTCAACATCACTTTCTGGGGGTAGACCGAGAAGTTCTTCAGGAAATACATCAGGAAATTCTCTAACAACAGAAATATTATTCAAATCTGACTTTTCTTTGTTCAAATCCATAACATGGGCTAAGAAAGCTTGACATCCGTTTCTCAATAAACGAATAGCTTTATGGCTTGATATGATAGTGACTGATTTTAGTGGTTTAGTTGTTTGAATTCGTATGATAGGTTGGTTAGGAATATGAAAACTAACAACCTTACGAAAATAATCAATTTTGGCATGATGAGTGGTTAACCAATCAATTCCTAAAATCACATCAAAAGTAAGTATCTTTAAAGATATAAGATCAATAGGTAATGTGATAGTGCCAACTTGGATCATACAAGATTTATAAACTGTAGATGTAACGAAGGTTTCACCTAACGGAGTTTCAATAGATAAGTCAAAGTCCAATTTCTCCGGAGTCAAGTTTAAACGTTGAGCACAAGCAGGAGAGATAAAAGAATGGGTAGAACCGGTATCTAGTAAGGTATAAACTTCGCAAGAGTTCAAGATTAGCTTACCCGTAATCACCTCGTTCGGGTTCCTCGCGTTTTGGCCAGTCACGACAAACACTCTTCTAGGAACTGCTGATTTCGACTTATCCGGGACAACCCTTGGAGTCACCATCCCCGTTGAACTTGGTTTTGCTACAGAATAATCCCGAGCTATGTGGCCTTCCTTTCCATAGTTGTAACATACCTTGGATTATTGTGGACAGTTTGGGCTGATATGTCCCTCTTTCCTGCATTTGTAACATCTAACTGGCGGTCGTTCTCCTCCCCTAGAATTTGTTGTTGGTGCTGGTGCTGCTGTTGATGTCTTCCTATCATTGTTAAATCTCCTTTTTCTGAAATTTTCACTTGACTCAGCTCTCCTATTATCATGGCCACGATGACCACCTGAGTGGTTACCGCATTTGTTCGTATTTTTTCCTCCTCGTTGGTTATCATCGCTCTGATGAATGTTGTCACCGGTATGACCCTGGTTGTGGTCCCTCGATTGCACATACTCATTATCTCGCTCTAATAATTGAGCCCTGTTTACAACATCTAAATATAAAAAAATTTATGAGATATAAGATATTGCCAAATCTCGGGCTTTAGACCTCTCAGAAACATCCTTGTCATTCGTTCCTCATTTTCGACCAAATGAGGTGCAAACCTGGATAACTCTGCAAACTTCGCCTCGTACTGGGACACCTTCATGTTGTTTTATTCTAGTCTGATAAACTCCACCTCCTTCATATGACGAATACTTTCAGGAAATTACTTGTCATTGAATAGTTTCTGAAATGCTTCCCAAGACATGCTGAGTGCGGCTGGCTGGGTACGCTTCACAGACTCCCACCAGTACTATGCCTCACCGCGGAACGTAAAGGTGGCGAATGGAACCTTCTGTTCCTCCGTGCATCCCAAGACATCGAATATCTTGGTAATTTGCTTGACCCACGTTTCCGCCATGATCGGATCCGGCTTTCCCTTAAATTCTGGTGGTCCCAACTCTTTGAACTGCTTGGCTGTGACAAGCCGCGCATTGCTAGCTTTTCCACCCGTATTCTGTGCATGAGTTTCCCTCGTCTGGTTTTGCATAAAATGCAAAAAACTTCTGAACATCCCATCATTCATCATTTGTTTGGTAGTGTTGTTTACAAGAGGATTATTGCCTTTCTGTTGCACGTTCTCCTAGTTTGTAACTAAAGGTTATTCCACAGTCTCATACACTCCATTGTTAACGTTCTCAGCAACTATTCTTAAATACTGCCATAAAACAAGGGTTAATTAAACAAATTAACATATCACATAATATCCCCATATTATGACTGACCAACAAATAAGCTTAGATAGGACACACTAGCGAAGGATTTACTCATCTCTCCCCTCCTAGTTCTATTCCCCGATCTCCGCCAGAGACCATATCCCTAAGCTCTGATACCAACTGTGATGCCCCCAAAATAGGTATACAACACCCATTCTGAGTCGCCAAATACATGGTACAAAAAGCAAACTACAACTTCAATAATACAATTGTCGTGCAAAATACGACAACACATACTGTGAGTTTAAATACAAATATTGTCTTCTAGACAATATCCACACTTAAATAAGTCCTCATTACAATTATTCAAACACTATTTTACAGAAATAGTGAGGACTGCTAAAACATCTTTCTAGAACCATCACTCCGTACCCCGACTAGTTCCTGCTATGTTCTCACCTCCTGAGAAAAATGGAACAAAAAGAAAAAAGGGTGAGCTCAACTAGCCCAGTAAAGAATATTATGACCAAGATAATATACAACAAATTATCGTTAGTCTTCAACAGGGAAAAATCTGATAAAATATAATAGCCAACAAGTTTTAGATCAACAACTGCAGCGGAAACAACAATCCATTAGAAGAGTTAAGTAGAGAATAAGTTCTACTATCTTCTAAGATTTAAAAGTCCATCATCAATATTTTATCCCTGTAACAACAATCAATATACATCTTTAATCAAATATTCATCTTTGCACTACAGGCCAAAGATATTCATTTGTAACACCAGTTGGTCATGTTCATCTCAACACCGGTTCATCTTTGCACTACGGGCCAAAGATATTCATCTGTTAATCATTTATCTTTGCACTACAGGCCAAAGATATTTAGTAATATCATCATTTAGGACTGAGGATGATGAAAAATATTTTATAGAAAACGAATCCAGTGATACAGAAGGACAAATAGTAGGAATTCGTATAACAGTTTATCCAAGGTCAATAATACTCCATAATAACCAATTTTGAAGTAAAATTCAAGAATAGAGATCAAAACATAGATACAATCAAAGATAGTAACCATAATAGACATCTTGGACAAAAAGAAGAAAATTTTATTTTTCGGTGAATAGTGCCGTATACATGAATAGTGCCGTATACGTGAATAGTAACCCCGACACAACAAGTTCCAAATTTGATAAAAAGTTCATACCAATATTTCGGTGTAATGATATTGAAGAAAATATCATTTTAAGAAGAATATAACACCCCTTACCTCAAAATATCAGTACTTCTGATCGGAATATCGGTATAAGGCTAAAGAAAACTTGCACTGATGAATAGAAACTCTCAAAGTATCTAAATACTCAAAAAATACACTCAATAATCTAGAGAGAAAAAGAGAGAAAGCTTATGTTTCTGGTGTGATTTTCAATTCTAACTTAGCCCTCTATTTATAGGAAAATTTTAGCAGACTTGACCTGCAACCTGATGGCTTTACCTGCTACTATTCCCACCCACCACACTTGAAATAAAATTCAGCACATTTCTTCACCAATCACAAGTGGGGCCCACCAATTCTAGAATTTTCCACCAAAATCATTTATAAACCCAATTTCTGAATCAGTCACCTCTTAAAATTCATAACAAATCATACGTTCATTTTTAACGGTTCTAAATTTGTGGACATATACTCAACTTATATATGTATAACATATCCAAAAATTACAACGATCCAACGGTCAGATTAAAAATTATAACTCACGCAATATATCTCAAAAATACTGGTTTAATTTTTAATACCTCCATTTCGACAAAAATACTGATAAAACACCTCAACATTAACTCCTTTATTTTTAACCACAATAAATATATCTAACATTTATATCCACATAAAATAAATATTTCCTTATCATTTGAATCAATAATTAATTATTCACAAATAATATTACAGAATCACATTTATGACAACCAGGCCGTTCCCAGGAAAGAGGGGGCTTTCCAATAAGAATTTCTCCTTACTGGCGCGCAATTAGGTGACCAAACCTCTCATTGACAGAACTTTTTAGACATTGCCAATAATGCTATCTAATAATATTATTCAAATAATATGAATTATTGATCTGATAATTGGAAATATTGTGCAGTGACAATTATTGAAACAACAATAATATAAAATATCGACGTAGTAATTATTGAATCAATAAAATAAAATATTGAGCAGTAACTACTGTAACAATTATTGAGTAGTGCCTTCTTACGTAAGGATCAATAATTCATCAATACTGTGCATCCATGCGTATTACTGTATTTTAACCACCGGGTATTCCAACAGTGTTAACGGTAACAACTACGTCGTTATTTATAAAATCTCAAACTTTTCGTTTTCTTCATCCGACAATTATTCTATTATGGGGCCCATAAATGACTGCGTCGTCGTACGAATATTCCCCGACAACAAGAATATTCCACAACTAAACGAATATTCCCCGACAACAATGATTATTTTATAACCACTTGCATATTTTGCAAAATTTGCACATTTCCCCCATAACCAGAGAATTATATCAAATTAATACCTTATTATTCACAATAATAATTAGAGAAAATTCGATTTTATTTATAATAAGTTGGGGTCTTACACATACTCGTATTTCTCACATATAATAACCATAAACATTATATGTAGTCATTTAATTCTCAGAACTCACTTTTCCTAACCCTTAGGTTTTAAGTCCGAAGGTGAAAACTTCGTTTGTCATAACTGAAATATTATTGAATATTTCATCTCGTCTTAGAATTCTATCATTACGTGTTTCTCAGAAATTCATAATTAATTCCCGAGCAGAAACGGATGAATATTATTTTTACTGAAATTTCTTGAAAAACTTTTATTTTCTTCTTAAAAATTCATAACAATTAATCCTAGCACATAGCCAGAATCCTAATCACATCTTCACATTCTAGGTCATAAAACGACCTTCAAACAGCTTACTCACATAAATAAATAATTAAATTCATTTAATTCAAATAATAAAATAAAATTTTAATCCACATATAATCCAATTTTTCTCGGGCGTTACATGAACCGTTATTATTAAGTTTGTGCTAATGATTCTAGCAAGACAGAATGTGTATGAAAAAGGTAGAAGAATGAAAGTATTTCAAAGTGAATGTGACTAATGTTTTAAAATGATAGGAATCAGAGTTTATTCCTATTATTCAAGCTACAAGCTACTTCATAACCTTTGTTCAGTTATTGAAGTTTTAAAAGAATGTTTAAATTCTTGAAGTTGTTTATTCAACTGCTATAACTTACTGAGCAATTGAATGCTCACACTTGCTTTAAATAAAAAATATTTTTTAGCGTACGAGTAGAAGAACTTAAGGATCCCGTAAAGATCAAGTTGATCGACATTCAAAAGAAGTGTCATTCAGTATACGAATGAGCGTGAAGATCAAGCGAAGACTTGTAATGTAGAATAGTTTAATTAAACTATAGATTAGTTTAATGAACGATTATGTATCCTTGGTGGCGGATAAAAGTCACTCTTGTAAGATGTAATGAATAATGTATTATCATTATTTTTAATGAACGAGGTTATAAGGTATTAGAACCTGGGGTTTGAGAATTTATGTTGTTATATTTAGCTATATAATGATGTATGTTTGGAAAGAAGTGGGACCGTGACGTACGGAATCCGAGTGTGAAAATAGACCGGATTTCAGGGCGTTGCATGCAAAGACTTAGCAAACCTCAAGTGGTGAAGGTGTGCAGGCTGAGATTAGATCAGTTGCACCAAAGAAGAAGGGACAAACTGCTAAGTACTCAGAGATCGAACTTCATGAATAACTTAGTAGTCCGTCCAATGGTGATCCAGTCTTGATGTAGAATCTAAAGAGGATCACAAAAAGCTGCTAAGTATCAATGATGAACAAGCTTAAAGTCATCTTAGCAGCTTAGCACCACCAACAACAACAATAAGAAGCTAAGTCCTGAAGGGTCCTTGTCCAAGGGACTAAACTGAGTTCCAAGGTTACAGGCCTTGAAGAGTTCTTAGTGAACTGAAGTTCCAAGTCTGCTGGACTTGAAGAGTTCTTAGTGAACTAGAGTTCCAAGGCTGCTGGCCTTGAAGGAATCTTAGCGATTCAAAGATGTAAAGACTTCCTTAGTGGAATCTCTGCTTGTTGAAGTAGAAGAGTGGATTAGGAGCTTGAGTCTTTGAACCACTTAAAATCCCTTGTGTCTTTTACATACTGTTATTTACATTATGAATCTATAACTGCTATAACTGTTATTAACATGATAACTACTTACATCTAAACTAACTCTAGAATAATGGTCATAATAACATCTATGAAAGGGAACCTTAACTTATTCCACTGTATTTGAAATAATTCTTAAGTTTATCATCTGCTATTTAGTTAGCAATGTAAATTAAAATGAAAAAGATTTTTGAAATCAAAAAGGTTCTATTCAACCCACCCCCTTCTAGATCTATTGTGTGTCCTATGGGAACTAACATGTATGATTATGACTAGGCATTGTGTATTGGTATAATTATGACCTGTAATGTTACAGACAAATGTATGGTAAAAGTCATCTTTGGCCCGTAGTGCAAAGATGGACTCTTGATTATTGGTTTTACAGTTGAACATCTTTGGCCCGTAGTGCAAAGATGGACTGTTGATTGTTGGTTCTACAGTTATATGTCTTTGGCCCGTAGTGCAAAGATGGACTGTTGATTATTGGTTTTACAGTTGTATGTCTTTGGCTCGTAGTGCAAAGATGGACTGTTGATTTACATAATTATAAATATGAATTGTGAATTTAACTATAATCTTTGGTGGTTCAGGTGAAGACATGTGATGAGCGTTCTCTTTATCTTGAGTACAACAAATAACTGTTGATGAGTATTACAGAAATGAAATATTAATGATGGACTTTTAATTTGGAGGAGATAGTAGACATTATGTTCTACTTGACTCTTCTAATGGATTGTTGATTTCGCTGTAATTATGGTTGAAAACTTTTATCATCTACTATATGTTCTAAATATCTGATTTATTACTGATAAAAATTATCTTTAGTCATAATAATTTTTACTGGGCTATTTGTGCTCACCCTTTTACTTCATAATTCCTTTCACGTAGTAAGAGTGTAGCTGGGTCGAGCGGGGATAACAGGAAAATAGTGTGATGGTCCGAGATTGTGGAAGTGTCTCAATACATTATAAAATAGCATGACATGTAATATATAATTGTATTGAGGACTTAAGATGGGTGTGTCGTATTTTATACGTCACTTAATAATTGATTTTGGTGAACAACAATAGGGTGATGAGAATCCGACTTTGAAAGCGTCAAAAATGTACCCCATTAAAATGAGGAGGACATAATTATACTAAGAGCTTAAGGTGTGTGTTTTCACTATCATACATGATGTCTGACCTCATACAAACTCGTGTTATCATAAGATATGGTTGTGCACATCCACTTGCTGACTATATCTATGAGCATTATCTATATAATCTTGGAGTATGGTTGGAATATAATTCTCAATTTGAGACAATAGAGATAATTATATGGCAAGAAGATACACACCATTGGAATGAACATGATAGTAATTTTCTCATTCTTTTTTGAGGTCTATTGGGTCAACCAAGGTTAATGCTCAAGTCCTATGATATCTATTATAACTTAGATGCATGGCCTCCCATGTATGAAGGTTTCCTTGAGCATTTTTCAAATATTTTAATTCCTAAAATAGTTATCGACTGTGCCTTTATGTAGAGTATCATTGGTTTGAAGTGTGAGTACTGTTAATTGTATTGAAACTCACAGTTTATGTGTTATCGTATTTTGCACGACAATTTTATTAATGATGTTTATATTTAGATTATGTACCATGTATTTGCCCACTAAGAATGGGTTGTATGGACCTATTTTGGGGGTGTCATAGCTTAGGTGGAGTATGCCACATCAACAAATTATAAAATAATTGTAGAATAAGTTGTGTATCTAGCATTACTCTTTATTAAAAAAAATAAATCATAGTATATAATATATTTTAGAGAACATAAGAGATTAGTTGCAGTGATGGTGGCGGATGGCAACAATCACGTTGGATCGACAACTTTTAGGCGGTTAGGTGGGCGTCTAACGCTATGCACCAAGGGTTGGTGTAATGACCGAGAAATTCGGATCCTTTGTAAAATATTTGAAAGAATTAAATAATGAATAAAATAATCTTATTTGTCATTATATGTGTTAATAAGATGTATGTCGTTTTATAACCTAGAAATGTCGGAACATCGTAGTATTTGAACCACGTGAATGAATTAAAGTGTTTGAATTTCCAAGATGAAAATAAAAGTTTTTTGAGAAAGTTTACGAAAAACATTATTCACCGTTTTACGCTCGAGAATTATTTTTGAACTTCCGAGAATTACATAACGTTATAATATCAAGGCGAGATGGATTATGTAATAATAATCTAAGTATAGAAAACACAATATTTTGCATGTGGACTTAATTTGAGAATGAGAAGTATTAATTTATAATGAAATGAATTTGTGGAGTATGTATCTTATGCAAGTCCATAAGCTCAAAGATGTAAACATAGGTGGGATTTATTATCAAGCCCAAGTATTTATTAAATGAAGCCCAAACTAATTAAGGCAAGCCCAAAGGATAAGATGATTAGATTAAGAGCTAAGCCCAAAGGGTGATCCACTAGTTGAATAGGATCCATGGGGCAACCCATGGGTGTAGTAGTGGGCAAGAACTTTATGTGATGATCAAGTGTTGTGTTGGGCAAGAAATAAGAGTGGCTAGCAAGATTACTTAGTGATTAAGTAGATAAATAGTAAGGAGGTTAGTTGAGGATGTGGGTGATTAATGACTAAGATGCCCTCATCTTGGCTCTCCTATAAATAGAAGAAGTTGCTAGACATTTTTCATTGTTCAAGTTTCACTCTCTCATAAACAACTTAATTGTTAGAGCAAATAAGCACTTTGAGCTTAACCTTTCATTTGTAGATTTCCAAAGCAAGAGAAGCAATCTTCAAAGGTAATTGATCTTGTCTCTTCTATCTCTATCAGGGTAGGTTGATAAGAGAAGTGTATCTAATGAACTTAGATGCTAAGAACATATAAGAAGTCATTGATGAAAGAACTTAAGCCGAATAAGATGATTAAATAACTTGAACCTAAATAAGTTGATAAAATTATACAAAACTTGTCATATGTTTGTGATATGATGTTAGTATGTTCAATATAGTATGAGAACATGGATTGTTGGACCTAAATTCATAATAAGTCATAAGCATGAGAATTAGAGTTCATAAGTTAAATAAGTCATTGACTTATGAGAATAGGTCAAAATCTACTTTGATAATAAGTTGGTGTAATAAGTAACTTGAAATGTTTATATGTTGATCAAAATCCATTTAGAATGATTAGTATTGAGGTTTCGCCGGAATTCACACGATTGGACGATAATCGTCGAATTCGTGAAATTCTCGGAATGGAAGTCGTGTTTTGTGTTTGAAGTCGGAAATGTTAGTTTTCGATGGAGACAAGTCATATTTGGCATTATAGAGTTGCGAACTCGAAAATGGCCGAATTTCGACTTAGAAAGAAGAAACGAGTATTGAATGTTCACGAACGTTTATCGTTTTTGTTAAAAATGGACTAATAGGTGAATCTTAGCAAACGAAGTCGAATAGATAAAATTCTTGCATGAATACATAGAGTACGTAATTTGTGAACCGTAGGCTCTTGAACGAGCCAATTCAGACTTATAACGAAGAAGTTATGAGTCCGAAATTCTCACCATTCGAAAAATCTGTCAAAAGTTTCTGAGACACAGAGTCCGCACCGCGGCGCGACTCCTAGCCATTTAGTCGGCACCGCAGCGCCAAAATGAACCTTAGTCCCTGCAAACTCGCGCCGCAGTGCGACAAGTAACAAAGGGACTTGCGCCGCAGCGCCGAGTCCGATTTCTAGGCATTAATGGGTGATGTCGCAGCGCGGAACCAAGTGTTATAGCCGGCGCCGCAGCGCCAACCTCAAGACCTAGATACTGAAAATTGTTTACATGTTGAGCAGGAATAATAATTGATAAACAATTAAATACAGATCTTAATGAAACATTGTTAAGACATAATTAAGCCTTAAGTATGAACGTTTAGGGTTAAGTTAAGTCAATTACTTATGAATGTAAGAATGATGTAACGGAAAGCCGGAACCAATAATAATAAATCTAATACGTAATTAGATTGAGAAGAAGGGTAAGATTCTTTAGGAACCATGTATGATCATTCATGACCTAATGTACTATGTGATGTTATCATTTACTGTAGAGACCTTAAAGACGTAAAGTGCACGTGTTATATCTATAAGCAGACACTTAAGGCAAGTACTCTAACCCTTGTTCCAGTTCGATCTGGACAAGTCTTTGTGATTCATGTATTCTTCGCATGAGTTAATGTTTGAGGAAGTCAAAGCCAATTCTTTCGGCTAGACGTATGCTATGTTATTCTATCAAGTGTTGATAAGGATTTACCAAACTAATATTGTTGTGGTTTTCAAAAGTAGAATGAGTATGCTAAATTGTTTTGACGTCAAACGACAAGCACGTGAGGTTGCCACAACTTAAACGTATACACGTTTAATGAATGTAGTGTTAATCAACATAGAGTACTATAGGCTGATCACCTAGACGTGCTCTTAAGCTATGCCGAACTTACGGACTTAGTGTCGGGACGTCCTTTTTAAAGTACTTATGATATGCTTACGATCTTGAATCAGAATTGATGTTTTACTGAATATTGTTGTTGTAAAACGTTTTGAATGAAAAGAAGTGCTATTTTGAATTGTCGATAGTACTTTATAGCCATTGTTCAGTTATTGAAGATATACTATTCATATGTTTTAAGCATGCTATTTTACTAGAATTGTCGTACTTGCTGGGCTAGTTAGGCTCATTCTTGATTGAACTATATGAATGCAACTAAGACCGAACAGACCGATGGATCCGGCTAGGATAAAGGGAAGGCGAAGGCGATCCCGTAGATTATCTATGTAATAGTATAGGTTTTGTAAGAATATTATTGATATTATAATAAAGACAAATGTAATTGTTGTAAAGAATCTGGGGAATGTAAATATTCTTTTTATATATATATATATATAAGACATATCCGTTCTTTTGAGGCATTTCAATTGAATGTTTATGTGAACTGTAGCACCGTGTAGCACCATCTGTTGGGTTGGAAGATACCCAAATTTGGGGGCATCACAGGTTGGTATCAGAGCAATAGGTTATAAAACTTAAGGGGGGAAATAAAACCTTAAGTCATAACCTTAAGAATAGTCAAAGAATAAAAGATGGAAGATAACCATATAAAAATGCATTATAGATGTTATGTGTTTTTATTATTCAACTAACGTGTACTAATCAAACTTTTGTGTTGTTGTAGATGGTAGGAGAAAATAGAGATGTGCAGGTAGTCAGTGAAGGATCGGTTAATCAGGTAGAGATTATACCGATCCCCATAGCAGCAGATCCCGAGATAGTGGTGGTTGAGTCTGGATACTAAGAGAGCCTAGACCTTATGTCCGTGTTTGACGGCATGTTGGAAGAAGAAGTGGAGGTAGTGTCCTTCAATCCCGTAGCAATAGCAGCAGAGATGACTCCAGGGGAGTCAATGATGTCACTGTTCATGTCATTGCTGGATAGAAATATCCACTACTGTCAGGAGGTTAAGGAGTTGAAGGCGGAGCTCTAGGCTGTTATAGAGGATAAGACGGATGTGGAGTCCATGTGGGAGCAGGAGCATGATGAAAGGGTTTTGGCTAAGGACAAGTTCCATGAGCTAAAACAGGAGGTCTTTGAGCTCAGGGGGGAGCTAAAGACCACGAAGCAGAAGATATGGAGGATGTCCTATATCAATAGGATTTCTCATGAGGATTTCCAGCTGTAGGTGGCCGGTTATCCCGTCGAAGCAGGGCAGACATGGCATACTATCAGCCGTGATATTATCGTCGGTCTTGCCAAGGCGGATTTTGAGAATGCCTTAAGGCAAATGTAATCTAGTAGTGGCTAGAGTAGTTAGATATGTACATATTTTTGTATCTAGTAACGACGTAAAACCCTCTTTTGTATAATCAAGGGTAGTCTTTTGTAAATCCCAATTTTTGGAAAGAAATGGCGGGAAAGTAATGTATTCAACTAAGGCTGTGTTATGTAACCGATGTAGTATTATACTACAATGAATCAATATAAGTCTTTTTCGAAAAATGTTGAGTAATGAATGTTTAAGTTATTGTTTAACATTGAATAATAACTAACTGACAGGAGATGAATAATAACGAAATATGTGTTTATTGTAACAGCAAAATGCCGGCACGAAGAGTACCACGTAATCAGGGTGCGAACACAAACCAACCGGAGGGAGGTCCGGTTAACCCCATGAAGGAGTTCATAAATCTATTAAACGCATCATTTAATAGAACTGGGGCTAATATCCCCATAAATCCTTGTGTAGTACGAGCTACTACATTTAAGGACTTTAAGAGTGTGGGTCCGCCGGAGTTCAAAGGAACTACGGACCCTATCAAAGCCCAAACATGGGTGAAGGAAATCGAGAAAGCATTTATGATAGAAAATGTTGATGAGGCCCAGAAGGTTGCCTTTGCAACCTACATGATGAAGGGAGAGGCCAACTTTTGGTGGGAGGCCAATCAGGCTAGGGCAGGAATAGATGTTATAACGTGGGTGAGGTTCAAGGAAATATTTTACGAGAACTACTTTCCCACGAGCATGCAGGGAAGGATAGAGATGCGGTTTTTAGATTTGAAACAAGGGGACACGACGGTTCCCCAGTACGCTGGCAAGGTTCGCTCCACATCAAGTGGCTACTGAGGTGAGGAAGGCTCGACGATTCGAGCAAGGCTTCAAACCCTGGCTCTATAACCATATTTCAGTATTCCAAAGTACTTTCTTTGGAATCGTTTTAGAGAAGGCAATAATTGTCGAAGGTGGTAGCGAGGCGTTGAGCCAATTCCACAAGGATAAGAAAATCAAGGGGAAAATGGACGGGGAAGTAAAGAACGTGGGTGCCAGTGGGAGTGGCGAAGGTTATAAGAGGAAGGTAGTTAGCTCTGGGAATACCGGAGTGAAACAAGGAGACCCGAAGAGGAGGATGGAGGCTTGTAAAACATGTGGGAAGACTCATTTAGGAGTCTGTCTCAAAGGTAAGGCCGTGTGTTATAACTGTGGACAAGAGGGGCATATTGCGCCAAACTGTCCAAGCCAGAAGAAGAACCGTGGATGTTTTGTATGTGGGTCAACTGACCACATGGCAAAGAACTGCCCAAAGAAGGGGACAGACAGGAATAGGGGCACCAATAGTGGTAAGTTAACTATTGGGGGTCCAGCGCAGCCGGGTAAGCCGATGGCCCGTACCTTTAATATGACCGTCCAAGACGCGATGGCCTCGGGGGACGTAGTCGCATGTATTATTCCGATCAACGACTTAAATGTATACGTGCTGTTTGACTCGGGTGCTACTTGTTCGTTTATCGCATGTGATTTTGCTAGACGATTAGGATTACTTCCCGAAAAGTTGCCTATACCTTTAAACATTAAGGTAGCAAATGAAGAGATAATTCCTATTGAAGATATTCATAGGAGTTATTGCGTAGACATTCGAGGTTGTAAATTATCGGTAGATCTGATACCGATAAAGTTAAGAGAATTCGACGTAATTCTCTTAATGGATTGGTTGATTAATCATGGAGCAATTATAGATTGTCAAAAGAAATGCGTAAATATTAAAACATTAAGACAATTTCATGTAATATTTTATGGGAATAAATCGTCGGGACGTTCGTGTTATCTTACCATAACACAAACTAGGAAATTATTGAGGAAGGGGTGTGTAGGCTATTTGTGTCATGTGGTTGATACCCAGAGGGTGGCAGCGACCATGGAACAAATACCTATAGTGAGTGAATTCGTGGATGTATTTTTGAGTGAGTTGTCGGGTCTTCCGCCGAATAGGGAGACCGAGTTCGTAATAGATATTGTGCCAGGAGCGGCACCAGTTTCCAGGGCACCATATCGTATGGCGCCAGTGGAGATGAAGGAGTTGATGGTGCAGTTGCAAGAACTGTTGGACAAGAAGTACATTCAACCGAGTGTTTCGCCGTGGGGAGCACCGGTACTGTTTGTCAAGAAGAAGGATGGATCGTTAAGACTTTGTATCGACTATCGAGAGTTGAACAAGTTAACGATAAAGAATAAGTATCCATTGCCCAGGATCGATGATCTTTTTGATCAGTTTAAAGGGGCAAAATATTTTTCCAAAATAGATATAAGGACGGGGTATCATCAGCTGAAGGTTAGAAATGAAGACGTGCCAAAGACAGCATTCAGAACTCGTTATGGTCATTACGAGTTTCTGGTGATCTCATTTGGGTTGACTAATGCACCTGCTGTATTTATGGACATGATGAACAGAGTGTTCAAACAATATTTGGACAAGTTCGTCGTGGTGTTTATCGATGATATTCTAGTCTATTCTAAGACGCCAGAAGATCATGATGAACACCTAAGAATAGTGTTGGAGACGTTAAGGAATGAGAAGTTATATGCAAAGTTCACTAAGTGTGAATTTTGGTTAGAGAGGGTACAGTTTTTAGGTCATGTCATTGACCACGAGGGGATTTCAGTAGATCCAGCAAAGGTGGAAGCCGTGATGAATTGGGAACAACTAAAAACGCCGACCGAGGCGCGGAGTTTCCTAGGATTAGCGAGTTACTATCGAAGATTCATTCAGGATTTTTCAAAGATACCTACTCCGTTGACTAACTTGACGAGGAAGACGGTGAAGTACGTATGGACTGAGAAATGTGAAGACAGTTTTCAAGAACTGAAGAAGAGGTTGAGTGAAGCGCCTATTTTGTCATTACCCGATGACACAGGAAATTTCGTAGTTTATAGCGATGCTTCGCATAAAGGACTGGGTTGCGTGCTCATGCAGCATGGCAAGGTCATTGCGTATGCATCTAGGCAGTTGAAGGATTATGAGAAAGCTTACCCTACTCATGATCTGGAACTAGCCGCGGTGGTGTTTGCCTTAAAGATATGGCGACATTATCTTTATGGGGAAAAGTGTGAGATATACATAGACCATAAGAGTCTAAAATATATCTTCACACAGAAGGAGTTAAATATGAGACAGAGGAGATGGCTGGGGTTGATAAAGGATTACGACTGTGAAATCCTATATCACCCTGGAAAAGCCAATGTTGTGGCCAACGCCTTGAGTAGAAAGGGTCGGGAGAAGTTGTCTATGTTAACGGCTCAAACTGAGTTAATAACAGAGATGGCTAGGATGGAGTTGGAGGTGAAGTTGCCAAGTGAAGTGGATCATGGACTTTTTGCGACGGAAATACAATCTACCATCGTAGAGAGAGTCAAGGAGGTGCAGCTCAAAACTGATGAGTGTGACCAGATGAAGGAGCGGTTAACCACTGAAAAAGATATTAAGTTTAGTCTTGATAATGATGGATTATTAAGATTTGAAGGAAGAATTTGGATTCCGAATGAGACAAAGATAAAGGAGGAAGTATTACAAGAGGTCACAGTTCGAGGTACTCGATTCATCCTAGTAGCACTAAGATGTATCAAGACCTTCGACGGAGTTTTTGGTGGCTGAACATGAAGAGAGAAATAGAATTAGTAATTAAGATGTATCCAGAAATTAAGATTTGAAGAATTAGTAATTAATAAAATAAATTTTTATTAATACTATTATGTGCTATGTGTTTATTAATCGTTTTATAACCTAGAATGATTATTAATCGGGAGGATTCTGGCTACGAGCTAGATTTAATGAGTAAGAATTTTCAAGACGAAAATGAATGTTTTTCAGGAACAAAAATATTTTCGGGGAAAAAGACGAAATATGCACTATTCACCCGTTTCTGCTCGGAGATTTATTTTGAAATTCCGAGAAGTTATTGATTACGTTAAATGTTGAGACGTGGTGGAATATTCAATAATATTTCAGTTATGGCAAAAACGAAGTTTTCGCCTGCGGACTCAAAACCTAAGGGTTAGGAAAAGTGAGTTCCGCGAATGTAATGAGTACGTATAATAACTAGGGTTATTATGCGTGAGAAATATGAGTATGATACAATTTATTATACGAGTATAGAAAGAACAATAGTACGACGTGTAATACGAATACTGTACGAGTTAAATACGAAGAGATTACGAGAATACGAGAAAAGAATGCGTAGAATACGATTAGTCATAATGGACTTTGTGTTCATGGACTTTGTAGAATCCAATTGGACTTGGATTATGGCAAGCCCAATGATTTGTGAAATCAAGCCCAAGTTAGGCCCAATAAGAATTAGGGTTAAGGCCCAAACCAAGAAAAGAAACCGCGGATCAAACCGATGGGTAAACGGATGGGTAAGAACCATTAGGGCAACCCATGGGGTGACCCATGGGCATGTGTGTGACGCCCCCAAAATAGGTATACAACACCCATTCTGAGTCGCCAAATACATGGTGCAGAAAGCAAACTACAACTTCAATAATACAATTGTCGTGCAAAATACGACAACACATACTGTGAGTTTAAATACAAATATTGCCTTCTAGACAATATCCACACTCAAATAAGTCCTCATTACAATTATTCAAACACTATTTTACAGAAATAGTGAGGACTGCTAAAACATCTTTCTAGAACCATCACTCCGTACCCCGACTAGTTCCTGCTATGTTCTCACCTCCTGAGAAAAATGGAACAAAAAGAAAAAAGGGTGAGCTCAACTAGCCCAGTAAAGAATATTATGACCAAGATAATATACAACAAATTATCGTTAGTCTTCAACAGGGAAAAATCTGATAAAATATAATAGCCAACAAGTTTTAGATCAACAACTGCAGCGGAAACAACAATCCATTAGAAGAGTCAAGTAGAGAATAAGTTCTACTATCTTCTAAGATTTAAAAGTCCATCATCAATATTTTATCCCTGTAACAACAATCAATATACATCTTTAATCAAATATTCATCTTTGCACTACAGGCTAAAGATATTCATTTGTAACACCAGTTGGTCATGTTCATCTCAACACCGGTTCATCTTTGCACTACGGGCCAAAGATATTCATCTGTTAATCATTTATCTTTGCACTACAGGCCAAAGATATTTAGTAATATCATCATTTAGGACTGAGGATGATGAAAAATATTTTAGAGAAAACGAATCCAGTGATACAGAAGGACAAATAGTAGGGATTCGTATAACAGTTTATCCAAGGTCAATAATACTCCATAATAACCAATTTTGAAGTAAAATTCAAGAATAGAGATCAAAACATGGATACAATCAAAGATAGTAACCATAATAGACATCTTGGACAAAAAGAAGAAAATTTTATTTTTCGGTGAATAGTGCCGTATACATGAATAGTGCCATATACGTGAATAGTAACCCCGACACAACAAGTTCCAAATTTGATAAAAAGTTCATACCAATATTTCGGTGTAATGATATTGAAGAAAATATCATTTTAAGAAGAATATAACACCCCTTACCTCAAAATATCAGTACTTCTGATCGGAATATCGGTATAAGGCTAAAGGAAACTTGCACTGATGAATAGAAACTCTCAAAGTATCTAAATACTCAAAAAATACACTCAATAATCTAGAGAGAAAAAGAGAGAAAGCTTATGTTTCTGGTGTGATTTTCAATTCTAACGAAAGCTTATATACATCTTTAATCAAATATTCATCTTTGCATTACAGGCCAACGATATTCATTTGTATCACTAGTTGGTCCTGTTCATCTTTGCACTACGGGCCAAAGATATTCATCAGTTAATCTTTTATCTTTGCACTACAGGCCAAAGATATTTAGTAATATCATCATTTAGGACTGAGGATGATGAAAAATATTTTAGAGAAAACGAATCCAGTGATACAGAAGGACAAATAGTAGGGATTCGTATAACAGTTTATCCAAGGTCAATAATACTCCATAATAACCAATTTTGAAGCAAAATTCAAGAATAGAGATCAAAACATGGATACAATCAAAGATAGTAACCATAATAGACATCTTGGACAAAAAGAAGAAAATTTCATTTTTCAGTGAATAGTGTCGTATTCGTGAATAGTGCCGTATACGTGAATAGTTTCGTATACGTGAATAGTAACTCCGACACAAAAAATTTTAAATTTGATAAAAATTCAGATCAATACTTCGGCATAATGATATTGAAGAAATAATATCATATATGAAGAAAATAACATCCCTTACCTCAAAATATCAGTTCTTCTGATCGGAATATCGATATAAGGCTGAAAAAAACTTGCACTGATGAAAAGAAACTCACAAAGTATCTAAATACTCACAAAATACACTCAATAATCTAGAGACAGAAAGAGAGAAAATTTGTTTCTGGTGTGATTTTCAATTCTAACTTAGCCCTCTATTTATAGGAAAATGTTAGCAGACTTGACCTGCAACCTGATGGCTTTACTTGCTACTATTCCCACCCACCACATTTGAAATAAATTCAGCACATTTATTCACCAACCACAAGTGGGGCCCACTCAATTCTAGAATTTTCCACCAAAATAATTTATAAACCTAATTTCTGAATCAGTCACCTCTTAAAATTCATAACAAATCATACGTTCATTTTTAACGGTTCAAAATTTGTGGACATATATTCAACTTATATATGTATAACATATCCAAAAATTACAACGATCCAACGGTCGGATTAAAAATTATAACTCACACAATATATCTCAAAAACACTGATTTAATTTTTAATACCTTCATTCCGACAAAAATAATGATAAAACACCTCAACATTAACTCCTTCATTTTTAACCACAATAAATATATCCAACATTTACGTCCACATAAAATAAATATTTCCTTATCATATGAATCAATAATTAATTATTCACAAATAATATTACAGAATCATATTTATGACAACCAGGCCGTTCCCAGGAAAGAGGGGGCTTTCCAATAAGAATTTCTCCTTATTGGCGCGCAATTAGGTGACCAAACCTCTCCTTGACAGAACTTTCTAGACATTGCCAATAATGCTATCTAATAATATTATTCAAATAATATGAATTATTGATCTGATAATAGAAAATACTGTACAATGACAATTATTGAAACAACAATAATATCAAATAGCAACGCAACAATTATTGAATCAATAAAATAAAATATTGAACAGTAACTACTGTAACAATTATTGAGTAGTGCCTTCTTACGTAAGGATCAATAATTCATCAATACTGTGCATCCACGCGTATTACTGTATTTTAACCACCGGGTATTCCAACAGTGTTAACGGTAACAACTACGCCGTTATTTATAAAAACTCAAACTTGTCATTTTCTTCATCCGACAGTTATTCTGTTATGGGGCCCACAAATGACTGCGTCGTCGTACGAATATTCCCTACAACAAGAATATTCCACGACCAAACGAATTTTCCCCGACAACAATGATTATTTTATAACCACTTGCATATTTTGTAAAATTTGCACATTTCACCCATAACCAGATAATTATATCAAATTAATACCTTATTATTCACAAATATAATTAAAGGAAATTCGATTTTATTTATAATAAGTTGGGGTCTTACAATGTGGGCCGGCCACTTGGCCACCAAGTAAGGGTGGTGGCCAGGTTAACTTGGTGGCTAAGTTGAAGAGGAGGTGGGAATAGTAACTTTAGGGGCAAAATGACTATTTTGCCCCTAGCTTTAGTTTTCTATAAATAGAAACTTAGAATTTTATTTTCTAGGATTTTTGAAAATCCTACACTTGAGAGAGATAGAGAGAACTCGGATGGGAGAGGAAGAGGAAGAGCGTGAGCATAAATGCTCGGATCAAAAGTGATCGAGAAATAGAAAAGCTCGCAAATCGCCGGCTTTGTCTAACGGAAGAGGATTAAAGAAGAACGGTAATCCGAACCCTAGTTCTTCTAATAATTTTCTTTAAGTTTCTATGTTTAAAGCATTACTTAATGAGAATAAGAAGTAAAAGAAATTAGTAACGATTTCATATGGTTGAAATCATGAGACAACGAAGAAATAAGAATTAGAAATTTAGTTTATAAATTTCTTAAGGAAGTATAAGATTCGTAAGGATTTTGAGCGATCCGAATGAATCTTATGATTGAGTAGGCTAAATAAGTAAGGAATAATGTTCTATAACATTAAATTCCAAGAAAACGTAAAATCGTAATCTAAAATATCGATTAAAAATGAAGAACGAACGAAGAACGCGAAGAACACGAAGAACGTTGTTGATGGATAAATTTAAAACCATCGTAGTATAAATGTTATTGATGGACAAGTTTAAAACCATTGCGTATAAGTTAGATGCTTATTGCTTGGTTAGGAACGTTAGAAACGTTCATGAAGAACGGATTAAAACTTAGCTATAACGAAGTTATGGCGAAAAGTTCGTAAAAGACGAGCGGGAATTTAAAAGTTAGTAAATGAACCCGAATATGTAGGGTTTCATAAGAATATAAGAGAACGTAGAAAATATGAGTCGTAGACTTAAGAACAAATGAATTTTGATTTCGGATGACCGAATTACGGACAAATGAATGCAGAACGTTAATAACGTAAAAATGAACGAAGAGTGAAGATTACGCCAATTGAATGGCATGTTAACGGATTCAGAATGAAGTTCTGTCTATAGGTAATCGAAGTACGTAAGGTAAGGAAGAAAATGGCTTTGGAACGACCTCGTTCTGAGTTATAACGAAGAAGTTATGAGATTTTGAAATCGGCGTCTCAAGCTTGTAAAAGACTTAGAAAATTTTCTAGGTTTCATACTCGGCGCTGCAGCGCGAGTTGTGCCTTGGAGGCCGACACCGCAGCACGTAACAGTGTCCGAGTACACTGTAAGAGTTCGTCGCAGCGCGAATCGTAGTACAATTTATGGCACCGCAGCGCCATGTACAGTACGAAAATCTTCTGGAGTATGGCGTCGCAACGCGGCCCACTAAGTAAGGACTCACGCCGCAGCGCCAGTCCGGGAAGAGAGGAAAGAGAAGTAGGTCGGGCTACAGCGCGAGAGGAAAGATAGGGCACGACGCTGCAGCGCCGGTGCAGAGCAATGCCCAGAAATGAGATTTTTAGTTCTCAATTACTGGAGGATGTGCAAGAAAGAAGTATGAACATGTAGTTCACGTAATGTAACATCCAATCAAGTGTATTAAACCTTTAATGAAGGTTGAATGGAAAGATTAAACGAGATTAAAAAGACAAAGAATGTAGGTGCGGGTTACGGAACCTATATCCGAAAACCATAGTCACGATGAACGAACGTGAGGGATTATTGTGATTGTGATTCCTTGGACGTTAAGTGATGAAGGTAATGAATAACATTCCGATGTTATGTCATGGTAATAAGAGATAAGTGTAAAGCGTATAGACGCTATGAACGCAACGTTGTTCCGATGAACGATCGGTCTTAGCATACAACAGACTGTATGGCTTCGACATTAAGAAAGAATAATGAACATGGAGTTCATGGAATGGATAACGATGAATGCAATTGAAACCTTAAGTAAAGGTTAAATGAGAGATTAAGAGACGAGCAACGTGAACGTTGAATACATAAATGATCTTTCTAAATCGTATTCGCGTTTGACGAACGTTCTAAGTATACCCTGGTTGTATGACATAGACGTTGACGAAGGTAGTACGTAAAATATGAATTGTTGAGAAAGCCGTAACGAACGGTAATAAGATTAATGAAAGCCGAATGTGATTCGGATAAGAATGAGTCCTGAGGTATGTCAATTGTTTGCCAAAAAGCCATAAGGAATAAGAAATTGACTTAACGAACATTATAGTTTAATAGTTCGTATAAGTTAAGAGAAATTTAGGTTGTGGTACGATCGTAACCTTTGATGGTTGACATATGGGAGCTGAGCTAAACAATTCCTTCAGAAAACGAAGGTATATACGAAATTGGCAACCGATCTAACTCACTGTGATGGCAGTGTAGATGAGACGAGAACTTGTTTGTTGGTTGTTTGTGGGAAACCACTAAGAGTACCATATGGACTACTAGCAGAGAAGAGATGTGTGCTGAGTCCTAGAGAAGTAAAAGAAGAAGATAAGAATGTAAATCATCAAAGATGATGAACGTTTTGAGTAAGAGATCTCCGTATGTCATAAAGCCGTAAAGCGGTAAGGAAAGTTGGTCGCGTAAACTTAGTTGTAAGAACGTGAACCTTAAGAAGTAAAGTAAAGTTAACCAAGGTGTAAGTCAAGTATATGACTAATTGGTGTATGTGTTGTTTCCTTATGTGTTATAGGGATTGGAATGAGCAGTTCAGTGTAAGCTGTAACTGTGCGTAAGGCAAGTTTCCTAACTTCATTCATATTTTAAATGAATGCTAGTTTCTTAAACTTCTCAGATGTTGAACTTGAGAAGTTTTGTCTATGTGCGAATGTGCGATATTTGTACAAGGTGGTAGTATGTATGAGGCCTTGTGCCATAATTTGAACACTTCGGTGTTTCTGTGAGATGAACTGTTCTATGATTGAACTGTTCAATAAAAGAATGTTCTGTTTATATATGAACCGTTATTGTTAAGTCTGTGCTATTGATTCTAACCAGACAGAATGTGCATGAAAGAGAGTAGAGAATGAAATTATTTCAAAGTGCATGTAACTAATGTTTTAAGATGATAGGAATCAAGACTATTCCTATTATTCAAGCTGCTTCGTAACCTTTGTTCGGTTATTGAAGTCTGAAAAGAATGTTTACATTCTTGAAGTTGTTTATTCAACTGCTATGACTTGCTGGGCAATTGTATGCTCACACTTGCTTTAAATGTAAAACATTTTCAGCGAACGATGTTAGAAGAACTTAAGGATCCCTTATAGATCTAGCTGACGGTATCCAGATGAAGTGCAATTCAGAATGTGAATGAGCGAGAAGATCAAGTGAAGACTTGTAATGTAGAAAGAAGAAAATTAAACTATAGACTAGTTTAATGAACAATTATGTATCCTTGGTGGCGGATAAAAGTCACTCTTGCAAGATGTAAAGAATAATGTAATTATCATTATTTGTAATGAGAAAAGCTATAAGGTTTTTGAACCTGGGAATTTAGAATGTATGTTATTATATTTCAGTATATAATGATGTATGTTGGATGAATGATGTACTCGTGACGTACGGAATCCGGGTGTGAAGATAGACCGGATTTCGGGGCGTTACAAGTTTGTATCAGAGCTGATAGGTTATAAACCTTAGGTATGAGTACCTAAGACTATAATCGTAAAGAGAAGGATAAGAAGATCACCATGTGATCATAGTGAATAGTAGTAACAGATGATCTGTTAAACGATGAATGATTTATAGCTAATGCTATGAATGAATGGTACTACGAAGTAGTACGGAAAGAAGAACTCAGATTGAGTTATAAAGGATAGCATACGAATTAAAGAAAATTCATATTAAGTAAAGAGAAAGTTAGAAGTTCTAAGATTTCGATTGAGGACTCATGTGATAGCTGAGTAGTACAAACCTTCGAATGTGAGGGGGGTTTGTGATTACTTAGTTATTACAGTGATAATCATTGGAATAGTATGTCGTGCTATCAATATGTATTTGACGAGAAGGTGAATCTTTTCTCAAGTATATACTTGATAGGTAGAGAATGATAAGATAGGTGCGGGTTCTTGAAACTCATACTTATGAAAAGTTTGTGACTCATAGTTATATGCTATGTTTCTGAGCCCTAAGCATATGGATAGTCCTTGATTTGTTCTTGGATTACATATTGCGAAGATAAGTTCTTAAACACATATGGTTGTGGAAAGTTCCTAAACACATAAAGTGTGGTAAGTTGATGAACTATACTAAGGTATAGGAATGTTTAGACTCAAAGTAAGTATTTTCAGTAGACTTAGCATTGAAGGTGCTAGAAAAGATTAAGTATTGTCGCAAGTAAGACAATGAAGGAAGATGGAGAATAGGATATTCCAAGTCATCTAGCTATGCTAGATTTCGAAATTTCTTGAAATCGTGCTGATGTGCGCATTTTGAAAATGAAAGAATTAGTTCAGCTTTTAGAACCAATGGATTTTAAAAGAACTATTCTTGGTATGTCTATGCTAATTGTTTTAGCTAGACAGAAATTGGTTTAAAATATCAAAATGAATTTTATATCATCAGTGCATTTGATGCAAAGATGGTAAAAGGATGGAGTTATTATTGCAATTAAACCTGGTGTTGGATGTGATCTTAGGATCAACAACCTGCTATGGTATGATGTATAATGACGAAGTCATAAACTGACGAAGTCCTCAACGTACTGTGAAAAGTGCGGTATCATGACGTCATGAAACGTTTTGATATATTGCAAACGAA
This sequence comes from Panax notoginseng, assembly GCA_016801055.1. Lineage (NCBI taxonomy): Eukaryota > Viridiplantae > Streptophyta > Magnoliopsida > Apiales > Araliaceae > Panax > Panax notoginseng. Next base: position 98,010,191 of record CM029021.1, on the reverse strand, counting down.
TTTAAAGAATTAGTCGATGTCAAGCGAGTTGACTAGACGAATGTTTCAAGTTGATGTCCAATTTATTGGTATGGTCTAAGCTACTTGATTTGGCTAAGACGAATGGTATGTCATGATTAAAAGAAAATCGAGCTTTCTTTGAAGAGCTATGCCGAACCAAATTGTTTTGGTGCGGATTCTAATGATTTAGTCTGAGGAGAACATGGAAGAGGTAGCTTACCTTCTTTGTGACTGTAAATTGACCGTGGAAAGAAAGGTTATGACGTCATGTTGTTTAACCTAGTAAGAGTTCATGGTCAATTTGATCCCTCAGCAAAAGTATGAAATGTTTTAAAGGAATCTTTATATTCCTCGTTATTCCTTTCACTTCATGATTCTTGATAAGTTATGAAGGGTAGGGAATGTTTGAAAGATAATAACTTCTTTGAAGAGAAGTTGAGAAGAAGAGTAAGTTAAAATTTCGAGCGCGAAATTCTGTAAAGAAGGGGTGAATGTGATGACCCGGGTATGAGTATGGTTTGAAGAAATTTCGAGGACGAAATTTTTATAAGGGGGGAAGGATGTGACAACCCGAAAATCTGGATTGTCCAGAAATTAAGATTTGAAGAATTAGTAATTAATAAAATAAATTTTTATTAATACTATTCTGTGCTATGTGTTTATTAATCATTTTATAACCTAGAATGATTATTAATCGGGAGGATTCTGGCTACGAGCTAGATTTAATGAGTAAGAATTTTCAAGACGAAAATGAATGTTTTTCAGGAACAAAAATATTTTCGGGGAAAAAGACGAAATATGCAATATTCACCCGTTTCTGCTCAGAGATTTATTTTGAAATTCCAAGAAGTTATTGATTACGTTAAATGTTGAGACGTGATGAAATATTCAATAATATTTCAGTTATGGCAAAAACGAAGTTTTCGCCTGCGGACTCAAAACCTAAGGGTTAGGAAAAGTGAGTTTCGCGAATGTAATGAGTACGTACAATAACTAGGGTTATTATGCGTGAGAAATACGAGTATGATACGAGTTATTATATGAGTATAGAAAGAAGAATAGTACGACGTAAAAATACAAATATCATACGAGTTAAATACGAAGAAATTACGAGAATACGAGAAAAGAATGCGTAGAATACGATTAGTCATAATGGACTTTGTGTTCATGGACTTTGTAGAATCCAATTGGACTTGGATTATGTCAAGCCCAATGATTTGTGAAATCAAACCCAAGTTAGGCCCAATAAGAATTAGGGTTAAGGCCCAAACCAAGAAAAGAAATCGCGGATCGAACCGATGGGTAAGAACCATTGGGGCAACCCATGGGGTGACCCATGGGCATGTGGGCCGGCCCCTTGGCCACCAAGTAAGGGTGGTGGCCAAGTTAACTTGGTGGCTAAGTTGAAGAGGAGGTGGGAATAGTAACTTTAGGGGCGAAATGACTATTTTGCCCCTAGCTTTGGTTTTCTATAAATACTAACCTAGAATTTCATTTTCGAGGATTTTTGAAAATCCTACACTTGAGAGAAATAGAGAGAACTCGGATGGGAGAGGAAGAGGAAGAGCGTGAGCATGAATGCTCGGATAAAAAGTGATCGAGAAATAGAAAAGCTCGCAAATCGCCGGCTTTGTCTAACGGAAGAGGATTAAAGAAGAACGGTAATCCGAACCCTAGTTCTTCTAATAATTTTCTTTAAGTTTATATGTTTAAAATATAACTTAATGAGAATAAGAAGTAAAAGAGATTAGTAATGATTTCATATGGTTGAAATCATGAGAAAACGAAGAAATAAGAATTAGAAATTTAGTTTATAAATTTCTTAAGGAAGTATAAGATTCGTAAGGATTTTGAGCGATCCGAATGAATCTTATGATTGAGTAGGCTAAATAAGTAAGGAATAATGTTCTATAACATCAAATTCTAAGAAAAAGTGAAATCATAATCCAAAATATCGATTAAAAATGAAGAACGAACGAAGAACGCGAAGAACACGAAGAACGTTGTTGATGGACAAATTTAAAACCATCGTAGTATAATTGTTGTTGATGGACAAGTTTAAAACCATCGTGTATAAGTTAGATGCTTATTTTTTGGTTAGGAACGTTAGAAACGTTCATGAAGAACGGATTAAAACTTAGCTATAACGAAGTTATGGCGAAAAATTCGTAAAAGACGAGCGATAATTTGAAAGTTAGTAAATGAACCCGAACGTGTAGGGTTTCATAAGAATATAAGAGAACGTAGAAAATATGAGTCGTGGACTCAAGAACGAACGAATTCTGAGTTCGGATGACCGAATTACGGACGAACGAATGAAGAACGTTAATAACGTAAAAATGAATGAAGAGTGAAGATTAAGCCAATTGAATGGCATGTTAATGGATTCAGAATGAATTTCTATTTGTAGGTAATCGAAGTTCGTAAGGTAAAGAAGAAAATGGCTTTGGAACGACCTCGTTCCGAGTTATAACGAAGAAGTTATGAGATTTCGAAATCGGCGTCTCAAGCTTGTAAAAGACTTAGAAAATTTTCTAGGTTTCATACTCGGCGCCGCAGTGCGAGTTGTGCCTTGGAGGCCGACGCCGCAGCGCGTAATAGTGTCCAAGTACACTGCAAGAGTTCACCGCAGCGCAAACCATAGTACAATTTGTGGCGCCGCAGCGCCATGTATAGTACGAAAATCTTCTGGAGTGTGGCGCCGCAGCGCGGCCCACTAAGTAAGGACTCGCGCCGCAGCGCCAGTCTAGGAAAAGAGGAGAGAGAAGTAGGTCACGCCGCAGCACGAGAAGAAAGGAAGGGCACGGCGCCGCAGCGCCGGTGCAGAGTAATGCCTAGAAATGAGATTTTTAGTTCTTAGTTACTGGAGGATGTGCAAGAAAGAAGTATGAACATGTAGTTCACGTAATGTAACATCCAATCAAGTGTATTAAACCTTTAATGAATGTTGAACGGAAAGATTAAACGAGATTAAAAAGACAAAGAATGTAGGTGCGGGTTAAGGAACTGATATTCGGAAACCGTAGTCACGATGAACGAACGTGAGGGATTACTGTGATTGTGATTCCTTGGACGTTGAGTGACGAAGGTAATGAATAACATTCCGATATTATGTCATGGTAATAAGAGATAAGTGTAAAGCATATAGACGCTATGAACGCAACGTTGTTGCGATGAACAATCGGTCTTAGCATACAACGGACTGTATGGCTTTGACATTAAGAAAGAATAATGAACATGGGGTTCATGGAATGGATAACTATGAATGCAATTGAAACCTTGAGTAAAGGTTAAATGAGAGATTAAGAGACGAGCAACGTGAACTTTGAATACGTAAATGATCTTTGTAAATCGTATTCGCGTTTGACGAACGTTCTAAGTATACCCTGGTTGTATGACATAGACGTTGACGAAGGTAGTACGTAAAATATGAATTGTTGAGAAAGCCGTAACAAACGGTAATAAGATTAATGAAAGCTGAATGTGATTCGGATAAGAATGAGTCCTGAGGTATGTCAATTGCTTGCCAAAAATCCATAAGGAATAAGAAATTGACTTAACGAACATTATAGTTTAATAGTTCGTATAAGTTAAGAGAAATTTAGGTTGTGGTACGATCGTAACCTTTGATGGTTGACATATGGGAGATGGGCTAAACAATTCCTTTAGAGAGCGAAGGCATATACGAAATTGGCAACCGATCTAACTCACTGTGATGGCAGTGTAGATGGGACGGGAACTTGTTTGTTGGTTGTTTGTGGGAAACCACTCAGAGTACCATATAGACTACTAGCAGAGAAGCGATGTGTGCTGAGTCCTAGAGAAGTATAAGAAGAAGATAAGAATGTAAATCATCAAAGATGATGAACGTTTTGAGTAAGACATCTCCGTATGTCATAAAGCCGTAAAGCGGTAAGGAAAGTTGGTCGCGTAAACTTAGTTGTAAGAACGTGAACCTTAAGAAGTAAAATAAAGTAAACCAATGCGTAAGTTAAGTATATGACTAATTGGTGTATGTGTTGTTTCCTTATGTGTTATAGGGATTGGAATGAGCAGTTCAGTGTAAGCTGTAGCTATGCGTAAGGCAAGTTTCCTAACTTCATTCATATTTTAAATGAATGCTAGTTTCTTAAACTTCTCAGATGTTGAACTTGAGAAGTTCTGTCTATGTGTGAATGTGTGATATTTGTACAAGGTGGTAGTATGTATGAGCTAAGCCCAAAAAGCTACATACTTCGGTCACCGTCTTTGGTTGCTCCCAACTTTGTATTGCTTCAATCTTCGCCGGGTCAACAGACACTCCATGTTTTGACACCATGTGCCCAAGGAATGCTACTTCCTCAAGCCAGAACTCGTATTTGTTCAGCTTGGCATATATCTTGTTATCACGAAGACTTCGCAGTACCAGCTTCAAATGGCGCTCATAATCTTCACGGCTTTTGGAATAGATGAGGATGTCATCAATAAAGACAACAACGAACTGATCCAAATATTCCTTAAATACTCGGTTCATCATATCCATGAAAGCAGCAGGAGCATTAGTCAATCCAAAAGACATGACTAAGAATTCATAATGCCCGTACCGAGTTCTGAAAGCAGTCTTTGAAATATCCTCAGTTTTAACCTTCAGCTGATGATATCTAGAACGAAGATCGATTTTTGAAAAGAATTGTGCTCCTTGCAACTGGTCAAACAGGTCATCAATACGAGGTAGCGGATACCTATTCTTGATAGTGACATGGTTCAATTCACGATAGTCAATACAAAGTCACATACTCCCGTCTTTCTTCTTTACAAATAAAACAGGAGCACCCCAAGGAGATGTACTAGGACGAATAAAACGATGTCCAACAACTCCTGTAGTTGGACCTTTAACTCCTGGAGTTCAATAGGAGCCATTCAATATGGGGTTTTAAAAATGGGCTTTGTACCAGGTTCAAGGTCAATAAAGAATTCAACTTCACGTTCTGGGGGTAGACCGAAAAGTTCTTCAGGAAATACGTCAGGAAAGTTAATAACAACAGGAATATTATTCAAAGCTGACGTGTCTTTATTCAAATCCATAACATGGGCTAAGAAAGCTTGACATCCATTTTTTAATAAACGAATAGCTTTATGACTTGATATGACAGTGATTGATTTTAATGGTTTAGTTGCTTGAATTCGCACAACAGGTTGATTAGGAATATGAAAACTGACAACCTTACGAAAACAATCAATTTTGGCATGATGAGTAGTTAACCAATCAATCCCTAAAATCACATCAAAAGCAAGTATCTTTAAAGAGATAAGGTCAACGGGTAATGTGAAGGCGCCAACTTGGATCAAACAAGATTTATAAACAGTGGATGTGATGAAAGTTTCTCCTAACGGAGTTTCCACAGATAGGTCAAAGTCTAATTTCTCCGGAGTCAAATTTAAACGTTGAGCACAAGCAGGAGAGATAAATGGATGGGTAGCACCGGTATCAAGTAATGTATAAACTTCGCATGAATTTATGATTAGCTTACCCGTAATCACCTCGTTTGGGTTCCTCGCATGTTGACCAGTCTCGACAAACGCTCTTCCAGGAATCGTTGAATTTAACTTTTCTGGGACAACCTTTTGAGTCACCATCCCCGCTGGACTTGGTTTCGCTACAGTGCAATCTCGAGCGATATATCCTTCCTTTCCACAGTTATAACATACCTTAAACTGTTGTGGGCAGTTTGGGCTGATATGTCCTTCTTTTCCGCACTTATAGCATATGACCGGTGGTCGTTCTCCTCCCTTGGAACCAGTTGCTGCTGATGCTAACGTCTTCACATTATCATTATTGAATCTCCTCTTTTTAAAATCTCCCCCCGAGTCGCTTCTTCTATTTTCATGGCCACGATTACCACCAGAGTGGTTACCGCTTTTGTCTGAATGTTTTCCTCCCCGCTGGCTTTCATTGCTCCGATGACTGCTGCCATCGGTATGACCCTGGTTGCGGTCCCTTGGTTGAACGTACTCGCTATCTCGCTCTAATAATTGAGCCATGTTGACAACATCTGAATATAAAGCAAATTTATGAGAGATAAGATATTGCCGAATCTCGGGTTTTAAACCTCTCAGAAACATCCTCGTCATTCGTTCCCCATTCTCTACCAAATGAGGTGCAAACCTGGATAACTCTGCGAACTTCGCCTCGTATTGGGACACCGTCATGTTGTTTTGTTCTAGTCTAATAAACTCTACCTCCTTCATATGGCGAATACTTTTAGGAAAGTATTTTTCATTGAAAAGTTTTTTAAACGTTTCCCAAGACATGCAAAGTGCGGCAGGATGGGTCCGTTTCATAGACTCCCACCAGTAGTCTACCTCGCCACGGAACATAAAGGTGGCAAATGGAACCTTATGTTCCTCCGTACATCCCAAGACATCGAATATCTTGATAATTTGCTTGACCCATATTTCTGCTATGATCGGATCCGGCTTTCCCTTAAATTCTGGTGGTCCCAACTCTTTGAACTTCTTGGCTGTGACAAGCCGCGCATTACTATCATTTCCACCCGTATTCTGTACACGAGTCTCTCTCGTCTGGTTTTGCATGAACAACAAAAAGCTTCTAAACATGTAATGTGACGAACGAGAATTTTGTAAATTAATTTTAATATTTATTGAATTAAATAAATATTTTCGATGATTTAATTATTAGATTTAATAATTAATTGATGCAATTGTGGTAGATTAATTTAATTATATGTGTTACATTTATTGAATTAATGTAGAGAATTTTTAATATTCAAAGTATGTGATTATGTGAGCTTATTGAATTAAATGAATTATTTAATTAAGCATGATGTTACTTTAATTAATTTAATTGTTAATTAGAGATTTAATAAATTGACATTATTTATTAATGGGATAATTAATTATGTGACTATGTGAAATTATGAGAAATTATTATATTTTATTTATGTTAAATTAAATAAGATATGAGTTTATTTTATGAATTGGGTGTGACATTTTCAAACTATATGATAAAAGGTTTATTAAAATAAAGGGTTTTAACTTAGTTGCTAGCCAAACATGGCACTAAGAGAGGTTAGGGTCAGTTAACCCATGACTGGGTAACTGACCACCAACGCGCATCTGATCCTTCCTAATTGATTACGACGTCTTCTCTTTTCATTTTGTTCTAAGTCTGATAAAAATCACAAAGAGAATTCAGAGAGAAAACTTGAGAGTTCAAAGATTTTGAGAGTTAAGAAGAAATTGGAGAAGGTTTCAATACTACTAATCTACGTTTGGGTAATCTCTTCAACCCAATTTTTTATTATTACGCTCTTTAAAAGTTTCACGAGTATAAGTTTCAAAGTTTTGGTTTAACCTCTGTAATTGAGTTAGGAATATTGATTATGAGTTGTATATGTGTTATGTTATATCACACTGTATTTAATTATATATTGTTGCAAACCATAACATCAGTATTGTGAAAACATGTCGTACATATGTTATTTCAAAATAAACAGAGTACGTGATATGGCCATATGGCCATATATGTGATAATTGATGTATTGATTATATATTATCCCTAAATTTTACACCCTTACATTATTGAGCATGTCGATACGGAGAGATCGGAGTTTAAATGAACGGATTCAGTGTTATAACGAATCCGTAGGGAGAATTTTCATATAAAGTTTTCTAAACTTCACGAATATCAAAGTCAGTAATTTTGTTAGGCTTTAAATCTGTTAATAAGTGTTTAAAATTGGTTTTGTCAGTATATAAATGTTGGGTTATGATTATACATGAATTATAACATGTGGGTATATGTGATTTGGTGAAATTAGTGTTAAAAATGTGTTATTTTCGCTGAACTCTGTGTTCTTCGCAAACTGAGAATCAGTTTCTGGAGTCTCGCGTCGCGGCGCCAACTCCAGAACTGAAGTCCCGCGCCGCAGCGCCACTGCGCCGCAGCGCCAAGACCCAAGCCACGGTGCCATAGCGTCGCAGCGCCAAGGGCCCGGCCACATCGCCACCGCGCCGCAGCGCCACTCCCCAGAAAATTCAGAAATGTATTTTTTAAAATGTTAAAGTCTAAAAAGTGTTAGTGGATTGATGTAATGAACATGTAATCATGTTAGAGGTATTATGAGATGATAAAATAGTTGTTTAACATGTAATAAAATATTATATGTGAATTGAATTATTAAATACATAATTAGTTTGATAATTCATGAAGTATAAATTATGCGACAACGTAATAATTTGACTAAGTTTAGTCAATAATTAAAGTAGACAACGAGAATGAGTTTATATTGATTAGTTAATTTATAATTAACTGGTATTGTGTATATGAATGGTATGTAGGATTTAATTCAAAGAACGTGCTTAGTTAAAGTGTAATCTACGCACGAGGCAAGTATCCTATCCCTAACTCCATTCTATTGAGCAAGATTATTTAAACTTAAACGTTACTTTTATGTCGAGCAAGTTTCCCTAACCCCACTTGTCATTATTGTTCAAGTTTATTATTTACGTTGAATAAATTATCCTTGTTATTATTCAAGTTCAAGCATGATATCAAAGATTAATTATCTTTCCAAAGCATGATTCAGTTATACAATAATTGTCCTATTGTATACTTTTGAGATTATTATTCTAATCAAATATCAATTATTGTTGAACCTTATTAGACTAGTGAACCTTATTGATTCAACTAGTCCATAATTGATGAGCGTTCTAAATTTCAGAACCCTTGATGAATTATCCAAACCAAACTTTCTTTGGTGCGGACTCGAATGTCAAACTGAGATGAACAACCCTGTATAGGGGATTATTTACGCTTTAGCGTTAAGATATTGTGCACAGTATGGTACTAAGGGCTGATCCCCCTAAGTACGAGAAGAAGGTCCATAGTCTTATGACTGTTAAATGTTTCAAGTATATTTCTTGTTAACCTAGGACATAGTTCAAGGTCTTATGACCCTCAGAATTCTTTTGATTCATGTTATTTATTCTTGATTCAAAAGTTGAGTTTTATTCAGATGTCTTTGATTTGTTCGCATGTTATTATAATGTTATTTCAATATTATACTTGTGGGCAATTGTGCTCACTCTTGCTTGATAATACCATTGCAGTTAAGAATGAAAGAAGCGATGAACCCTCCACTAGTAAAGGCAAGGGCAAAGTTAGCAAATGATGAAGACCTGTTATTTATTAACTGATGTATTTGTTTAAGACTTGAGTTATGTTGATGTTAAGACTTATTTGTTTAGAATTCCGCACAGATGTTTTAAGGTTAGAGTAATCTGGGATTTATTAATGATTCAGTTGATGTAACCCTTAAGGGAAGAGATTTTATTATGATTTCTATCTATTGTAAGGTTTGATATTATTTATGGGTAGATAGTTAGATGATGCTTGTACAGTGAACACCAAATCCCGTGGAATCGAAGTACCCGGATTTGGGGGTGTCACAGGTTGGTATCAGAGCTGTAGGTTATGAACCTTAGGTGGGGGAAACAACCTTAGGTAGTAGCCTTATAGAAGAAGATAGAAATTGAAAACTCTTATCGAGTTCTAAGAAATGAATTTTTGTAATTCATTTAAGATAATAAAATAAATTATGTGTCTATGTGTTAATTTATGTGCTCGTTAGTACGACTTAGTAACTAAAACTTAAAATTTTATTGTCAGGATGACGAATGTTGGAGAAGCTAGTCAAACTGGGGTGGAAGAACGCCGATTACCTATAGTACCTACAGAGGAGGAGACCCGAGACATACATGTTGTTAGGGAACAATTAGTTCAGAGGGAGTCATCTCCATTGATCACCGTTGTTGGTCAGGAGCATGAACCTGAGATTGATCCTGAGGAGGATCCTGAGGAGGAGTTTTATGAGGAGGAAGAAGAAGAGGAGCTACCACGGTACACTGTTGATGCTGAGATGTATGACACACTATATGATCGTAACGTGGAGTTACAAGATGAGGTTCAGGAATTGACTGAGCGAGCGACTGTTCAGCAGTCTACTTTAGAGGAGAAGGATAGAGAGATTGTGACCCTTCATACACGTTTGGGAAACGTGGAGTGGGATCTGGTTCATGAGAAGGGTCAAACCGAAGATAAGACCGAGGAGATAGAGAAGCTGAAGAAGGAACTGAAGGAAACCTCCGAAAGACTGAAAATAGCAGAGGAAGGATGGGTAAGAGAATCACATCGAGCTGATCGTGCAGAAAATGATAGTCGTGAAAAGAAGGCAAAGCTTGAAGACACGTACGCCACACTTAATCATGCGATGGATGAGGTTCAAGAGCGAGTGTTAAGGTACCCCATCCAGTTTGAAGGACTTCCATCGTATATGTTGGATCGCAGGACGATGGCTCGTATCATGAATGAGGAGCGTGGCAAGGCTATTGAGCACCTTGGAAGACAGGAATAGAATCTGTTTATTTATGTGAAAGACTTATATAGTTTTATGTAAATTCTGATGTGTTTATGAACTAAGGAATATGTTAATATTTGAACGTTTTAAATCCTGTGGATTCTTTATTCCAGGATAGGTGATGTAAATAGCAGTATGCTATAGTTTAATGTTAAAACTTTTTATTTGAATGAAAAAAAATATCAAGTTGTTTGAGATGATGTGTTAAGTGATATGTTAAATTGTTGAGTAATGTCTTAACTATGTAGAGAGATAAATAAAGTTCTAATAAACGTTTATTTAACAGAAAAATGCCGCCAAGGAGAAGACAACAACGTCAACCGGCTCAGGAAGGGTCAACCAATAATAACAATAATGCCAACGTTAATCCAGTTCAACAGCTAGTTAATTTACTAACTGGAGTCATGAATAACCAACCGCAAGCTCCACCTAGCACAACGTTTAAAGATTTTAAGGCGGTGGGACCGCCAGAGTTCAAAGGTTCCAGAAACCCGATCGAGGCTTAAACGTGGGTGATGGAAATGGAGAAGGTTTTCGACGTTGCTAGGGTTCGAGAAGATCAGAAGACCGTTTTTGCGACATTTATGCTGAAGTCTGAGGCTAGCTACTGGTGGCAGGCAAACAAGATGCGAGGGGGTGAAGGTGTAATTACGTGGGAGAGATTCAAAGAGATGTTTTTCGAAATGTATTTCCCAGCTAGTTCGCAGAATCAGATGGAGGTGCAATTTCTGGAACTGAAACAGGGAAACATGAGCGTGCCTGAATACGCGGCTAAATTCGATGAGTTGGCAAGGTTTGCCCCGTGTCAAGTACACACTGACGAGAGGAAAGCCAGATGATTCGAACAAGGACTGAAACCTTGGGTATACAGCAAGGTATCAATGTTTCAACTTAACACGTTTGCGGGAGTTTTGGAAAAGGCCATTCTCGCGGAAGGAGGAAGTGATGCAGTGACTAAGTACAACCAAGAACAGAAAAAGAAAAAGAGTGAGAATGAAGGTAATAACAAGACTGGTGGAAGTAATACTGGGAATAATAATAATCAGAAGAGGAAGTGGACGGATAACTCGACAGCTGGAAGTCAACACGGAGGGCAGAAAAAGAAGATAGAAGCATGTCCGACTTACGGCAAGGCACATCTAGGAGTTTGTTTGAAGGGAAAGAGAGTGTGCTACAATTATGGTCAGGAAGGCCACATAGCACCAAATTGTCCAAACCCAAAGAAGGGTGCTTGTTTCAACTGTGGTTCGAAAGATCATTTAGCAAGAGACTGTCCCAAGAAGGGATCGGGAGGATCAGGACAAGGAGGAAACCGGGGAAATAGCAGTGGAAACACCTTAACCATCACCGGACCACCTGTAACAAACCGACCAACCGCCAGAACTTTCAATATGACGGTGCAGGATGCAATCCAGTCTCGTGAGGTGGTGTCAGATATCATTCCGATCAATAAAATTAATGCTTATATTTTGTTTGATTCGGGTGCTACTTGTTCCTTTATATCCGAAGACTTTGCTAATAGTTTAGATTTGCTTATGGATGAATTGGATTACCCCATGAACATAGAAATTGCGTATAGAGAAATAATCCCTATTAAGTACGTGTTTAAGAACTGTAGGGTGGATATTAAGGGTAATATCATGAATGTAGATCTTATCCCTATTCGATTGGGGGAATTCGACGTTATATTGGGTATGGATTGGCTATCCAATTATGGAGCTGTAATTGACTGCCAAAAGAAGTGTATTAACCTTATGACTCCGTCAAAGGTTGTGTTTTATGGTAGCAAGTCGCCTAGACAAGCGAGTTGTCTGACGATGATGCAGGCCAAAAGGTTGTTAAGACATGGCTGTGTAGGATATTTAGCTTACATAGTCGATAGTCGAAAGGAGAATCCGAAAGTAGAAGAGATACTGATTGTGAGGGACTTCGTCGATGTATTTCCAGACGATTTGCCAGGACTTCCACCAGATAGAGAAGTAGACTTTGTGATTGATTTGGCGCCTGAAACTGCTCCAATATCGAAGGCACCATACCGAATGGCGCCAGTAGAGATGAAGGAATTAATGGTACAACTACAAGAATTGTTAGACAAAAAGTACATTCAACCGAGCGTATCGCCGTGGGGAGCGCCGGTGTTGTTCGTGAAAAAGAACGGATCGATGAGGCTCTGCATTGACTACATAGAATTAAATAAGGTCACGATTAAGAATAGATATCCATTACCAAGGATCGATGATCTGTTTGATCAATTGAAGGGAGCAAAATACTTTTCCAAGATTGACTTGAGGAGTGGTTATCACCAACTGAAGGTGAGGCCAGAGGATGTACCGAAGACAGCGTTCTGAATGCGATATGGTCATTATGAGTTTTTAGTAATGTCGTTTGGTCTTACGAATGCTCCTGCAGCATTTATGGGACTAATGAATGGTGTATTCAAGCCGTTTTTGGACAAATTCGTGGTGGTATTTATAGACGACATTTTGGTATATTCCAAAACCAAAGAGGAACATGAAGAACACTTGAGGTTAACGTTGGAAGTATTGAGAAGGGAGAAGTTGTATGCTAAATTTTCGAAATGCGAATTTTGGATCGAGAGAGTACAATTTCTTGGTCACGTAATCGATAAAGATGAAATTTCGGTAGATCCATCCAAAGTAGAAGCTGTGATTAACTGGGATCAGCCGAGAACGCCGTCAGAAGTAAGAAGTTTTCTTGGATTAGCAGGATATTATAGAAGATTCATACAAGATTTTTCTAAAATCGCAACTCCGTTAACGAATTTAACTCGAAAAGCTGTGAAATTTGTTTGGACGGAGAAGTGTGAGGAGAGTTTTCAAGAATTAAAGAAGAGGTTGAGTACAGCGCCTGTGTTATCTCTTCCGGACGATACAGGAAATTTTGTTGTTTTTAGCGATGCGTCGCATAAAGGACTTGGCTGTGTGCTGATGCAAAACAGCAAAGTCATTGCGTATGCATCACGGCAGTTGAAGGATTACGAGAAGGGTTACCCAACCCATGATTTGGAGTTAGCTGCAGTTGTTTTTGCTTTGAAAATTTGGAGGCACTATCTATACGGGGAGAAGTGTGAAATATATACGGACCACAAGAGTCTGAAATATATTTTTACACAGAAAGATTTGAATATGCGTCAAAGAAGATGGTTGGAATTAATCAAGGATTATGACTGTGAGATTTTATACCATCCGGGTAAGGCTAATGTGGTTGCCGACGCCTTAAGTAGAAAGGGTCGTGAGAAATTGATGATGTTGACTGCTCAGCAGGAGCTAATTACAGATATGGAGAAACTGGAGTTAGAAGTGAAGTATCCTATGGAGATTGATGAGAAGCTATTTCAGATGTAATCTGGTACAACTCTACTAGATAGAGTGAAGGAGGCTCAGCTTCAGGATGATGAATGCAAAAAGGTAACATCGAAGATATCTGAAGGAACCGAACCAAGATTTAAGATGGATAAGGAAGGAATATTGAGATTTGAAAGCAGAATTTGGGTTCCGCCAGTACAAGAAATTAAGGAAGAAATTTTGAGTGAGGCTCATAGTTCAAGATATTCGATTCACCCTGGTAGTACAAAAATGTACCAAGATCTTCGACAACATTTCTGGTGGCCGAATTTGAAGCGTGATGTTGCAGAATGTGTTGCCAAATGCCTGACATGTCAGAAAGTTAAAGCAGAACATCAGAGACCGAGTGGATTGCTACAACCGTTGGAGATCTCAGAATGGAAATGGGAACATATTACGATGGACTTCGTGGTTGGCCTTCCGACGACTCAGAAAGGCTACGACGCAGTATGGGTTATCGTTGACCGACTGACGAAATCTGCGCACTTCCTTCCTATCAAAATTAGATTTAACTTAGATCAGTTGGCAAGATTATATGTGAAAGAGATTGTTTCGAGGCACGGAGTGTCGGTGTCTATTGTTTTCGATAGGGATCCGCGCTTCACATCAAATTTCTAGAAACGTCTTCAGGAATGCATGGGTACACAACTGCGAATGAGTATAGCTTACCATCCTCAAACAGACGGACAGAGCGAACGAACGATTCAAACACTGGAAGATATGTTACGAGCCTGTGTAATGGACTTCAAAGGAAATTGGGATGATCACCTACCGTTAGTAGAGTTCGGCTACAACAATAGTTACCACGCTAGTATTGGTATGCCGCCTTACGAAGCGTTATACGGCAGAAAGTGCAAAACTCCGCTTCACTGGGATGAAGTTGGTGAAAGACAATTGCTAGGGCCAGAACTGGTACAACAGACGGCAGAAATAGTCAAAGTAATCCGAGCCCGTCTGGTAGCGGCTCAAGATCGACAGAAGAAATACGCTGATCCACATCGTAAAACTATCGAGTTTGAATCCGGTAGTTATGCTTTCTTAAAAGTCTCTCTCTGGAAGGGAAAGATCAGGTTCGGAAAGAAAGGAAAATTGAGCCCAAGATTTATTGGACCCTTTGAGGTACTACGAAGAATTGGAGAAGTTGCGTACGAGGTAGCCTTACCTCCAGCACTCGAGAATATCCACAACGTCTTCCATATTTCTGTGTTACGACCTTACAAACCTGATTACAAGCATGTAATTAAATACGAACCCCTGCATTTTGAGAAAGACTTATCTTATGAAGAAATTCCTGTCCAAATTGTCGACCGAAAAGAACAAGTTCTGAGAAATAAAGTAATACCTGCTGTTAAGGTAATTTGGAGGAACCACAACGCTGAAGAAGCTACGTGGGAACTCGAAGAGAATATGATAAAGAATTACCCTCATTTATTTATTTAATTATTTGTAAGCGATTCTGGGGACAGAATCTTTGTAAGGGGGGAGAATGTAACGGGTCGAATTTATTGAGTCGTGATTCTGGGGACAGAATCCTTTTAAGGGGGGAAAGATGTGACGAATGAGAATTTTATAAATTAATTTTAATATTTATTGAATTAAATAAATATTTTCGATGATTTAATTATTAGATTTAATAATTAATTGATGCAATTGTGGTAGATTAATTTAATTATATGTGTTACATTTATTGAATTAATGTAGAGAATTTTTAATATACAAAGTATGTGATTATGTGAGCTTATTGAATTAAATGAATTATTTAATTAAGCATGATGTTACTTTAATTAATTTAATTATTAATTAGAGATTTAATAAATTGACATTATTTATTAATGGGATAATTAATTATATGACTATGTGAAATTATGAGAAATTATTATCTTTTATTTATGTTAAATTAAATAAGATATGAGTTTATTTTATGAATTGGGTGTGACATTTTCAAACTATATGATAAAATGTTTATTAAAATAAAGGGTTTTAACTTAGTTGCTAGCCAAACATGGCACTAAGAGAGGTTAGGGTCAGTTAACCCATGACTGGGTAACTGACCACCAACGCGCATCTGATCCTTCCTAATTGATTACGACGTCTTCTCTTTTCATTTTGTTCTAAGTCTGATAAAAATCACAGAGAGAATTCAGAGAGAAAACTTGAGAGTTCAGAGATTTTGAGAGTTAAGAAGAAATTGGAGAAGGTTTCAATACTACTAATCTACGTTTGGGTAATCTCTTCAACCCAATTTTTTATTATTACGCTCTTTAAAAGTTTCACGAGTATAAGTTTTAAAGTTTTGGTTTAACCTCTGTAATTGAGTTAGGAGTATTGATTATGAGTTGTATATGTGTTATGTTATATCACACCGTATTTAATTATATATTGTTGCAAACCATAACATCAGTATTGTGAAAACATGTCGTACATATGTTATTTCAAAATAAACAGAGTACGTGATATTGCCATATGGCCATATATGTGATAATTGATGTATTGATTATATATTATCCCTAAATTTTACACCATTACATTATTGAGCATGTAGATACGGAGAGATCGGAGTTTAAATGAACGGATTCGGTGTTATAACGAATCCGTAGGGAGAATTTTCATATAAAGTTTTCTAAACTTCACGAACATCAAAGTCAGTAATTTTGTTAGGCTTTAAATCTGTTAAATAAGTGTTTAAAATTGGTTTTGTCAATATATAAATGTTGGGTTATGATTATACATGAATTATAACATGTGGGTATATGTGATTTGGTTAAATTAGTGTTAAAAATATGTTATTTTCGCTGAACTCTGTGTTCTTCGCGAACTGAGAATCAGTTTCTGGAGTCTCGCGCCGCGGCGCCAACTGCAGAACTGAAGTCCCGCGCCGCAGCGCCACTGCGCCGCAGCGCCAAGACCCAAGCCACGGCGCCATAGCATCGCAGCGCCAAGGGCCCGGCCACAGCGCCACCGCGCTGCAGCGCGACCGCGCCGCAGCGCGACCGCGCCGCAGCGCGACTCCTTAGCACATTAGTGGCGCCGCATCGCCACTCCTCAGAAAATTCAGAAATGTATTTTTTTAAATGTTAAAGTCTAACAAGTGTTAGTGGATTGATGTAATGAACATGTAATCATGTTAGAGGTATTATGAGATGATAAAATAGTTGTTTAACATGTAATAAAATATTATATGTGAATTGAATTATTAAATACATAATTAGTTTGATAATTCATGAAGTATAAATTATGCGACAACGTAATAATTTGACTAAGTTTAGTCAATAATTAAAGTAGACAACGAGAATGAGTTTATATTGATTAGTTAATTTATAATTAACTGGTATTGTGTATATGAATGGTATGTAGGATTTAATTCAAAGAACGTGCTTAGTTAAAGTGTAATCTACGCACGAGGCAAGTATCCTATCCCTAACTCCATTCTATTGAGCAAGATTATTTAAACTTAAACGTTACTTTTATGTCGAGCAAGTTTCCCTAACCCCACTTGTCATTATTGTTCAAGTTTATTATTTACCTTGAATAAATTATCCTTGTTATTATTCAAGTTCAAGCATGATATCAAAGATTAATTATCTTTCCAAAGCATGATTCAGTTATACAATAATTGTCCTATTGTATACTTTTGAGATTATTATTCTAATCAAATATCAATTATTGTTGAACCTTATTAGACTAGTGAACCTTATTGATTCAACTAGTCCATAATTGATGAGCGTTCTAAATTTCAGAACCCTTGATGAATTATCCAAACCAAACTTCCTTTGGTGCGGACTCGAATGTCAAACTGAGATGAACAACCCTGTATAGGGGATTATTTACGCTTTAGCGTTAAGATATTGTGCACAGTATGGTACTAAGGGCTGATCCCCCTAAGTACGAGAAGAAGGTCCATAGTCTTATGACTGTTAAAGGTTTCAAGTATATTTCTTGTTAACCTAGGACATAGTTCAAGGTCTTATGACCCTCAGAATTCTTTTGATTCATGTTATTTATTTTTGATTCAAAAGTCGAGTTTTATTCAGATGTCTTTGATTTATTCGCATGTTATTATAATGTTATTTCAATATTATACTCGTGGGCAATTGTGCTCACTCTTGCTTGATAATAACATTGCAGTTATGAATGAAAGAAGCGATGAACCCTCCACTAGTAAAGGCAAGGGCAAAGTTAGCAAATGATGAAGACCTGTTATTTATTAACTGATGTATTTGTTTAAGACTTGAGTTATGTTGATGTTAAGACTTATTTGTTTAGAATTCCGCACAGATGTTTTAAGGTTAGAGTAACCTGAGATTTATTTATGATTCAGTTGATGTAACCCTTAAGGGAGGAGATTTTATTATGATTTCTATCTATTGTATGGTTTGATATTATTTATGGGTAGATAGTTAGATGATGCTTGTACAGTGAACACCAAATCCCGTGGAATCGAAGTACCCGGATTTGGGGGTGTCACATGTAAGACCCCAGATTTTATGAATAAATATTTAATTTTTCTCGAAATAATTTTTTTTATATTATGGTGTGGATTTGATATAATAGTTATGGGTAGTATTTATAAATTTTGCAAAGTATGCAAGTTGTCATATTATATTCGATTGGTCGGGGAATATTCTTTTTGTCGGGGAATATCCGTACGACGGTACAATCATTGGTGGACCCCACAACGAAATTATTGTCGGATTGAGAAAACGACAAAAATACTTTATAAAAATAATGGCGGAAGTTTTACCGTTGATACTGTTGAACTACTCGGTAGTAAAAGTACAGTAATACGCGTGGTTGCATAGTAGCACACGGTATTGATTATTGATACTTATGTGATAAGTCGCTCAGTGTTGTTATTTTATGGACCCCCATTTATCCATTTTTCAAAATAATCGGTAGAAAATTATTCTGTGTATATATATATTTATATATATATATATAATATTATATTTATAAAAGCATGTGTAGTGCATGTGATGTTGACAAATGAAATGAATTCACGGTTGGTATTGAATAAAGAAGAAAAAGGATGGTGGGAGTACCATTATTGTTATTATTATATATATAAATAGGTATAGCTTTGTTGACTAAATGGGGAGGAATCAAAATTCAATCACGGGAGTATATCCCGTGAAATGCGTTAACACATGCCATATATATATATATATATATATATATATATATATATATATATATATATATATATATATATATATATAATATATTATATTTTATTTAAAAGATTTTACTTTAAATATGGACCGTCAGATTAAAGTAAATCAATCTGGACCGTTCATGGATTAGTTACTATGCATTTCATTTTCCTATAAATAGAAGCTCATTCCTTCATTATTTTGTTACGAATTCACTGAACTCTGGAGAGAGAAACTATAGATAGAAAAAAAAGAAAAGTATTCTGCTACTTAACTACTTCTTTATTTCAGTTCTTCTTTAAAACGGTAAGGGATATTATTCTTTTGTATTCAAGAAGAGAACTTCTGTTATTCCATTTTTTTATTATTCTGTTGGAATAACCTGTATATGCGGAATACCCTATACTTGGTGACATTCTTCTATTATTCTGTCTTTGTTATTCCGTTGGAACATCCTGTCTGTGCTATACGCTGGACCTGGTTCGTCTTTATTATTCTGTCTTTATTTTCAGTTGGAACATCCTGTCTGTGCTTTACGCCGGACCTGGTTCCATCTTTATTATTTTGTCTTTATTATTCTGTTGGAATATCCTATCTGTGTGTTTTACACCATACCTGGTTCCGTCTTCATTATTCTGTATTTATTATTCTGTTGGAACATCCTGTTGTGATTTTCACCTGACCTGGTTCCATTATTATTATTCTGTTGGAATAACCTGTCTATGCAAAGTACCGCATGCATGGTGATTTCTGTTGTTATTCCATTCTTTATTATACTCAGTTGGTTAAGTTTTGACTTCTATACTCCATGAAATTTGTGGAATATCCTTGATAATTGCGTTTCATCCAGTATCTTTTCATGAAAATATTCTTCTAAGCATTCTTAAATTTTACTCCACAAAGCAGTATCATGTTGACAATTTGGACGTTGTTAATTCTTGGATAAATTAATTCTTGAACTTGTTTTATTGAATTCTTATATCATTGTCATCATCCTCATGTTTATAAAATGTTGAAAGTCATCTGTAGCCTGTAGTGCATAGATGAACTTGGTATGATTATGACCAGGGATTATTCGGTGTAATCATGACCGTAATATTACAAATGATGTGGTAAAAGTCCTCATTGGCCCGTAGTGCATTGATAGACAGTTATTGGCATGATCATGACCATTGATGAATACACAAATATCCTTGGCCCGTAGTGCATGGAATTTGTGGTCGTGACCCTATCGAATATCCTTGGTCGTAGTGCATGGATGATGTGAATTATTTATTAAGCTGAGTCTCAGCGATAAAAGTGATGAAAAACTTTTTAAATCATAAAAGATAGTAGAGTTTATTTTCTACTTGACTCTTTTAATGGATTGCTTGTTCCGCTGCAGTTAAACTTGATGTCTATTATATTTTATCAGTTTAACATTGTTGAAGGCTAATGATAATTTATTCTGCATTATTTTAGTCATAATATTTCTTACTGGGCTAGTTGAGCTCACCCTTTCTTTCACTGTTCTCTTCAGGAAATGAGAACGTAGCTGGGGCAAGTCGGGGAACGGAGTGATGGTCCGAATGATAGTATTAGTTAGTAGTCCTCACTATTCTATGTAATAGTGTGTTAATAAATGTAATGAGGACTCCTTTTGAGTATGAATACTCTCTAGAAGATAATATTTGTCTTCAAACTCACAGTTTATGTTTTGTCGTATTGTACACGACAGCGGTATTAGTAAGTTGTATTTGTATTCTGTACTATGTATCTGACGACCCAAGATGGGTGACGTATACCTAATTTTGGGGGCGTCACAAAACATCCCATCGTTCATCATCTGCTCATTGGTGTTGTTCACAAGAGGAACATTGTCAGCCTGTTGCACGTTCTCCTCGTTGGTGAGTACAGGCGTCTCCACGATTTTATTTACTCCACTGTTAACATTCTCAGTCGACATTCTTAATACTGCCATAAAACAAGGGTTAATTAAACAATTTAACAAATCACATAATACCCCTATATTATGACCGACCAACAAATAAGATTAGGTAGGACACACTAGCGAAGGATTTACTCGTCTCTCCCCTCCTAGTTCTATTCCCCGATCTCCGCCATAGATCATATCCCCAAGCTTTGATAACAACAGTGACGCCCCCAAAATAAGTATACAACAGCCATTCTGAGTCGCCAAATACATGGTACAGAAACAACTATAACTTTATTATTACAACATAAAAACTGTGAGTTTAAATACAGATATTGCCATCTAGACAATATCCACATGCAAATAAATCCTCATCATAATTATTGATATATTATTTTACAAAAAAAAATGGTGAGGACTACTAAACAACTCTCTCTAGAACCATCATTCCATACCCCGACTCGTACTCGCTACATTCTCGCCTCCTGAGAAGAAAAATGGAACAAAAAAGAAAAGGGTGAGCTCAACTAGCCCAGTAAAGAACTTTATGACTAAGATAATACAGAACAAATTATCGTTAGTCTTCAACAGGGAAAAATCTAATAGAATACAATAGACAACAAGTTTTAAATCAATATTCGCAGTGGAAATAATAATTCATTAGAAGAGTTAAGTAGAGAATGCAAACTACTATCTTCTATATATGAATTTAAAAGCTCATCGTCGATATTTTATATCTGTAACATCAATCAATATATATCTGGAATTAAATATTCATCTTTACACTACAGGCCACAGATATTCATCAGTTGGTCATGTTCATCTAAACACCTGTTCATCTTTGCACTACGGGCCAAAGATATTCCTCAGAAATCATTCATCTTTGCACTACAGGCCAAAGATATTCAATTATATCATCATTTAGGACGGAGGATGATGAAAAATATTTTAAATGAAACGAATCCAGTGAAACAAAAGAATAAATATTAAGGATTCGTATTTCAGCTATTTTATGTCCAAAAATATCTCATAAATAATCATAGTGGAGTAAAATTCAAGAATGATCAAAACATGGATACAATCAAAGCTAGTATCCATAGTAGATATTTTGGACGAAAAATAAAAATTTAATTTTTCTGTGAATAGTGTCGTATTCGTGAATAGTGCCGTATACGTGAATAGTGCCGTATACGTGAATAGTAACTCCGACACCAAAAGATAGAAATTTCACAAAAAACATCATCATGCTTCGTGAATAGTAACTCGTAAATAGTAACTCGTGAATAGTAACTCATGAATAGTAACTCGTGAATAGTAACTCATGAATAGTAACTCGTGAATAGTAACTCATGAATAGTAACCCCGATATGAAAAAGTTCCAAATTTGATAAAAAAGTTCCAACCAATATTTCAGCATAATGATATTGAAGAAATAATATCATTTGAGAATAAAATAACATCCCTTACCTCGTAAAGACAGTACTTCTAGTTGAAACACCGGATATAAGCTATAACTTGAACTTACACCGTATAGCAACACTCAAAGTATTAAAATACTCACAAGAATACGCTCAATATATCGAGAGAGAAAGAGAGAGAAATCTGTAGTTTCTGGTGTGATTTTCAATTCTAACCTAAGCACCCTATTTATAGGAAATTGCTTAGAACACCAAAGCAGAAAATTTAATATAATAATAATATATATAATCAAATTTCCTACGCACATAAATCTGGTCCAAACTTCAGCCACACATGTGCCAAAAACAATAAAAACGTTTTTCTTAATAAAAATAATTAAAACTTCTAAAAATCAATTATTTCGAAACTCTGGTACTTCAATAATTCCTAATAAATAGCCCTTTTATCAGAAAATTCGAATCTCGCGAGTTTTTATAGGAAATTCAATTCTCTACAACTTTGCAGAAGAAAGTTTTTCCAAATTTCAAACAAAAATTGACCAAAATCTACAAACGGATGATTTTACAGGCAATAATCAAATTTCAGTCAAGAAATGGGGTCCACCGACACACAAAACATGTGTTAATCATTTAATGCAACAAAAATACTCTTTCTCCTCATATACGTATATATCCCACATTCATTGTAAAAATATCATCATTATTATATTATAATAATATAATAAAATATTATTTTATCAGAAAAGATAAAATATCGATTTTTTAACAATTGTCACTTAAAAAATTTTCTCCATCTATATCCACATAAAATTAATATTTTCCTCATCATATAAATTAATAATTAATTATTCACAAATAATATTACAAAATCACAGTACTAGCAACCAGGCCGTTCCCAGGAAAGATAGGGCTTTCCAATAAGAATTTCTCCTTACTGGCGCGGAATTAGGTGACCAAACCTCTCCTTAGACAGAACTTTCTAGACATTGCCAATAATGTTTTCTAATAATATTATTCAGATAATATGAATTATTGCTTCGATAATGGAAAATACTGTGTAGTGACAATTATTGAAATAACAGTAATATAAAATATCAACGCAGCAATTATTGAATCAATAAAATAAAATACTGAACAGTAATTACTGTAACAATTATTGAGTAGTGCCTTCTTACGTAAGAATCAATAATTGGTGCAATACCGTGTGCTACTGTGCAACAACGCGTATTACTGTGTTTTAACCAACGGGTATTCCAACAGTATTAACGGTAACAACTGCGCCGTTATTTATAAACAACTTATACTTGTCGTTTTCTTCATCCAATCGCTTTCCGTTATGGGCCCACAAAAGACTGCGCCGTCGTATGAATATTCCCCGACAGCAAGAATATTCCACGACCAAACGAATATTCTCCGACAAAAATGAATATTTTATAACTACCTGCTTATTTTAAAATATTTGCGCATTTTACCCATAGCTAACCACATTAATCAATTCAACCCTTACTATTTCAAAATAATAAATAGAGGAAATTAAAATTTCATTTATTAATAATTCGGGGTCTTACACCTTAGAAATCCTGCATCTGTAAGATTTGGTTGCAAAATTATAGAGGAAGGAACCGATGGATTCTTGTGCGAGTTTCGATAATTTGATCCAGAGTAATAGCCTAATCCAGCCTTTCCTGTCTGGCTAGGAATTTGAACTGGACTTCTGATTCCTTGCTAAGTTTTCCCTAACCCTTGTCTAGGCTGGAAACCCAAGGATACCATTTCCTAACTAGCCGACATTACTTCGGTGGAAATTTTGGGCTTTAAAGTTGGGGCCCTGATAGGTTGATATTAAGTGTTGCTCACCTCAAGGGCTTAAATACTGACAGGCTCAACTCCTTCATTGATAAAGGCATATCACTTTGGACATGAATATGATATTTTGGTTCAACATTGACAGTGACCAGATTATCGTTGATGATGTATTTGACCTATTGATGAAGGGTAGATGGAACGACTCCTGCTATATGGATCCATGGCCTTCCTAACAATAAATTATATCTTGTGGTGATGTTTAGAACTTGAAAGGATATGTAAAAGGTATGTGGACCGATATCCACTGGCAATTCAATTTCTCCTACAATATTTCGTCGAGACCCGTCGAAGGCTCTTATGACTATGTGGCTGCTTCAGATTCAATTGGGATTGATATTCATTCTTTCCAACGTGGCATAGGGGCAGATGTTTAAGGAAGATCATCCATCTATCAACACACCTCCGACCACATATTCGGAAGACATCACTGCTATGTTTAATGGCTTACAATGGCCCATCCCTTCGGGTGGTGTGTCATCATCAGTGAAATATATTACATTGCTATTGAAAATGTGATCTACCAAATGATGAAACTTTTCAGTGTCCACCATTTTTGGTAGGTGAGCTTCTTCTAGTACTTTCATTAAGACTATGTTATGATCTTCAAAAGAGAATACCAATTCTAGAATAGATATCTGTTGGGGTGCTTCTTTCAAGCTTTGCACCACCTTGGCTTCATTATGCCCCATTTTCAGAGGAATTCTTCAATTTTCTCCTCGGGCACTTTCCCCTTGGATTTAATGACTGGCTTCATTACTCGCTGAGGTAGATACAATGGGTTTTCTTTTAATATAGTAGCAGTTTGATTTGAAGTTGATCCCTCAACCTCCCCATAGTTCCATGAGATTCTTTTTAGGCTGATGATGGGATATTATGGTCTGAATGACAATACCAATGGTTCTGGTGCAACCACCTTCAAATGTTTTTTCACTCCTTTGATCTTTATTCCTTGGTTTGCAAGAGGAGTTGCAGACAAATCTCCTTCAGAGGATATGACTGCTATAACTTCCCTCCATCTCTAGGTTCTTGGAGAAAATATATTATCTTCCTTGTGTTGAAGGAGAGGATTATCTTGCACATGTGGTTGTTCTGGTTTTGTTACCACGATTTCACCAATGTTTATCAGATCCTGGATTTTGTATTTGAGAGACCAACAATCTTGGGTGTTATGCTCCGGAGCTCCAGAATGATAAGCACATTTCTTGCTTGTATTAAAATTCTTTCCACTTGGATAAGCTGGAGGAAGGAGCTGGACAATTTTATTCTATGCTGTCAGAAGGTTATGTATATTTCCCAATGAGTCCCCTAAGGGTGGGAAAAATCTTTGACGTTTGACCTCTCCAACTTTTTGCAATGGAGGATTTGAGGATTGTGCTTGAAAATGAGAATAATTTTTCCTTTGAATGGGCAAGTTTTGATTATCTCTCTGAGATTGTCCTCGCAACACCAAGTATACATCATCTTCTTTCTTTTTTTGAACCCTCTGAGGGTTATTCCCATAATTTCCAACATGAATGTGCTCAGCCACGACTTCTAAAGCAGTGAAGTCTTTAATCTTCCCAGACTTTAACCCAATCTTAGCTATTTCTCTGTGTTTGATCATTTCTGAGAATGGTTTTCCTATGCCTACTAGGACCCTCTCATAAAATGTAGCTTCTTGTATGTCAATGAAGGTCATTACCATCTCCGTTTCTGTCATATATAGGATTACTTGAGCAGCCAAATGCCTCCATTTTTGGGCATACTCTCTGAATGACTCAGTGTTCTATTTTTTAACTTTGGCAATTTGATATCTATCTGGAACCATTTGTGATTGGAAACTATATTGGTTTAGAAAATCATGGGCTAGTTCTTCCCAACTATGGATTTTAGAATTGTCTAATCTGGCATACCATGCTCTGGCCTCTCCAGTTAGATTCTTTTGAAATAACTTCATTCTTAGTTTTTCATCCTCGGTATAGGATTTGAGTTCTCTAATGAACACTTTTAAATGAGTGTAAGGATCTCCCAATTCGTCATATTTTTCAAAATCAGGAGTTTTGAACTTGTTAGGATAATGAACCCCCAGGAAAGATGCATATGTCTGAATAAGTCATGCTTCCATATGTTTCAGTCCCTTTGATTGACCGGATGGTTTTTTCCATTTGTTGGACTTTCTTTCAAATATCACCAGTTTCTTGATCTTCTTTAGGATTGGTGATTTCATGGGTTTTGTTAGATTTTTCATGGATTGGACATTCAGGCATCTGTGCTTCCTTTTCCTTTTTTTAGTACCCTGACTTCCTCCCCATGCAGAGGTTTCTGTTTAAGTGGGTATTTGTGGACCCTGAGTCTGTTTGTTTTGTTCTTTCAAAAAGACAGCTAATTCTGCTATCTGATTTCTTAGTCCCTCTAACTCCTATCGAGAAACAGGAATAGATTTAGGTTGGGCACTTGTAGCCATGTCTGAATGTGGACTTAGTGCCTTTTTGGACTTTGAACGGGTAACATGACCAATTGTTTCCCTACAAAAAGATCATGTAGTTTAGTCTTGGTAAACATTAAGAGGCTGCATGCTATGCAATGTGTCTGTTTTAGGAGTTTTTTTAATATTTTCCTGCAAAACAGATGTCAGTTTGTTTTGATGACAAGATAGCATGACAGGTTTTGATAGGGAAAGGAATACATATTTACATCTTCCTTTATATTTACATTACATGGAATCGTAATTTACATTGAATCAGAATTTACATGGAATTGAAAGGGAAAGGTATGAAGAGACTTCCCTTCGCATGTGGTTTATCAGAGACTGACCTATCTTAGGCTACTCTCGCGTCTTTTCGACATGAAGGTTCCCAGATCATCACAATTTACTAGATGGGAAGTTAATCCAATCTTTCAATTGGAGCAGATCTGAGTGGTGCCTTTCCTGAGTCTCGCGAGATTAGTCTCCTTTGAGTCCAGTAATCAAACACCGACGGGTTTGCCTCCTGGTGGAGGAATCACACAACATACATTCACATACATCGTGTCTCACCATATAAAATGATGACATTGTGAGAAGCACTAATACAACATGCAGATATTGTGCGAGGCACTAATGTGCAGTAAATAAAGCATTCGTTTACATCCATTCAATGTAAATTCAACATTCAGACACAAGCATATAAGAAGGAATTTTTGAAAATTTTGAAATGTGGCTTAAGCCCTCTAATGCCCCCAGCAGAGTCGCCACCTGTCGACGTCGGGAATTTTTTTACTCTTTTCTGGAATTACCCTTTCGTTCTCTATATGTTGAGTTTTGTTTGAAAAGGAGAGTTAGAAAAGAGTTCGACACAAAATGTCGATGATTTGAAAATTCAGAGTCGCCAGTTGGTAGTTTTGAAATGGTTGTTGTGGCACCCCCAAATTCGGGTTTCCTAACCTCGAATTCAGTGCTCGCGATCCTTAACAACATACATACTTTCTACTAATACTGAAAAATAAACATACATGGTTCATCATAATAATAAAGTCTTACACATGGTCCCAAGGTTCACTAACCTTAACTTAAACATACTTTTAATACTATAAAGAGTTTACATAACCAAATAACGTTTAAAATAAACTAGTACATAAGTTTCTTCAAGCATCTACTCTGGAACCTTCCCTTTTTCTTTGTCCCCTTTGGACGATTCTACCTTAACTGAAATAAATGTCATGATATAGCAAGGGTAATCAACTAATTTTCTTAGCAAGTGTATATACAAGGGAGATATATCATGATTGGAAAGAAGTTTCGCTTTCAATGATCAACAACAGTATAAAATTGTGAAGGAATATGAATTAATAGTTAACAATTGAATATTCGAATAATTGAATAACAAGTACTGAGTGGTTTGAAACAACCATGAACATTTACCAAGGTTCTCAACATTTAAGCTGTACCTTTTAATAAGTTTTTGTAATCAAGGGGATCAGCCTTTCATACCCCGTGATTTATGCATAAATACTTAATAATCCAGTATTGATATCACGCTTTAATCAAATTCGTCCTTTTCTTAGTCAAGAGTTCTTATCATATCAATTTAATAAGAACAACTTTTAAAACATACTTGATTTAACAAATTTAAACATGCTTGATCTAGCTGATACAATTAGCATAGATCTATCTCATAAACGGTTCATGAATGAAAAACTTTAACCTAATTTGTAGTTTAATAATAATAGAACAGGAATTCAATTGCACAAAGTACGAATCTCAAAAATCAGTATAGATGTGTATAATCAACAATAATTATTCACTAACATGCTTCGAAAATAATAACTCGAGTTTGAGTTAGGGAACTTGCCTCGTTTGTAGGCTACTACTACACAATTAAATTCTATCCCCTATGCAGTTTTAATTATCTTCCTTTGAGAGACCTATAGTTAATCTTTCAATTAGCCATAACATAACATTACATTATGTAATCACATAGATATTACATATTACACTTAGTTCTTAGAAATATTATCATGCCTCGATAATATTATTATTAAATAACAACTACCTTTAATTCACTTAATATTATTAATCTTGATAATATTTAATTCACCCCTTATTATTATTAGTCAACTAATAATACTTTTATTCGTTTACTACTATTATTAACATCTTAATAATATTTTAATACTTTACTAATATTATTAATCTTCTTAATAATATTTTAATCATGCATTAATATTATTACTTTAATAATACCTTACTTATGCTTTAGTATCATTAATCAATTAATAATACTTTATTCATTTATTAATATTATTAACACTTTAATACTATTTTATTCATTTACAAATATTATTAATCATTTAATAATATTTTATTCTTTTACTAATGTTATTATATTTTTAATAACATTTTATTTAATTTTGAATATTATTATTTACTTAATAATATTTTAATCATCCAATAATACTTTAATCTAATATTATTAATCTTTTAATAATATTTTAATCTAATATTATTAATAATATTTCAATCTAATATTAATAGCTATTTAATAATATTTTAACCATTTATTAATGCTTAAATCAAATATTATTAACCATTCAACAATATTTCAATAAAGTTTTAATCTTAATATTTTTATTTACTTAAAAATATCATATTCTAATATTATTAATATCATAATAATATTTTTTTATAATTTATTAGGTCAATAAATAATTTATTCTAACTGTTCACCCTTTATTAAACCACTTATTTAATACTCATAAAAGGTCATAAATAATACTCCCTCCGTCCCAAATTAATTGCTCAATTTTAACTTTTTTAAGTCAAATTGACTATTTTTACAATTAATAATTAAGCATATATAAATATATTTCTAAAATTATAAAAATTAGGATTAGTAATAAATTGTATATACTTTCTTTTGGTTATAATCTCTTCACCTATATTTTAGCAAAAATAGTAAAAAGATTAGTTTTAAAAATGGTCAATTTGACTTTAAAAAGTCAAAACTGAGCAATTAATTTGGAACGGAGGGAGTACTTCTTATTATAAATCACCAAATTACCCTCAAATAGTTAGAATATTATATATTAGAAGTATTCAAGCATTAAAATCATATTTTCCTTATTTGTGACATCATTTAACTATTTATTTCCTTTTATTCATAACTTCATCATTTTTAGGAAACTACCAAACTTGTGACAACCCGGAAAATCGGATTGTCTAGAATTTAAGTTTAAAGAATTAGTTGTTAATAAAATAAAATTTTATTAATACTATTCTGTGCTATGTGTTTATTAATTGTTCTGTAACCTAGAATGATTATAAGTCGGGAGTATTCTGGCTACGAGCTAGACTGAACGAGTAAGAATTTTCAAGACAAAAAAAAAAAATCGAGAATAAAAATATTTTTGAAAAAAAAGACGAAATAGGCACTATACACTCGATAAAACCTGAGGGTTAGGGTTTGAATAACTGTCGACGTCGGGATTTTTGGGTGTCCCTTTCCGTTACTTGTTCTTTGGTGTTCTCATTTTAGGTGAGATTTGTGTGAAAAAACAAGTGAAAAGGGTCCGACATGTATAATGTCGACGATGGGACTGTTAAGAGTCGCCAGTTGGTTTTTTAAATGGTTGTACCAACACAACCGAGAAAAGATTTGCACATTGACCCAGTGATGTGACACTGATATACGGGTCAGCGAAACCGAGATTTATTTTAGGGTCCGGAGACTTGGTTATGCGGGGGGAAGGTGTTAGGCACCCCCCGACATCCGTGTTACCACGGTGACCACATCTTTTCAAGAAACTATTATCTGAGTGTGTGTGTGTGTATGTGTGGGTCAATGTGCTGTCATATGAAAGTTGTGCGAGGCCTCGTTCGAACCTATATACACAGGATTTGAATTTATGTAAAAATTCAGTTTTTAGCAAGATATGACAATGATGTTTTATAAAAAAAGGTTTTTTAAACCCTGATGCTCAATAGGAATTGAGGCCTTTTACACTTCCATTTTTATTAAGTGAGCGGCTGGATTGATTTTATTTGACGAATGCGAGGCATCCGTATGAAAGATAATATATATATATATATATATATATATATATATATATATATATATATATATAATTCCGACTTCCTCGTGGGTATGTAAACCATCTGAGGAAATACAGACATCGCAGAATAATTTACAAGCTGCTTACAGCTGAAAATGTCCATCACGGGAACCGAATGTAGATCTAATGGGATGAATCTGTGATCACATGATTCCTAAGCGCACAAGATATTGCAATTTGTATAAAAACAATAAGCAGGTATATATATAAAAGCGGTAAATATATATCTACAGACAGGATCACCAACCACGAAGTACATCCATGGGGGATCAGAAATATAAATAAAGCTGTAAATACGGTCAACCGCTATGAAGGAAACTCCAGGCGGGACAGAATGTAAATAAAGCTGTAAATGCGGTCAACTGCTACGAAGTAAACTCCAGGCAGGACGGAATGTAAATAAAGCTGTAAATGCGGTCAACTGCCATGAAGTACACTCCAGGCAGGACGAAATGTAAATATATATATATATATATATATATATATATATATATATATATATATATATATATAAAAGCGAGTAAACGCACCAGACCGAAGCCTAGGCTCATCGAACAAAGTCCAACATACAGTTGGTATATATATATATATATATATATATATATATATATATATAGCGAGTAAACGCACCAGACCGAAGTCTAGGCTCATCGAACAAAGTCCGACACACAGTTGATATATATAAGTGTATATATATATATATATATATATTAAAGCAGTAAACGCTCCAGATCGAAGTCTAGAATCATAGAACAAAGTCCGACACAAAGTTGATATATATAAGTATATATATATATATTAAAGCAGTAAACGCTCCAGACCGAAGTCTAGGCTCAATCGAGGCATAACTCGATAATGTTAGTCAATATATATATATATATATATATATATATATATATATATATATATATATATATATATATATATATATATATATATATAGA
The DNA here is from genome assembly GCA_016801055.1 of Panax notoginseng. Lineage (NCBI taxonomy): Eukaryota > Viridiplantae > Streptophyta > Magnoliopsida > Apiales > Araliaceae > Panax > Panax notoginseng. The sequence goes on along the minus strand of CM029021.1, from coordinate 97,978,548 downwards.
CTGGAAAGAAACCACGGACCGAAGTCCGTGCAAATACAAGCAACACGACTCTCAACGTATAGAAGGGTGTGTGCAAAGATGAAGATAAAGACTCTAAAGTGTGTGAGAAGGCTTACAGTTGACTGATAAAAAGAGCTTCTATATCTTTAGAGTGGGTAAACACTGGACTTTTATGGGTACAAAAGGGCTATATATGAGCTCACAGGTGTTTGAAAGTGGGAAAATACACTGTATAGCGATTGCAGAGCAAATTGTGCAGGGTTTCCCCGTCTTTTTTCTCTTCAAAATCAGCACCCCAAGCCTCTTATTTATAGGCAAAGGCTGCCGCAGGTGTACCTGCGGCTCAGCTGCAGGTGTACCAGAGGCGGGTCGGGTCGTCTCGAAGTACGTGCACTCATGCAATATAATGTCCACTCGGATTTTGAGAAGTACAATCCGGGTATCCGTTTTGAGGTATTCTGGACCTATTTCGGACCGCCGTTGTTGAGAGTTATACGATGGTATGTGATTAGAGTTTGTACGAAGTCTTTGAAGATGGGACGATGCCCTCCGGTCTTCAAGCTTCCACTTTCATCCGTTACCCCGCACAATAGTCACTCGGGATTGGTTAACCTTGTGGGACATTGTTTTGTAGAGACGAGACGTGGCATCATGTTTAGACGAGATGGCGATGTTTCCCCTCACCGGTGTTACTGCCGGATTGGGCTGATAAGCAGACGTTGCTCAGGCTTCGCTGAGATTGGACTGCTGCATTTGTTGAAGGTCCTCATTATCATCTTTGAGGTGTGCCTGTCTTCCCGATGTTACTGTCGGGTTGGTACAGTGTATCTCATTGTGAACGCCGAGATTGAAGCTGATAGCACTTGTAACAAGCATTTCTGAGATTAATGCCGAAACTGCATTCCTTGGGGTTATTGCCAAGGTTGGTGGCTATTCCCATGGTTGAGACTGAGACTGGATACCTCAGGGGTTATCTCCGAGATTAATCGATCTTCTCCGGTGTGTGTTCCGGTATTGTATCTGCAGGTCTCGGGGTTAGATCTGAGGTTGAAACTGTTACTCCCAGATTGCGATCCGGGGTTGATGCTGAACTTCCGGTAGTATCCGGTATGGATCTGGATTGTCTTTCAGGGTTCTCTCTTAAAAGACGAACCTGTCCTCCTGCAAAGTTAGTAACAGTAGTACAGAAAATTTCGAGTGTCTACAGATGCCCCTCTTTATCATACTCATGTATGGTGATGCATGGGTAGGATAAAGAATCCTAGACACTTGAAACACAACAAGATAAACATGGTACTATGGATAGCAACATGATGCAAATGTATGATGCATGTGTACGGGGTTGTGGCCCAACATGCTGGGGATGATTGCTGGTTCCCTGTTGCTTCAACTGGGGATTGACAATATTGACCAGATCTGATGTGCAAGCCGAATCTGTTAGGATATTAGAGTTGGAGTTATCACCAAATTCCTGTGTTCTTGATAACGACTTGACGCTGAAGGGGAATCTCTTATGTGTAAGAGACCTGTGGGGATAAAGCTTGATCTGTTTGAGTATGTATATAACATATTCCATCATCTATCCTCTTTGATAATGTTGACTTCTCCTGGTTAGTATCGCCAGAATGCGCCATGATTCTGTTGGATTTACTGCCAACATCAAATGCTGTCATGGATGCCTGACCTTTGTTGACATGTGAGCCAACGGTTGAAACATCCTGTGGGATATGCTGTCAAGATTGCTTGGCCTTTGCTGACGTGTAGATTAACGGCTGAAACTCTGTGAGGAGATCGTCAAGGTTGCTTGACATTTGCTGACGTGTAGATCAACGACACATTGCGTTGTGACCCCCGCCGGGGATTCGCTGGGGAATATGAGCAGGTGGGTGTGAGAACCTCAAACAACTCTATAGCTCTGACAGGTTTAAACGCTATAGGCTGAAATGATGTCAAGGTTGCTTGACCTTCGTTGATATGTGTGTCAACGGCTGAGCGTGTTGTAACCCCCACCGAGGATATACGTTGTAACCCCCGTCGGGGACTCACGTTGTGACCCCCGTCGGGGATCCACTGGGGACGCATGAGTCTGCGGCATCGGACGGTTCTCAATGCTTCGATGGGTTTACCTGCCATTGGCTGAAATAATGTCAAGGCTGCTTGACCTTCGTTGATGGACATGTCAACGGATGAACGTGTTGTATCCCCCACCGGGGATATACGTTGTAACCCCCGTCGGGGACTCACGTAGGGTAGCGACCCGGAGTCGGCGGCATCGGACCTATATAAGGTATTGCCGAATGTGCTTTGCGACAACTGAGGTCATTGGCAGAGTATACCTTGTGTTCAGGCGACTACCAATGAGTGATGTGCAGATTCACAGTCTCATCTGAGAATACCAAGATTTTATGCTGTTTTGCTCAATCGCGTGGCATTTTTATTCTCGATTTGACCTTTTTGGCCCGTAAGAACTCCGTTTCAACTCGAACTGGACCGAGCCGGAGTGGTGGGACCCATATAAAAGAGCCGCGGGTACACCTGCTGCAGTCGCAGATAGGCTTGCGGCCAGGCGTGGATGATAAATCCCAGCAGGCTTTACTTCACAAGTCACTTTCAACTTGTTTCACTTTAGAAAACCGCGAGCCACTTCCAGATCTGCTGAGTTCGGGTTGCTTTCTGCAAATTTTGTCACCGTACAAGTGTTCTACACTATTCTGGTAACGTATGCGTGTATTTTCTTCAGTTTCTATCCGTTAGATTGTGAGATATTGCACGAAATGCATCTAAACACATAGTAGTGATTATGTATGGATAAATGCCTTGATAAAAAATATTCAACATAGTAAATGTTAGTATTAAACCATGTTGAACATAATGATGTGAAAAAATTTGACTTCTGAGACAGTCAAATTGGCACCTTTTTCTGCTATTTTTTGTCCTATTTGAGGTCCAATGAGCAAAAGATATAAAGGCAAGATACTCTTAGCATTGAGGTTGGCCTTATGCATGATGAGTTTGATTTTTAATGCATATATTATGTATATGACTTTGGGGCAGGTGTGCTACTGAATGGCCACCTAGACATGCCTGTGCGCATGTGGATAGTCCTATTTTCAAAGGGGACTATGGGGAAATTTTTCCAAATGTAGGCATTGGGTAGTCATGCATTCTAACTCTATTATATGTGAAAGTAAATGCATGCACGCATATAGTCATATAATTCATTTTAGAAAGCTCCAGGTAAGGAAATACCACACCCTTTCTGAGGTGATTTGGAGACTTGTTGTCCAGATATTATGGATCCGGATCAGCCGAGCAGTTCTTACAGGACCGCCTCTGGCGTACGGCGGAGGGCTTCTGAAGTGCCTCGTCCACGTTCTGTCAGACAGCCTCGTCGATTGGTGGAGGCCGTGATTCGTCCCGTCCAAGTAGAGGTTCCAGACATTGAGGACGAGGATGTGGATATTGAGGATCCCGCTCTTGCTATACATATCCCTCGCAGGGAGCTTCCGAGCATCCAAGTGGTGAACCTAGAGTTGCTAGGTGATTTGGGTAGACACCCATCGATGTACTTGCATGCTAACGAGGTATGACGTTAGACTTTATCTTCCTTCCTTCCTATTGATGAGGATTGAAAGGGTACTGATGTTGATATGCGCTTCATGCAGGTTCCAGGCTTTACACAGCCTCGGGGGAACTGGTTTAGGATCGACTCCATGTACCAGGCGCTTCATCCTGATTACAGAGCAGTAGTGCATGAGTGGGGATTTGAGGCATTTTTCTCCATCCTTCCCCGTCGTTGTCCCTGGGGTTATCTCAGGGCATTATCTGAGAGATGGTTTCATCAGACTCAGTCACTCCACCTGCTAGACTGCGAGGTGATGATGACGCCTATGGATTATTGTTTTATCACAGGTATGGAGTTTGGTGGGGAGCCAGTGCCTTGCATGGTGAATATCACCCCTACTTCCGTCCGGTCCTTGTTAGGAGTTTCGGCGGGTGCGCTTAAAGGTAGGACTGTCCGTTTAGGTCCTTTGAGCGTAGATGTTATGAGCGAACTATTGAGTGAGCCCATGCCTGATGATGTCAGGATCAGGGATCGCGTTCTGCGGCGATTGTTCCTGATAATCATTCGAGGCTGCTTCATAGCAGATAACTCTTCTACGGTATCTTTTGCTTTGGTCAGCGCCACACGCGATGTGGACCGTATAGGAGAGTACGATTGGGACTCTTACACCTTTTCCTATTTCCTCCGGGGCATGCGTCTGCGCTCACAGGGTTTGACCGAGGCTTGGATAGGATTTTACCCGTTTTTGATGGTGAGTGTTTCTCTTGTCTTTTCCTTTCACAGGTTAAGAGTGTTTATTGATAGCAGATGTTTTGCCATTGTGTTGGCAGTTTTGGGCCTATGAGAGGCTTCCATGTTTGCGTCTTGTGAGTGTGTTAGGCTTAGATACCTATCCACGAGGACGACGATGGCACCAGTCTATCTTGCCAGAGGTACCTGTATCAAAGGGCTTCGCTCATTGCCGTATCAGAGGGTAGTCATGCATTCTAACTCTATTATATGTGAAAGTAAATGCATGCACGCATATAGTCATATAATTCATTTTAGAAAGCTCCAGGTAAGGAAATACCGCACCCTTTCTGAGGTGATTTGGAGACTTGTTGTCCAGATATTATGGATCTGGATCAGCCGAGCAGTTCTTACAGGACCGCCTCTGGCGTACGGCGGAGGTCTTCTGAAGTGCCTCGTCCACGTTCTGTCAGACAGCCTCGTCGATTGGTGGACGCCATGATTCGTCCCGTCCAGGTAGAGGTTCCAGACGTTGAGGACGAGGATGTGGATATTGAGGATCCCGCTCTTGCTATACATATCCCTCGCAGGAAGCTTCCAAGCATCCAGGTGGTGAACCCAGAGTTGCTAGGTGATTTGGGTAGACACCCATCGATGTACTTGCATGCTAACGAGGTATGACGTTAGACTTTATCTTCCTTCCTTCCTATTGATGAGGATTGAAAGGGTCCTGATGTTGATCTGCTCTTCATGCAGGTTCCAGGTTTTACACAGCCTCGGGGGAACTAGTTTAGCATCCACTCCATGTACCAGGCGCTTCATCCTGATTATAGAGCAGTAGTGCATGAGTGGGGATTTGAGGCATTTTTCTCCATCCTTCCCCGTCGTTGTCCCTGGGGTTATCTCAGGGCATTGTCTGAGAGATGGTTTCATCAGACTCAGTCACTCCACCTGCTGGACTGCGAGGTGATGATGACGCCTATGGATTGTCGTTTTATCACAGGTATATAGTTTGGAGGGGAGCCAGTGCCTTGCATGGTGAATATCACCCCTACTTTCGTCCGGTCCTTGTTAGGAGTTTCGGCGGGTGCGCTTAAAGGTAGGACTGTCCGTTTAGGTCCTTTGAGCGTAGATGTTATGAGCGGACTATTGAGTGAGCCCATGCCTGATGATGTCAGGATCAGGGATCGCGTTCTGCGGCGATTGTTCCTGATAATCATTCGAGGCTGCTTCATAGCAGATAACTCTTCTACGGTATCTTTTGCTTTGGTCAGCGCCACACGCGATGTGGACCGTATAGGAGAGTACGATTGGGGCTCTTACACCTTTTCCTATTTCCTCCGGGGCATGCGTCTGCGCTCACAGGGTTTGACCGAGGCTTGGATAGGATTTTACCCGTTTTTGATGGTGAGTGTTTCTCTTGTCTTTTCCTTTCACAGGTTAAGAGTGTTTACTGATAGCAGATGTTTTGCCATGTGTTAGCAATTTTGGGCCTATGAGAGGCTTCCATGTTTGCGTCCTGTGAGTATGTTAGGCTTAGATACCTATCCACGAGGATGACGATGGCACCAGTCTATCTTGCCAGAGGTACCTGTATCAGAGGGCTTCGCTCATTGCCATATGCAGCTGGAGTTGCTGACGGCCGACGCCATCACATGGCTTCCATACTCAGGGGATCATTTGATCATTGGTTTTGAGGATGGACACCCTACTGGAGTAGAGCATTTGATTTCCACCCGGAGATTTCCTCTCTTCACAGATGGAGGCTGGGAGCTCTATTTAGGAGAGCGTGCTATTAGGAGCACCATAGGGGAGATTCGTATACCGATCTTGCCTCCTATCAGGCGTCATTGGCCTATATCACAGTCACCCGCCATTGATATTCCATCGTTGGGAGTTGACGGTTTTGATTTATCAGAGGGTCCATGTACTCAAGAGATATTCCAGCGCTGGTGGCTCCCTCGCACTATTGGGGCCCAGTCTCGTGCCACACAGTTCATGGGGGACATGGTTCCTGGATCATTGATGATGACTGATTGGGTAGCTTGTGTTCGAGCTCCTACCCATATGACCCAGATTGATAGCTTGACCCGGCAGTTGGATCGGACACAGATATTTATTCAGCATTTGGGCAGAGATCCACCAGAGGCAGAGACATTTGTTCCTTCCAGCTCAGTTGCTGGCCCCTCAGACGACCCATTTGATTTTGTTGGTGCAGATCCTCCCCTTTATAGGCATGATATCCCTATTGATAGAGATCCAGTGACTCAGGAGGAGTTACATCAGGTAGACATGATTGAGGATGTGGACATCGAGACCATTGTCTTCTTCTGATGTATATTCTAGCTATATCTTTTGATAGGCCTCTGTTAGATACTGGGTGGTTGTTCCCCATTCTCGCTATATCTTTAGATAGGCCTCTGTTAGTAGTAGCGCGTTTGTGCCCCATTTCCATGTATTTGTAGCTGCGTAGAGCTGATGTATTATATGATGATATATTTAGGAATGTATGCACTATTTTTTCATTCCCTATATCATATTGCCATCCATTATCTGTTATGCATGTATCATGTTATGCATATGTATGTATGTCCAGAGGTACTCGGTATTGACCCCTGGATGGTCTTATGACACGGCCTGCACAGATGTCTTCTTCGACAGTTAGCCGTATAGATCATACCCCACCATCAGTGGTGGCATTGGGTATGCGCTCGTGGTACGATAGTATGTCACCACCAGATAGGGTTACTGTAGATCTGTTATTGCAGCATACTATGACCTTTTTGGCATTTCAGGTTCCTACAGGATTTGTAGATGGGATGCTAGAGCATTGGCTAACTGATAGGCAGGTATTTCTCTTTGGTACCCATGAGTTGACTCCTACTCTAGAGGAGTATGCCCGCTTGACGATGCTGCCCCTGGACCGACCTTGCGTACACATGGCTTTGGGAGACATGAGTAGACGATTCATGACTCTCACCGGATTGAGGCGCAGAGTGGTGCAGGATGAGCTGACATCTGGTCATGTGATCTCTCAGCGTTTTCTGTATGACAGATTTGGTGCGAAGGATAGCTTCTCACGACATTCAGGGGATTTCACTGTGTCGGAGGATCATTGGCATTCGGCCAGAGTTGATGTACTGATACTATGTGTACTGTCATACGTGTACATGCCGCGGTACATGGATGAGATAGATATAGGTGTTATCATGGCGGTGAGAGCTCTCAGGGAGGGTCGTACCATTGTACCTATGATCGTGGCAGAGACCTTGCGATCAGCGTCCTATTGCCGTACTTACCCGTCAGGTGGGTTTACTGGGAGTTCGGTCATGCTATATGTGTGGTTTATGTCACACCTGCGACCGGTTGGTACCTTTAGACGGCACGGGTATTGTTTTTCCCATGATGTGGCTATGTCATACTCCTTTCAGCCATCGGAGTGTATAGATGCTCAGTCCTGGTCCGCATTTTTGGCAGATATCAGAGATCCGTTTAGCCTATTGCTGTGCTCGGGGCTTTGCTCACCATACAGCTTCATTACTCATGCTCCGGGCATGGATTTCCTCCCTTTGGCTGGCTTGAGGGGCGTGACGACTTATCATCCATTGGCCGTGATGTCGCAGTTTGACCAGTTCCAGGATTTTCATCTCTTCGAGGGGGCGGCAGGTCAGCGCTCAGCTTCTCGATACCTTTTAGCCGAGGACCGATCTTGTGTATACGCTTGCTGGGATCAGCGTGAGCTAGCTGCTTTTTCTGCCAGTCGTCCCGGTTATTTCGCAGAGTACTCCGCATGGATGGAGACAGAGGTTTTATCGGCTGCAGTAGTATTTGCAGTACCGGAGATTGATTTAGACGATGTAGAGCCTGCGGAGGACATTGATACCTACATCGATGAGGAGCCCGCTGCTGTGTTGCCAGCATTTCTTTTGGATTCTCCTAGTACTAGTACTTTTGTGATCCAGCACTCGGTACAGTATTTAGAGCAGAGTCTTCACCTGATGACCTTTGAGAGAGACCAGATTCGATCTATGATGTCAACTGCTCTTGATGTGAGGGACGCCACCCTATTAGAGAGAGACGAGGCATTAGCTCATAGAGATGCCACTGTTGTTGAGCGGGATGAGGCCAGGTCAGACAGAGATACAGTGATAGTTGAGCGGGATAGTGCTATATCTGCCCGGGATATGGCTGTCACAGATAGTACTGCAGCGAGGTCTCTTACTACTGGTATGATCACAGAGATGAATGCTTACATTGATGATCATATGGTCATCATGCAGATGGCTACAGATCTGTTGGGTCGTGTGGATATTCTTATCCAGGAGACTACAACTCTACCTCCTTCATCTGAGAGGGACGCCATGTTGGCTTTGCTAGCTCGCATGTACCCTGATTCGTAGATGAGCTTGTATTTACCTGTACAGACTAGCTTAGCCATTTTGTCATGTACAGTTCACATTGTATATATATCAAACATCATTATATATGACAGGGAAATATATTTTTGGATCACTTCCCTTTTAGACATGCCTTGCTATTTGCTTGACATTTTGCCTGTTGCTTCAGGGCTTGTGATCTTGATGAATTCTGAATTCTTCCTTGGTGCATGGACATTGAGCTGTCTCTGGATAGTTCAGAATGGATCATCGATCAATGTATATCCCTACTATCTTTGGTGTCTTGGGACTTGTTTCTGAATGGGAATATGGAGAGGAATGTGGCTTTCCTCTCTGAGATTTACCGCACCACAGATGGTCGCCAGTACTTCTATTCAGGAGAAGCCTAGTTAATTCCACCTCTTATGGTTTAGTATTGCTCTTCGAGGTATGACCGCAGCTTAGATGGTCGTCGAATCTCCTATTTGGGAGGAGTTCAGGAAATTCCATCCCTTTGGTCTGAAGCCGCATGAAATGTAGTGGATTGAAGGAGAATCCCAATACCCGCTGAAAATGGTTTGTATATTGGAAGGGGGTGAGACCGCACCATGAATAGCTGCCTATAAACTCATATTGAAGAGGAGATCAGGTCTGCGTAGTTCGAACCTGGTGTAAGAGGTTCAACGCTGTATACGGCTGATACGGTGTAGGAATGTTTTTGGTTGTTTTTTATTTTTGTAAGGAGAAGAGGATAGAGATGTTTTTGTTGTTTTTATTTTATTGCGACCGGGCCATGTAACATGGTTGCCTACGTACTCCTATTGAAGAGGAGATCAGGTCGACGTAGTTCGCCCCTCAGGGCGAGAAGAGAAAGCGTAATCCCATATGTAGGTCAGAGTGCAGGGAGGAGAAAGTTTAATCCTAGGTTGAGGATAAACTACAGGTACGAGAAGTTTGATCCCATGTATGGGTAGCCAAACTGCAAGTGCAAGAGGTTCGATCCACGGTGGGATGACCTTTGAGTGCAAAAGAGAAAGCCAGGCTGCTAGCTTGAAGAGTACGTTTCCCTGAGGGGCAAAGTGTAGAAACGTTGGAGGTGGTAAAGGGTTAAAGAACTGGAATGACTGATGACCTGATGATGACACACCAGGGTGTTTGCTGGTTACTTCAGACATAATACCATTTCACGGTGTCTGAGTTGATGAGTTGTGGAAATTTATCGCCGTCCATTTCTTGCAATCTGAAAGCGCCTCCTGTCAATACTTCTTTGACAATAAACGGGCCTTCCCAGTTAGGAGCGAATTTTCCTTTGGCCTGATCTTGATTGTCAAGAATCTTCTTCAGAACCAAGTCATATTGTTTAAATTGCCGTAACCGGACTTTTTTGTTGTAGGATCTGGCGATCCTTTGCTGGTATAGCTGACCATGGAAGATAGCCGCGGTTCGCCTTTCGTCTATCAGAGACAATTGGTGATACCTGTCTTGTACCCATTAGTTTTCATCCAGCTGAGCATCGATCAACACTCTGAGAGATTCCATCTCAACTTCTATGGGGAGCACTGCTTCCATCCCATAGGTTAAAGTGTAGGGGGTTGCCCCAGTTGAAGTACGCATTGTGGTCCTGTAGGCTAACAGAGCCAGAGGCAACAGGTCAGGCCAATCTTTATGGTTGGCTGACATCTTTTGCATAATCTTCTTGATATTTTTGTTAGCCGCTTCAACAGCATCGTTCATCTTCGGACGATAGATGACAGAGTTAAGATGTTTGATGTGGAATTTACTGCATAACTCCTCCATCATTTTGTTGTTGAGGTTTTTGGCATTGTCTGACACAATCACCTCTGGTTATCCGTATCGACAAACGACATTGTTTTTGATGAAAACAATGATGACTTCTTTAGTGACCCTGGGGAAGGAGGCTGCTTCTACCCACTTGGTGAAGTAGTCGATCATGGTGAAGATAAATCGGTGACCATTACTGGCTTTAGGCTCAATGGGCCCAATAACGTCCATTTCCCACATTGAGAAGGGCCAAGACGAACTCATATGGTGGAGCTCCCGTGGAGGGGCGTGTATATCATTCCCATGAATCTGGCACTGTTAGCATCTTTTAAAGTGGTCATGGTAATCAGCCTAAAGAGATAGCCAATAATGTCCTATCCTGAGGACTTTCTTGACAAGGAGGGGGCCACAGACTCCGCCATGGATTTCATCCATAAGCCTTTGGGCTTGATCTTTGTCTAGACACCTGAGGAGACCTAGTCCTGCATATTTTTTATAGAGCGCATCTCCACTCAAGTAAAACTTCATAGCAAGTCGATGGATCCGCCTTTTCTCAGTCAGGCCCGCCTCAGCGGGCGTAGATTCATCTCGCAGATATTCCTTGATATGTTGATACCAAGGAGGTTGGATGGGAGGTAGCTCATCCGATACTTCTCCAACGTGATTCCCATAGGCTGGGGCCTTGTGCAGGGAAATTGTGACGCTTGGCAAGTGTTCCTTGTCTGATATGCGAATCAAGGAGGCCAAAGTTGCTAATGCGTCCGCGAAATCATTCCTATTACGAGGAATGTGTGGAAAGGAGATTTCTTCGAACTCCAAAGCCATCTTCAAAACCTGCCGATGGTAAGGCAGTAAATGTAGTTCCTTGGTTTGATAGACTCCGGTGGATTGTCTGATTACCAACCCCGAATCTCCAAGGACAGTTAACCGCATAATGCCCATTGAACGGGCAAGTTTTAGCCCCATGAGACAGCCTTCATACTCAGCTATATTATTAGTGCTGACAAACTGTAATTTGACGGCAACGGGATACTGCTCCCCCGTATCAGATACTAGAATGGCTCTAGCTCCAGAACCTTCCATGTTAACAGCTCCATCAAAATACATCTTCCATGATTGGCGTATATTGTACTGATGGTGTTGCTATACTGTCATTACTCCCACATCGGGAAAATATGTTTCAAAGGGTTTGAAGTCCCCTGAAGGTGCGGCGGCCAGTTGATCCGCGATTCCTTGACCTTTGATGGACTTTTGAGTCAAATATACAATATCAAATTGTTGTAGGATCAACTACCATCTGGACAGCCGGCAATTCAACATGGGTTTATTGAACACGTACTTGAGAGGATCCACGCGGGATATGAGATGAGTTGTGTGACCATAGAGGTAGTGTTGTAACCTCATGGAAGCCCGTGCTAAAGCACAACACGTCTTCTCGATCAGAGTGTACTTGTGTTCACTACTGTTGAACCTTTTGCTGAGGTAATAGATAGCTCGCTCTTGGCCTCTATCATCTTTCTGTCCCAGCATACAGCCCATGGCATTGTCACTTATGGACAGGTACATAAACAGGGGAACATCATCCCTGGGTGGTACCAAGATAGGAGCTTTGACCAGCTGTGTCTTGATTGTAAGGAAGGCATTCTGGCACTCATTATTCCATTTCATGGAGGAGTTCTTCCTTAATAATTTGAAGATTGGCTCACAGGTTGCTGTGAGTTGGGAGATAAACCTGCTGATGAAGTTGATTCTTCCCAAAAATCCCCGTATTTCCCTTTTTGTCTGAGGAATGGGCATTTCCGTGATGGCTTGGATTTTGGTAGGATCCAGCTCAATCCCTTTGTGGCTGACTAGAAATCCTAGCAACTTGCCTGACTTGACACCAAAGGCGCATTTAGCTGGATTCAACTTCAAGTTGTACTTACGCAACCTGTTGAACAACTTTCTGAGATGGTCTAGATGGTCATCCTCCCTCCGGGACTTAACAATGATGTCATCCATGTAGATCTCAATCTCTTTATGCATTAAGTCGTGGAAAAGAGCCATCATAGCTCGTTGATAGGTAGCTCCAGCATTGATGAGGCCGAATGACAACCGTCTATAGCAAAAAGTTCCCCAAGGAGTGATGAAAGCAGTCTTCTCATGATCTTCCTCGGCAACCATGATCTGATGGTACCCCGCAAAGCAATCAGCAAAGGAGTACATGTCGTATTGAGCAGTATTGTCAATGAGAATGTGGATAAAGGGCACGGGAAAGCTGTCTTTTAAGCAAGCTTTATTCAAGTCCCGGTAATCAACGCAAACTCGTACCTTCCCTCCAGGTTTAGGTACGGGCACGATGTTGGATATCCATTCAGGATATGTAGACACCATGATGATGTCGGCTTGAAATTGTTTCACAATTTCTTCTTTCACCTTTAAACTCCACTCAGGTTTCAATCGCCTGAGCTTTTGCTTGACTGGCTTAAATCCCTCTTTAATGGGAAGGCGATGAAGGAAAATGTCAGTGGACAAACCCACCATGTCTTCATAAGACCATGCAAACACATCCTAGAATTGGGTTAATAGAGTAACCATGTCATTCCGTTGGTTTGGGGTAAGGTCTGAACCAATCTGGATTAACTTAGGGCTTTCTAAGGTTCCGAGATTGAAAGAAGTGGTTTGATCAAGGTTGGATTTGGGTTTATCTTTGACCCATTCCTGAATTTTTGGAGGCACCTCAATGTCATCCTGGAGATCCATCAAGGCTGAATTCATCTCTACATCAAAGGTACAATCCTTGTGTAGGAGAGGCAACGTATCCGCAAGTACAGGCACATCTAAATTCAAAGTTCTGAAACAAAATATGCTTTCACTTAGTATATATTAAATGCGTTGATCATACACACTGTTAGCATATACTGGCAAAATAAACCGCTAATACTGTACAGAAAAGTAAGCAGTTATTGTATCTACAGGGCAAAAAAGAATTTCTGCCCGCTTTACCCTTGTCAACCAAAGCAAGGAATGCTGTTCCAATTGGTAAGGGTAAAGTCTGGGTGGACCGCAGTGATGGAGGGATTGTCATCATCCTCCTTGTCCAGAATGATGGCCATTACGTCAGGGCAATCATCGTCTGGGGTGTATTTGTTGGTATGTTCATCATGGACGATGATGCGCATGCCTGACATTATTCGGACAACATTTTCCTTGATTCTCCGCTCCTCTTCTTCGATTGCGGGATCTAGAATAACGATTTTCTTTTCCTCCACCGGTTTCGGCTTAGGAAATAACATTGCCATGACATTGGCTGGCACCTTAACTGGAGGTTGTGCGGACTCGGAGTTTGAAGGCGAAGCCAAACACCACATGGTTGAAGCTGAAGGAATCTGTTGATGCTTATGAGGATTCCTGTTACTAGAGCTGGAAGAATAGCCTAGTCCAGCTATTCCAACTTGCTTGGTTAGTCGAATGGGGTAACGGATACCCTGGCCATCTTTACCCAACCCTTGTCCTGGCTTATGACCCAACGACATCATTTCTTGTGTGGCTAACATAACCTCATCAGAAATGTGGGGTTCTGGCAGTGGTGCTCCAATAGCGTGGTATTAGGTGTTGCTTATTTCCAAAGCATGAAAACTGACTGGTTCTACGTCTGCATTGGCACTGATGACCGGAATGTCCCCGTGCTGAGGAATCTCTGGTTCAGCATTGACCGTGACCAGACTATTGTTGATAATGTACTTCAGTTGTTGGTGAAGGGTGGAGGGGACTGCCCCAGCCATATGGATCCACGGTCGTCCCAAGAGCAGGTTGTATCCCTAATCTATCTTGAGCACATGGAAGGATACGCAAAATGTATGAGGGCCAATTTCGATTGGCAGCTCAATTACTACAACCGAATTACGGCGGGCTCCATCAAAAGCTTTGATGATAGTATGGCTACTCCGAATTCGGTTGAGATTGATATTCATCTTCACCAAGGTGGCATATGGGTAGATATTCAGGGAGGAATCTCTATCTATTAATACTCCCGCCACCATGTATCCGGAGGACAAGACCGCGATGTGCAACGGTTTGCAATGACCGGTCCCTTCAGATGGTATGTCATCATCAGTGAAGGATATCACATTGCTGTTGAAAATGTGATCAACCATGTGTTGAAATTTTTCTGTATCCACTGATGTCGGGAGATAGACTTCTTCTAGAACCTTTAACAAGACCTTCCGGTGATTCTTGGAAGTTAGGACCAAGTCCAAAATTGATATTTGCGGTGGAGCTTCCTTCAAGCTTAAAACCACCGAGGCTTCATTATGACCCACAGCTCGGAGGAATTTTTCAATCTTCTCCATGGGTATTTTCCCCTTTGATTTGGTGGGGGGGTTCATCACCCGATGGGGAAGACAAAGTGGATTTTCCTTCGACACTACAGCAGTGGTATGCGAGGTGGATCCTTCACCTTCTCCATAATTCCACGGAACTTTGCGCAAGCTAACAATAGGATATTGTGCTCTGCATGTCAAGTTGATTGGCTCGGGAGCGGCCACTTTCAAAGGATTACTTCCTCCTTTGAGCTGAATTATCGGTGTTGTGAGAACAGTATTAATCCCTTCACCTTCAGTAGATATAACTGATACCACACTTTTCCACTTGGTAGGGCCTGCATTCTCACTTGCACGTAATACAGTGTCGTTATCTGCCAAGCGCAGTACTCCACTGTCGATGAGATTTTGAATAAGGTGGCAGAGTGCCCAACATTCTTCTGTGCTGTGACCGCGAGACTGGGAGTGGTATTGACATACTCCATCAGAGTTGTACCGTCCTGAACGGGGGTTGATTAGAGGTAGAAGGGAACTGATCCTTCCTTCATTGATTAACATGTGAAGGATTTCTTCTATGGGTTGACCCAAATAGGTGAATTCCCATTTGTTGGTGAAATCCCGACGGGCTTTGGCATTTGCTCTCTTCGTCACTTTGTCTTCCAGCATTTCATTTTTTAAAAGGGACGAGGGAATATTCATGACGATTGGTAGGAGACTGGCGTGCTCCTGGCTGATTAATTATCGAGTCAGTTGATGCTGATAAGTCACCAGTTCCGCCAATTGTTCAATTTGTTTGCCAATAGCTTTGATCTTTCGTTCCATGGTGAACTGGAACTTAGCATAATCCCATCTGTCATCACCGTCTTTGATGGTCTGGGGGGAGTCACAGCTGAAGTTGGAACTCTGTCCACTGCTCCAATTAATCATGTTAACCTCTTCTTCTTTGTGTTGAGGAAGAGGATTGTCTTGTACATGAGGTTGATCGGGTTTGGTGACTACGATCTCTCCATTATCTATTAGGTCCTGGATCTTGTGTTTCAAGGCCCAACAATCCTGAGTATCATGTCCAGGTGCTCTGACATAATAAGCACATTTCCTAGCAGCATTGAAACCCCGTCCATTAGGGCTGGCTGGTGGAAGAAGATGCGTAATTTTCTTCTGTGTTGTCAGAAGATTGAGAATGTTCTCAAGTGTATCCCCTAAGGGTGTAAACACTCGATGGCGTTTGACTTCTCCACCTTTTGGTACTGGAGGGTTTGCAGACTGTGCTGGAAAGGGAGTGTAGTTTCTCCTTTGAATAAGCATACTTTGATTGCCTTTTTGTCCCTGTATTATCAGGGAAACATCTTCCTCTTTCTTTTTATGGACCCTCCGGGGGTTGTTCCCATAATTTCCAGATTGGATGTGATCAGCAATAGCTTTGAGTGCGGCTAGGTCTTGAATCTTTCCTGACTTCAACCCCATTTCAGCCATCTCCCCGTGTTTAACCATTTCAGAAAATGATTTGCCTATGCCGGCTAAAACTCTCTCATAGAAGGGAGCTTCTTGTATGTCTATGAATGTCATAACTATTTTTGATTCTGGCATGGCAGGACTAACTTGGGCAGCCAGGCGTCTCCACCTTTGAGCATACTCTCTGAAAGACTCGTTAGACTGTTTCTTGATCTTGGTAATTTGATACCGATCAGGAGCCATTTGAGTTTGAAAACTGTATTGAGTGAGGAAGGCATGTGCTAGCTCTTCCCAGCTATAGATTTTGGAGTTGTCTAATCTTGTGTACTACGAACGAGCTTCTCCAGTTAGACTTTTTTGGAACAATTGCATTATGAGTTTTTCATCCTCTGCATAGGATCCTAGTTCTCCAATAAAGACTTTTAAATGTGTATAAGGATCCCCTAACCCGTCATATTTTTCAAAGTCAGGAGTTTTAAATTTTTCTGGATAGTGAACACCAGGAAAGATACATAGATCAGCATATAAAACACTCCTGTGTGTTCCAATTCCTTTAATAGCGTGAAGGGTCTCTTCCATTTGGAGGACTTTCTTTTTGATGTCACCATTGTCTGGATCTCCAGTAGAATGGGCAGCATCTTGCGTTTTGCTGGTTGTATCCAGCTGTGGCTCTGGTATGGTGATGACCGGAATTCCTCCTTGTGTGGAGGGCTCAGTATGTATGGGTATTTTCTGACCTTGTGTAGACTGGTGTAATTCTTTTAATAGAATAGCCAAATCTGTAATCTGTTTGCTTAATCCGTCGAATTCTTTGCGAGAAACTGGATTAAGTTCAGTCTGGTCGGATGACGACATGATTGACTGTAGGCCTGTTGTCTTTTTGAACTTTGACCGGGTAGTAGGTCCGATTGATTCCCTGCGAAAGACTGGCATAGTTTAGTCCTTAGGGAAGGTGTATAATGACATGCTATGTGACGTGTCCATTTTAGGAATTTTATCCTGCAAAATGGGTGTCAGCTGTTTGTAGCATGTATGTGGACATATTGCTTCATATTTCTCATTACATGGAGATATATATGGAATGTGATTATAAGTAATTGAAATGAGAGCATGAAGAGACTTTCCTTCGTTTTGGGTTTATCAGAGGCTGACCTATCTTAGGTTACTCTCGCGGCTTTTTGGCATGAAGGTTCCCAAATCATCGCAATCTACTAGACGGGAAGTTAATCCGGTCTTTCAACTGGAGCGAATTTGGGTGGTGCCTTTCCTGAGCCTCAGAGAATCATGCTTCTCACGAGTCTAGTAATCAAACACCGACGGGATAGCCTCCTGGTGGAGGGACCACACAACATACTGAAAGTAGTATGCACAAGTGCCAATCAAGTTTGATGATAAAGCATATACTTTGCAACAATCTTATTCATTTATTAATAAAAAGTATTAATTTATTAAAGGCTTTTAATTATCTACATGATGCTATTTTATAAAATGTGATAAACCCATAGTTTTAAGCAATGCTTTTAGAATAATGATGATAATCATTCTAATGAGATCTAAATTCTTAGAAAGCTTAAAACTAAAATAGTTCCCAATCGTTGGATTACTAAATTGGGGATTAGTGAATCCGGATAGATTGGTACATACGTTGCTTGCTCATTGGATGAGGATGATTGATCTCATGATCATTTGTGTGGAGACACTAAAGCAAGTATATAGGTGCTTATTAGAGAATAAGTTCACTGAACGTGGCTCGCTAAGGAATACCTAATGGAGTTTTACTTGCCTGTCAATAAGAATTCCTGTAGTGATAGTGGTACAAGTGATCCATGGACTTGAGATCATCATAGTATCTTGTGTATGATGAGTTATACTTTGACTTATTCCTTAAGACCCTTAGGGTATATCAAAGGGTATGCTTGGGTATAATAAGTTGTACATGAAGATAATGTATGATTA
This sequence comes from Panax notoginseng, assembly GCA_016801055.1. Lineage (NCBI taxonomy): Eukaryota > Viridiplantae > Streptophyta > Magnoliopsida > Apiales > Araliaceae > Panax > Panax notoginseng. Next base: position 97,960,387 of record CM029021.1, on the reverse strand, counting down.
ATAAAGAATCTACCACTTCTAGTAAAAGAAGAGAAATGTCATATGTGATTCGATAAATGACAACCCAGTAGTCCTTGGCCAAGGCAGAATGAAATTAGAAAGGAGTTTCTAATTTTTATTATTTGGGGTTGTGCATTTAAGAGTTGAAATACATATAATTAAATAAAATAAGACTTGACAGTAATTCCATGTCTTATATTTAATTGGGGCATTGTATGGTGAAAGGATTGAATTGTACGGTAACTATTTACTCAAAGGTTCTTTTATGATTAATGTTGAAATCTATATTATCTGAAAAGTCGTTGATCGCTAGGGAGGCTTATCCCTATTGTAGAATAAATATTATTTATTTAAATAAATTAATAGTTTTATTTATTTATTTAAATAAGATTAGAATTGTTCTAATTAATTTATTCACAACCGGTTTAATATGGAGAACCTAAAGGGTCACACCATAAAAGGAAGAATAATTATTTAAGAAGTTAATGGCATAATCGTAATAATATGTCAAGTATATTTAATTTAATCTATGGTGATAGAATAAATTAAATAGCTTCATATTTATTATTTAATATTTTAGAAATATTAAATATAAATTAATAAGAGGAGTCTTATTAATATTATTACAATTATTATTATTTTAATTTCTAAAAGAGTTTAAGAATTAATTTAATATAAGTACTCTCATTTATTCCTAATAGGATTAGGAGGGAAAATTAGTTAAATGAGTTTAATTAATTATCCCTAATAAGATTAGGGAGCCCATTTAATTAAAAGAGTTTAATTAAATAAATAATTCCTTATTTAATTAAATAGGGTTACCTGATATCTTTATAAGGTGAGTCTTATATCAGATATCGATATACGTAATTCCAATAGTTGGGAGAGTACGCTCTTTTTCTATGAGAGATAGAAAAACTAGTGTTTTGTCAAACACCCATCTTCTTGGATCTTTCTTCTTCCTTGGTGGATCACCTCTAGAGGCCAAACACTTGGGTGGCTATCGTTGATCAAAGGAAGGAACCAAACCCAGTGGATTCAAGTTGAACGCGAAAAGGATTGGAGGTGAACTTGTACCTGAGGAAGCTCGAATCTTCAAGGGTATGATTCTTGTTCTTCATATATTTTCGTTTAATTAATAATTGTGCATAAAGGGTGATCCGGGTATATGGTTTGTAAAATTTTAAAACTCTGATTTTTCACGTTTCCGCTTATTTTATGCAATTTGATTGCGTTCATGAATATTACAAACCTAACACATACATTCACATACATCGCGTCTCACCGTATGAAATGATGATATGTGCGAAGCACTAATATCATAAGCAGTTTATAGTGCGAAGCACTAACACCACACGCAGATATGATGCGAAGCACTAATATTCAATCAAGACATGCATTCGTACATATTCATTCAATGTAAATGCGACATCCACACACAAGCATATAATTAGTTTTGAAAAGATTGTAGTGGCGGCTTAAGTCCTCTTACTGGAGTCCCCACCAGAGTCGCCACCTGTCGACGTCGATATTTTTGGGTGTCCCTTTCCGTTACTTGTTCTTTGGTGTTCTCATTTTAGGTGAGATTTGTGTGAAAAAACAAGTGAAAAAGGTCCGATATGTATAATGTCGACGATGGGACTGTTAAGAGTCGCCAGTTGATTTCTTAAATGGTTGTACCAACACAACCGAGAAAAAATTTGCACATTGACCCAGTGATGTGACACTGATATACGGGTCAGCGAAACCGAGATTCATTTTAGGGTCCGAGGACTTGGTTATGCGGGGGGAAGGTGTTAGGCACCCCCCGACATCCGTGTTACCACGGTGACCGCCTCTTTTCAAGAAACTATTATCTGAGTGTGTGTGTGTGTGTGTATGTGTGTGGGTCAATGTGCTGTCATATGAAAATTGTGCGAGGCCTCGTTCGAACCTATATACACAGGATTTGAATTTATGTAAAAATTCAGTTTTTAGCAAGATATGGCAATGATGTTTTATAAAAAAAGTTTTTCAAACCCTGATGCTCAATAGGAATTGAGGCCTTTTACACTTCCATTTTTATTAAGTGAGCGGCTGGATTGATTTTATGTGACGAATGCGAGGCATCCGTATGAAAGATAATATATATATATATATATATATATATATATATATATATATACAAACCGGATCAAGTCCGGGAGTCCGAATTTTTTTAAAATCTGGACCTTTTTTTTTTTGCTTTTTTTTAAAACAACTAAAAAAAATATTTCATATTTTATGGAACTGAAATTTTTCCATAATACAATATTTTGGGTGTGTTTTGAATACATATACCAAAAAGTGGTGGTACAGTCTGCACAGACTGTACCACCATATTTTGTTATACGTACCCAAATCACGCCCAAAACACTTTATTATGAAAAAATTTCAATTCCATAAAATATTAAATATTTTTTTTAGTTGTTTTAAAAAAAACAAAAAAAAAGTCCAGATTTTAAACCTGTCCGGGCTCCCTGACAGGATCCGGACTATATATATATATATATATATATATATAATGCCGACTTCCTCGTGGGTATGTAAACCATCTGAGGAAATACAGACATAACAGAATAATTTACAAGTTGCTTACAGCTGAAAATGCCCATCACGGGTGTGACGCCCCCAAAATTAGGTATACATCACCCATCTTGGGTCGTCAGATACATAGTACAGAATACAAATACAACTGATTATTACATCTGTCGTGTACAATACGACAAAACATAAACTGTGAGTTTGAATACAAATATTATCTTCTAGAGAGTATTCATACTCAAAAGGAGTCCTCATTACATTTATTAACACACCATTACATAGAATAGTGAGGACTACTAACTAATACTATCATTCGGACCATCACTCCGTACCCCGACTTGTCCCAGCTACGTTCTCATTTCCTGAAGAGAACAGTGAAAGAAAGGGTGAGCTCAACTAGCCCAGTAAGAAATATTATGACTAAGATAATGCAGAATAAATTATCATTAGCCTTCAACAATGTTAAACTGATAAAATATAATAGACATCAAGTTTAACTCTAGCGGAACAAGCAATCCATTAAAAGAGTCAAGTAGAAAATAAACTCTACTATCTTTTATGATTTAAAAAGTTTTTTAACACTGTGATCGCTGAGACTCAGCTTAATAAAATAATCCACATCATCGAATCACCCCTGCACTACGGCCAAGGATATTCGTGTATTCATTAATGGTCATGATCATGCCAACAACTGTCCATCAATGCACTACGGGCCAATGAGGACTTTTACCACATCATTTGTAACATTACGGTCATGATTATACCGAATAATCCCTGGTCATAATCATACCAAGTCCATCTATGCACTACAGGCCACAGATGACTTTCAATAGAATATAAACATGAGGATGATGACAATGATATAAGAATTCAATAAAACAAGTTCAAGAATTAACAACGTCCAAATTGTCAACATGATACTGCTTTGTGGAGTAAAATTCAAGAATGCTTAGAAGAATATTTTCTTGAAAAGATACTGGATGAAACGCAACTATCAAGGATATTCCACAACTTTCATAGAGTATAGAAGTCAAAACTTAACCAACTGAGTACAATAAAGAATGGAATAACAAAAGAAATCACCATGCATGCGATAGACCGCACAGACAGGTTATTCCAATAGAATAATAAATAATGGAACCAGGTCCGGCGTAAACGCACAGACAGGATATTCCGACAGAATAATAAATAATGGAACCAGGTCCGGTGTAAAACACACAGACAGGATATTCCAACAGAATAATAATAAAATGGAACCAGGTCCGGTGTAAAACACACAGACAGGATGTTCCAACAGAATAATAAACGGAACCAGGTCCGGTGTAAAACACACAGACAGGATGTTCCAACAGAATAATAGAAGAATGTCACCAAGTATAGGGTAGACCGCGTATACTGGTTATTCCAACAGAATAATAACAAATGGAATAACAGAAGTTCTCTTCATGAATATAAAAGAAATAATATTCCCTACCTTAAAAGAACTGGATATTGGAAAAGTGATGTAGCAGAATACTTTTATTCTCTCTCTCTTATTCTCTCTATACTTTCTCTCTCTATAGCTTGAATGAATTCGTGAAAAATAATGAAGCCCTAGGCCTCTATTTATAGAAAAACTGAGGGTGGCTCTTGGTCTTAACGAAGGGTCAAATGACTCTTGGTCTTAACGAAGGGTCAAATGACTCTTGGTAATATTGAAGGGACAACTACTATTGACGAAAGTAATTACTATTGACCAAGGTAAATACTATTGACGAAGGTAATTACTATTGACCAAGGTAAATACTATTGACGAAGGTAATTACTATTGACCAAGGTAAATACTATTGACGAAGGTAATTACTATTGACCAAGGTAAATACTATTGACGACGGTAATTACTATTGACGACGGTAATTACTATTGACGAAGAGACTCTTAGATGATGACATATGGCCCCCCATAAAATAACCAAACTTACCACAACGTCTCAATTATTGATTTAATAATATAACATATTATACAGATGATACTATGACAATAATTTAAGAGATATGATGCAGCAATTACTGTAGCAATAATTGAGTATAGCTGAGTGACTTCTCACGTAAGCATCAATAATCAATACCGTGTGCTACTATGCAACCACGCGTATTACTGTACTTTTACTACCGAGTAGTTCAACAGTTTTAACGGTTTTAACGGTAACACCTCAGCCGTTATTTTTATAGAAAGATAATTCTGTCGTTTTCTCAATCCGACAATAATTCCGTTGTGGGGTCCACCAATGATTGTGCCGTCGTACGAATATTCCCCGACAAAAAGAATATTCTCCGACCAAACGAATATTTTATAACAACTTGCTTACTTTGCAAAATTTATAAATATTACCCACAACTATAACATTATATCAAATTAACTCCATAATATTCAAAAATGATATTTATAGAAAATTCATCTTTATTTATAAAAATTGGGGTCTTACAACGGGAATCGAATCTAGATCCAATGGGATGAATCTGTGATCACATGATTTCTAGGCGCACAAGATATTGTAATTTGTATAAAAGCAATAAGCAGGTATATATATAAAAGCGGTAAATATATATATACAAACAAGATCACCAACCGCGAAGTACATCCATGGAGGATCAGAAATATAAATAAAGCTGTAAATGCGGTCAACTGCCACGAAGTAAACTCCAGGCAGGACGGAATGTAAATAAAGCTGTAAATGCGGTCAACTGCCACGAAGTACACTCCAGGCAGGACGAAATGTATATATATATATATATATATATATATATATATATATATATATATATATATATAAAATGCGCTAAACGCACCGGATGTAAAATACAGGCTCATCGAACATTGTTCGACAATAGTTCATATATATAAGTATATATATATATATATATATATATATATATATATATATATATATATATATATATATATATATATATAAAAGCGAGTAAACGCACCAGACCGAAGCCTAGGCTCATCGAACAAAGTCCGACATACAGTTGGTATATATATATAGGTATATATATATATATATATATATATATATATATATATATATATATAAAAGCGAGTAAACGCACCAGACCGAAGTCTAGGCTCATCGAACAAAGTCCGACACACAGTTGATATATATAAGTATATATATATATATATATTAAAGCAGTAAACGCTCCAGACCGAAGTCTAGGCTCATCGAACAAAGTCCGACACACAGTTGATATATATAAGTATATATATAATATTAAAGTAGTAAACGCTCCAGACCGAAGTCTAGGCTCAATCGAGGCATAACTCGATAATGTTAGTCAATATATATATAAATATATATATATATATATATATATATATATATATATATATATATATATATATATATATATATATATATACAAACTGGAAAGAAACCACGGACCGAAGTTTGGGCAAATGCAAGCAACACGACTCTCAACGTGTAGAAGGGTGTGTGCAAAGATGAAGATAAAGACTCTAAAGTGTGTGAGAAGGCTTACAGCTGACTGATAAAAAGGGCTTCTATATCTTTAGATTGGGTAAACACTGGACTTTTGTGGGTACAAAAGGGCTATATATGAGCTCACAGGTGTTTGAAAGTGGGAAAATACACTGTATGGCGAGTGCAAAGCAAATTGTGCAGGGTTTCCCCGTCATTTTTTGTGACGAACGAGAATTTTGTAAATTAATTTTAATATTTATTGAATTAAATAAATATTTTTTAACGATTTAATTATTAGATTTAATAATTATTTGATGCAATGGTGGTAGATTAATTTAATTATATGTGTTGCATTTATTAAATTAATGTAGAGAATTTTTATTATCAAAGTATGTAATTATGTGAGCTTGTTATATTAAAAGAAATATTTAATAAGCATATTGGTATTTTAATTAATTTAATTATTAATTAGAGATTTAATAAATTGACATTATTTATTAATGAGATATTTAATTATGTGACTATGTGAATTTATGAGAAATTATTATATTTTATTTATAATAAATTAAATAAGATATGAGTTTATTTTATAAAGGAGTGTGACATTAATTAAACTATATGATAAAAGGTTTTATTAAAATAAAGAGTTTTGAACTTAATTTCTAGCCAAACATGGCCTTAGAGGAGTTATGGCCAGTTATCCCATGATGGGCAACTGACCATGATGCGCGTCAGTTCTCTTCTCCTTTATACGTACCCTCCTTCCCTTTTCTTTTATTATTTGTTTTGGCTAAGTCTAGAAATACAGAGAAAGTTCAGAGAGAAAATTGAGAAGTTTTGAGAGAAATTATAAGTGTGTAATCAACAGGTACTTGTGAAAAGAATTTCATTGATCATCTTCTAATCTACACTCTAGGTAATTTTCTCCAACCCAATTTTTATTTCACGTATTCAAGCTTTATAAAAATAGCTTTTAAAACTTCTGTTAATCTCTGTATTTGGGAGATATGAGATGATTATAAGTTTATATATGGGTTAATATGTATCAAATCGTGTTTAATTATATATATGATGTAAACCATAACCTTAAATTCATGAAAACATGTCGTACATGATTTTTACAAAATTACAGAGTATGGGTTATGGCCTTATGGCCTTATACGTGAAATTTTATGTATTTAACATATATTATCCCTAAATTTTATACTTGTATGTTGTTATGCATGTCGATACGAAGAGACCAAGCCTTAAACGAACGGATTCGGTGTTATAACGAATCCGTAGTGTTAGATTATGTGTTTTGTTAAAAAAAACTTCAAGAACATCAAGAACAGTCCAATTTTACATGATTTAAATATGTTATTAGGTGTCTAGATGGGTTAAAATCACTTTACAGAGGTTGGGTTATGTTCATGTATAAATTATAACATGTGGGTATGTGTAATTTGGTGAATTTAGTGTTAAAGATGTGTTGTTTTCGCTGAATTCTGTGTTCTTCGCTAACTGGAAATTCAGAGTCTGGGGTTTCGCGCCGCGGCGCCAACCCCCAATTCATTTCTCGCGCCGCAGCGCCACAGCGCCGTAGCACTAAGTACCAGGCCGCAGCGCCATGGCACCACAGCGCCAAGAGCTAGAACAAACGTGGCGCCGCAGAGCCACTCCCCAGAAATTTCAGAAATGTAATTTTTAAAAAAAATGTTTAAGTCTAACAATGTGTTAGTGGATTAATGTAATGAATATGTAATCATGTTAGAGATATTATGAGATGATAAAATAGTTGTTTAACATGTAATAACATAATTACATATGAATTGAATTATTGAATACATAATTATATTATTATTCAAGAAGTACAATTATGTGACAATGTGATAAATTGACTAAGTATAGTCAATAATCAAAGTAGACAAAGAGAATGAGTTTATGATGATTAGTTAAGTTATAATTAAATGGTATTGTGTATGTGAATGGTATGTAGGATTAAATTCAAAGAACGTGCTTAGTTAAAGTGTAATCTACGCACGAGGCACGTTTCTTAAACTTAAACTCTTAAATTTGAGCAAGTTTCCTAACCTTACTTGTCATTATTGTTCAAGTTTGATATTTACCTTGAATAAATTATTATTTCTATTATTCAAGTTCAAATGTTGTATTAAAGATTTATTATATTATCTTTCAAAAATATGATTCAGTTATACAATAATTGTCCTATTGTATACTTTTGAGATTATTATTCAAATCGAATATCAATTATTGTTGAAACTTATTAGACTAGTGAACCTTATTGATTCAACTAGTCCATAGTTGATGAACGCTCTAAATTTCAGAACCCTTATTGAATTATCCAAACCAAACTTCCTTTGGTGCGGACTCGAATGTCAAACTGAGATGAACAACCCTATAAAGGGATTTCCTTATGCGTTAGCGTTAAGATATTGTGCACAGTATGGTACTAAGGGCTGATCCCCCTAAGTACGAGAAGAAGGTCCATAGTCTTATGACTGTTAAAGGTTTCAAGTATAACCCTTGTTAACCTAGGACATAGTTCAAGGTCTTATAACCCTCAGTATTCTTTTGATTCTTGTTATTTATTCTTGATTCAAAAGTTGAGCTTTATTCAGATGTCTTTGATTATTCGCATGTTATTATACTGTTGTTTCATTATTATACTTGTGGGCATTAGTGCTCACTCTTGCTTAATAATAACATTGCAGTTAAGAATGATAGAAGTGATGAACCTTCCACTAGTAAGGACAAGGGCAAAGTTAGCAAGTGATGAAGACTTGTTATTTTTAATTTGATGATGTATTTATGTTAAGACTTGGGTTATGATTGATGTTTAAGACTTATTTGTTTAGAATTTCGCACAGATGTTTTAAGGTTAGTTAACCTGGGATTGTATTTATTATTCGTATGTTGTAATCCTTTAAAGGAGAAGATTTTATTTCTATCTATTGCATGGTTTACATTTATTATGGGTAGATAGATAGATAATATTTGTACAGTGAACACCAAATTCCGTGGAATCGAAGTACCCGAATTTGGGGGTGTCACATTTTTCTCTTCAAAATCAGCACCCCAAGCCTCTTATTTATAGGCAAAGGCTGTCGCAGGTGTACCTGCGGCTCAGCCGCAGGTATACCAGAGGCAGGTCAGGTCGGCCCGGTTCCGTCGGGTCGGGTCGTCTCGAAGTACGTGCACTCATGCAATGTAATGTCCACTCGGATTTTGAGAAGTGCAATCCGGGCATCCGTTTTGAGGTATTCTGGACCTATTTCGGACCGCCGTTGTCGAGAGTTGTACGATGGTATGGGATTAGAGTTTGTACGAAGTCTTTGAAGCTGGGACGATGCCCTCCGGTCTTCAAGCTTCCACTTTCATCCGTTACCCCGCACAATAGTCACTCGGGATTGGTCAACCTTGTGGGACATTGTTGTGTAGAGACGAGACGTGGCATCGTGTTTGGACGAGATGGCGATGTTACCCCTCACCGGTGTTACTGCCGGATTGGGCTGATAAGCAGACGTTGCTTAGGCTTCGCTGAGATTGGACTGCTGCACTTGTTGAAGGTCCTCATTATCATCTTTGAGGTGTGCCTGTCTTCCCGATGTTATTACCGGGTTGGTACAGTGTATCTCATTGTGAGCGCCGAGATTGAAGTTGATAGCACTTGTAACAAGCATTTCCGGGGTTAATGCCGAAACTGCATTCCTTGGGGTTATTTCTAAGGTTGGTGGCTATTCCCATGGTTGGGACTGAGACTGGATACCTCGGGGGTTATCTCCGAGATTAATCGGTCTTCTCCGGTGTGTGTTTCGGTATTGTATCTGCAGGTCTCGGGGTTAGATCCGAGGTTAAAACTGTTACACCCAGATTGCGATCCGGGGTTGATGCTGAACTTCCGGTAGTATCCAGTATGGATCTGGATTGTCTTTTGGGGTTCTCTCTTAAAAGACGAATCTGTCCTCCTGCAAAGTTAGTAACAGTAGTACAGAAAATTTCGAGTGTCTACAATAACCTAAGCCTTTCTGAGAGTTCGGTATGTCAAAATGACATTTCGTTGAAACATTTGATGATAATATATCATGAAAAGTTAAAAAAGCCGATAAAGTTTTTTCTCGAAAAACGTGCAGAAATTAGATGAAATAAAAATGATGAAAAGTATTGTTATGTACTTTTCATTTGTTTAGCTACATTATGGGAAAACGTGAAGGAAAATGCTTATCATCAAAAAGTGTTTTTCAGGTTTTCGGATTTCTGAAGAATGCGTAAAAGATAGACTGTAGGGGAAAGACGAAATATCCAAAAATATTTGAATTCTGAGAATCGCGGTTTTTAAAACTGTGACGCCCCCAAAAATAGGTATACATCACCCATCTTGGGTCGTCAGATACATAGTACAGAATACAAATACAACTGATTAATACATTTGTCGTGTACAATACGACAAAACATAAACTGTGAGTTTGAATACAAATATTATCTTCTAGAGAGTATTCATACTCAAAAGGAGTCCTCATTACATTTATTAACACACCATTACATAGAATAGTGAGGACTACTAACTAATACTATCATTCGGACCATCACTCCGTACCCCGACTTGTCCCAGCTACGTTCTCATTTCCTGAAGAGAACAGTGAAAGAAAGGGTGAGCTCAACTAGCCCAGTAAGAAATATTATGACTAAGATAATGCAGAATAAATTATCATTAGCCTTCAACAATGTTAAACTGATAAAATATAATAGACATCAAGTTTAACTGTAGCGGAACAAGCAATCCATTAAAAGAGTCAAGTAGAAAATAAACTCTACTATCTTTTATGATTTAAAAAGTTTTTCAACACTGTGATCGCTGAGACTCAGCTTAATAAAATAATCCACATCATCGAATCACCCCTGCACTACGGCCAAGGATATTCGTGTATTCATTAATGGTCATGATCATGCCAACAACTGTCCATCAATGCACTACGGCCAATGAGGACTTTTACCACATCATTTGTAACATTACGGTCATGATTATACCGAATAATCCCTGGTCATAATCATACCAAGTCCATCTATGCACTACATGCCACAGATGACTTTCAACATTTTATAAACATGAGGATGATGACAATGATATAAGAATTCAATAAAACAAGTTCAAGAATTAATTTATCCAGGAATTAACAACGTCCAAATTGTCAACATGATACTGCATTGTGGAGTAAAATTCAAGAATGCTTAGAAGAATATTTTCTTGAAAAGATACTGGATGAAACGCAACTATCAAGGATATTCCACAAATTTCATGGAGTATAGAAGTCAAAACTTAACCAACTGAGTACAATAAAGAATGGAATAACAAAAGAAATCACCATGCATGCGATAGACCGCACAGACAGGTTATTCCAATAGAATAATAAATAATGGAACCAGGTCCGGCGTAAACGCACAGACAGGATATTCCGACAGAATAATAAATAATGGAACCAGGTCCGGTGTAAAACACACAGACAGGATATTCCAACAGAATAATAATAAAACGGAACCAGGTCCGGTGTAAAACACACAGACAGGACGTTCCAACAGAATAATAAACGGAACCAGGTCCGGTGTAAAACACACAGACAGGATGTTCCAACAGAATAATAGAAGAATGTCACCAAGTATAGGGTAGACCGCGTATACTGGTTATTCCAACAGAATAATAACGAATGGAATAACAGAAGTTCTCTTCATGAATATAAAAGAAATAATATTCCCTACCTTAAAAGAACTGGATATTGGAAAAGTGATGTAGCAGAATACTTTTATTCTCTCTCTCTCTCTCTTATTCTCTCTATACTTTCTCTCTCTATAGCTTGAATGAATTCGTGAAAAATAATGAAGCCCTAGGCCTCTATTTATAGAAAAACTGAGGGTGGCTCTTGGTCTTAACGAAGGGTCAAATGACTCTTGGTCTTAACGAAGGGTCAAATGACTCTTGGTAATATTGAAGGGACAACTACTATTGACGAAAGTAATTACTATTGACCAAGGTAAATACTATTGACGAAGGTAATTACTATTGACGAAGGTAATTACTATTGACCAAGGTAAATACTATTGACGACGGTAATTACTATTGACGAAGAGACTCTTAGATGATGACATATGGCCCCCCATAAAATAACCAAACTTACCACAACGTCTCAATTATTGATTTAATAATATAACATATTATACAGATGATACTATGACAATAATTTAAGAGATATGATGCAGCAATTACTGTAGCAATAATTGAGTATAGCTGAGTGACTTCTCACGTAAGCATCAATAATCAATACCGTGTGCTACTATGCAACCACGCGTATTACTGTACTTTTACTACCGAGTAGTTCAACAGTTTTAACGATTTTAACGGTAACACCTCAGCTGTTATTTTTATAGAAAGATAATTCTGTCGTTTTCTCAATCCGACAATAATTCCGTTGTGGGGTCCACCAATGATTGTGCCGTCGTACGAATATTCCCCGACAAAAAGAATATTCCCCGACCAAACGAATATTTTATAACAACTTGCTTACTTTGCAAAATTTATAAATATTACCCACAACTATAACATTATATCAAATTAACTCCATAATATTCAAAAATGATATTTATAGAAAATTCATCTTTATTTATAAAAATTGGGGTCTTACAACCTCCCCTTCTTATGAAATTTCGCCCTCGAAATTAGGGTACGTACCTGGTATGTCGAAGAGGTAAGGATACCTTGATTTCATTTCTGATTCTAACTCCCAAGTCATTTCCTCAACATCGTGGTTTCTCCACAAAACTTTGACTTGAGGTATAACCTTGGAGCGTAGAATATGTTCCTTCTTATCCAAGATTTGAACAGGAACTTCTTCATACGTCAAATCCTCCGCTATTTCGTCCGGTTCTAACTCAATAATGTGGTTCGGGTCTTCCACATATTTGCGTAACATGGATATGTGGAAAACGTTATGAACACGAGACATACTTGGCGGTAAAGCGAGTCTATAAGCCACAGTTCCTACTCGATCGAGGATTAAAAATGGACCGATGAATCGAGGATTTAGCTTTCCTCTCTTTCCAAATCTCGTAACTCCTTTCCATGGAGCAACACGTAAGAACACATGATCTCCTACATCAAATTCCACGTCCTTTCGATGAAGATCAGCATAACTCTTTTGTCGATCTTGTGAGGTTTTTATACGTTGTCGGATCGTTTGAATCTTTTCTGTAGTCATACGTACCAACTCCGGTCCCAACAACGTTGCTTCGCCCACCTCATCCCAGCATACTGGAGAACGACATTTTCTTCCATACAATGCTTCGAATGGAGCCATGCCAATACTTGCTTGATAACTGTTGTTGTAGGAAAACTCCACCAATGGTAAGAACTTGTCCCAACTTCCCTTGAAGTCAAAGACACAGAGTCTTAATAGATCTTCAAGAGTTTGAATAGTCCTCTCTGATTGTCCGTCCGTCTGAGGATGATATGCTGAACTAAATCGTAACTCCGTGCCCATAGCTTTTTGTAAACTAACCCAAAATCGTGAAGTGAATCTTGGGTCTCGATCAGAAATTATGGATACTGGCATACCATGCAGTCTTACAATCTCGTTTATGTACATACGAGCAAGACGTTCAAGTGTATAAGTTTCTCGTATCGGTAAGAAATGAGCAGACTTGGTCAATCTATCAACAATGACCCAAATCGCATCAATACCTTGAGAAACCCTAGGAAGACCGGTAACGAAATCCATGGTAATGTGCTCCCACTTCCATTCTGGAATTTCAAGTGGTTGCAATGGACCTTTTGGTACTTGATGCTCCGCTTTGACTCGTTGACAAGTTAGACACCTTGAGATAAACAACGCTATCTCTCTCTTCATATTGCTCCACCAAAATGTATGACGAAGATCATGATACATTTTGGTACTTCCAGGATGGATTGCAAACGGTGTGTTGTGCGCCTCCATCATGATTTCATACTTTAAATCAGGGTTGTTAGGAACACAAAGTCTGGAGTTGACTCGAAGTATTCCTTCTTCATCGATTCTTGCTTCCGGCATAGAACCTTCTTGCACTTTCTTCCTCATACGCATCAGCTCCAGGTCTGTAGCTTGAGCAGCTTTAACTTTATCGATTAAAGTCGGTTCTACTCGTATATTCGCCATCATCACATGGGTCCCTGGAGTCTTCAACTCTATCTCCATCCTTTGCAAGTCACACAAAATGGGCCTTTGCGTTGTTAATATTGCACTTGTACCCGCATATGATCTTCTACTCAATGCGTCAGCTACCACGTTCGCTTTTCCAGGATGGTATTGAATGGTATGATCATAATCTTTCAACAGTTCAAGCCAACGTCGTTGTCGCATGTTGAGTTCCTTTTGAGTGAAGAAATATTTGAGGCTTTTATGATCCGTAAAGATCTCCACTTTCTCCCCATACAAGTAATGCCTCCAAATTTTAAGTGCAAAGACAACAGCTGCCAACTCTAGATCATGAGTAGGATAATTCCTCTCATATTCCTTGAGTTGTCTTGATGCATAGGCTATGACTTTTCCATGTTGCATGAGAACGCATCCCAACCCTTTGCTCGAAGCATCACTGTAGATGACAAATCCCTCCGAGCCAGATGGTATTGTTAGAACAGGTGCTGAAATGAGTCTCCTCTTGAGTTCTTGAAAACTCTGCTCACATTCTTCGCTCCAACCAAACTTTGTATCTTTCCGAGTCAGCTGAGTTAATGGAGTAGCGATTCGAGAAAATCCTTCCACGAATCTCCGATAATAACCAGCTAAACCAAGAAAGCTACGTACCTCGGTCACTGATTTAGGTTGCTCCCAGCTTTGAATAGCTTCAATCTTTGCCGGGTCAACCGATATTCCACGACTTGATACTACGTGCCCAAGGAATGCTACCTCCTCCAGCCAGAACTCGCATTTCTTCAACTTGGCATAAAGCTTGTATTCACGAAGCTTTTGGAGTACCAGCCTCAAGTGTTGCTCATGATCTTCACGGCTTTTGGAATAAATAAGGATGTCATCAATAAAGACGACCACAAAGTGATCCAAATATTCCTTGAATACCCGGTTCATCATATCCATGAAGGCAGCAGGAGCATTAGTCAATCCAAAGGACATGACTAGGAATTCATAATGCCCGTACCGAGTTCTAAAAGCCGTCTTTGGAATATCCTCAGTTCTAACCTTCAGCTGATGATATCCAGAACGAAGATCGATCTTTGAAAAGAATTGTGCTCCTTGCAACTGGTCAAACAGGTCATCAATACGTGGCAATGGGTACCTGTTTTTGATGGTGACATGATTCAACTCCCGATAATCAATACAAAGTCGCATACTTCCATCTTTCTTCTTCACGAATAGAACAGGAGCTCCCCAAGGAGAAGTACTAGGACGAATAAAGCCAATGTCTAACAATTCCTGCAGTTGGATCTTTAACTCCTGAAGTTCAATAGGAGCCATTCGATATGGGGCTTTGGAAATGGGTTTTGTACCGGGTTCAAGATCGATACAAAATTCAATTTCACGCTCTGGGGGTAGGCCAGGAAGTTCTTCAGGGAATACGTCAGGGAATTTATTAACAATAGAAATATCATTCAAAACTGACGTATTTTTGTTTAGATCTGTGACATGAGCTAAGAAAGCTTGACATCCGTTTTTCAATAAACGAATAGTTTTATGGCTTGAGATGACAGCGATTGATTTTAATGGTTTGGTTGCTTGAATTCGCATAATAGGTCGATTAGGAATATGAAAACTAACAACCTTACGAAAACAATCAATTTTTGCATAATGAGTAGTTAACCAATCAATCCCTAGAATCACGTCAAATGCAAGTATTTTTAATGAAATCAGATCGATAGGTAATGTGTGGGTACCAACTTGAACCAAACAAGACTTATAAACAGTGGAGGTAATGAAGGTTTCTCCCAACGGAGTTTCCACAGATAAGTCAAAGTCTAATTTCTCCGGAATCAAATTTAATCGATGAGCGCAAGTAGGAGAAATAAAAGAATGGGTTGAACCGGTATCAAATAAAGTATAAACTTCTTTAGAGTTTATGATAAGCTTACCCGTGATGACCTCATTCGGGTTCCTTGCTCTCTGGGAGTTCACAACAAACGCTCTCCCTTGCACAACCGGTTTTGACTTTTCTGGGACGGCTTTTGGTGCCTCCATCCTAGCTGAATTTGTTTTCGGTAAACGACAAAATCGGGCTAAATGACCTTCTCTTCCACAATTATAACATGCTTTGGACGGCATCGCGCAGTTTGGACTGATGTGTCCCCTCCCCTCCGCATTTGAAACATATGATAGGTGGTCGTTCTCCTTCCTTAACGACAGGTGCTGGTGCTGACGTCTTTCCATCATTGTTGAATCTCCTCTTCTTGAAATGTCCATTCTTATTGTTTTGGCCCTGATTACCACCGAAGTGGTTACCATTTCTGGCCTGTTGATTCCCTCCACGCTTGTTGTCACCGCTTCGATGACTGCTCTCACTGGTATTATCATTTTGCCGGCTGCTCTCTTTTGGTTGCGTTGTCTCGTTATCGCGCTCCACCAACTGAGCCCTATTTACAACATCTGAATACAAACACAGTTTATGAGAAACAAGATGTTGACGTATCTCCGGCTTCAAACCTCTTAAAAACATCCGCGTCATTCTTTCTTCATTATCCACCAGGTGGGACGCAAACCGGGATAACTCCGCAAATTTTGCCTCGTACTGCGACACGGTCATATTATTCTGCTCCAATTTGATGAACTCCACCTCCTTCATGTGACGAATACTCTCGGGAAAGTATTTGTCGTTAAACAGATCTTGGAACTTCTCCCAAGACATCTTCAGTGCGGCAGGTTGAGTACGCTTTATCGATTCCCACCAGTAATCTGCCTCTCCTCGCAACATAAAGGCGGCAAAGGGAACCTTTTGCTCCTCGGAGCAACCCAAGACATCAAATATCTTGGTGATCTGCTTTATCCATGTTTCAGCTACAAGTGGTTTGGGTTCTCCCTTAAACTCCGGTGGTCCCAGCTCCTTAAACTGTTTAGCGGTGACCGCCTGAGAGTTTCCAGTATTTCCACCTACGTTGTGGACAGGAGCCGCTTTCACCTGTTGTTGCATGAATTGCATAAAGCCTCTGAACATTTGATCATTCATCATTTGGTCAGTGTTGTTGTTTGCATGAGGATTGACACCTTCCTGATGCACATTATCCTGATTATTGATATGTGGTGAATCAACAGTCGTCTGTGCTCCATTGCTATTCTCAACGTTCTCAGATGCCATTTTCAGATACTGCCACAAAATAAAAATTAATTGATATGTCATATATTATCCTTATATTATGACCGACCAATTAAATACCATGCAAATAAACTTAGGTATGTCATACTAGCGAAGGAATTCCCCGTCTCTCCCCTCCTAGTTCTATTCTCACATCTTAGCCAGGGATCATATCCCTAAGCTCTGATACCAACTGTGACGCCCCCAAAAATAGGTATACATCACCCATCTTGGGTCGTCAGATACATAGTACAGAATACAAATACAACTGATTAATACATCTGTCGTGTACAATACGACAAAACATAAACTGTGAGTTTGAATACAAATATTATCTTCTAGAGAGTATTCATACTCAAAAGGAGTCCTCATTACATTTATTAACACACCATTACATAGAATAGTGAGGACTACTAACTAATACTATCATTCGGACCATCACTCCGTACCCCGACTTGTCCCAGCTACGTTCTCATTTCCTGAAGAGAACAGTGAAAGAAAGGGTGAGCTCAACTAGCCCAGTAAGAAATATTATGACTAAGATAATGCAGAATAAATTATCATTAGCCTTCAACAATGTTAAACTGATAAAATATAATAGACATCAAGTTTAACTGTAGCGGAACAAGCAATCCATTAAAAGAGTCAAGTAGAAAATAAACTCTACTATCTTTTATGATTTAAAAAGTTTTTCAACACTGTGATCGCTGAGACTCAGCTTAATAAAATAATCCACATCATCGAATCACCCCTGCACTACGGCCAAGGATATTCGTGTATTCATTAATGGTCATGATCATGCCAACAACTGTCCATCAATGCACTACGGCCAATGAGGACTTTTACCACATCATTTGTAACATTACGGTCATGATTATACCGAATAATCCCTGGTCATAATCATACCAAGTCCATCTATGCACTACATGCCACAGATGACTTTCAACATTTTATAAACATGAGGATGATGACAATGATATAAGAATTCAATAAAACAAGTTCAAGAATTAATTTATCCAGGAATTAACAACGTCCAAATTGTCAACATGATACTGCATTGTGGAGTAAAATTCAAGAATGCTTAGAAGAATATTTTCTTGAAAAGATACTGGATGAAACGCAACTATCAAGGATATTCCACAAATTTCATGGAGTATAGAAGTCAAAACTTAACCAACTGAGTACAATAAAGAATGGAATAACAAAAGAAATCACCATGCATGCGATAGACCGCACAGACAGGTTATTCCAATAGAATAATAAATAATGGAACCAGGTCCGGCGTAAACGCACAGACAGGATATTCCGACAGAATAATAAATAATGGAACCAGGTCCGGTGTAAAACACACAGACAGGATATTCCAACAGAATAATAATAAAACGGAACCAGGTCCGGTGTAAAACACACAGACAGGATGTTCCAACAGAATAATAAACGGAACCAGGTCCGGTGTAAAACACACAGACAGGATGTTCCAACAGAATAATAGAAGAATGTCACCAAGTATAGGGTAGACCGCGTATACTGGTTATTCCAACAGAATAATAACGAATGGAATAACAGAAGTTCTCTTCATGAATATAAAAGAAATAATATTCCCTACCTTAAAAGAACTGGATATTGGAAAAGTGGTGTAGCAGAATACTTTTATTCTCTCTCTCTCTTATTCTCTCTATACTTTCTCTCTCTATAGCTTGAATGAATTCGTGAAAAATAATGAAGCCCTAGGCCTCTATTTATAGAAAAACTGAGGGTGGCTCTTGGTCTTAACGAAGGGTCAAATGACTCTTGGTCTTAACGAAGGGTCAAATGACTCTTGGTAATATTGAAGGGACAACTACTATTGACGAAAGTAATTACTATTGACCAAGGTAAATACTATTGACGAAGGTAATTACTATTGACGAAGGTAATTACTATTGACCAAGGTAAATACTATTGACGACGGTAATTACTATTGACGAAGAGACTCTTAGATGATGACATATGGCCCCCCATAAAATAACCAAACTTACCACAACGTCTCAATTATTGATTTAATAATATAACATATTATACAGATGATACTATGACAATAATTTAAGAGATATGATGCAGCAATTACTGTAGCAATAATTGAGTATAGCTGAGTGACTTCTCACGTAAGCATCAATAATCAATACCGTGTGCTACTATGCAACCACGCGTATTACTGTACTTTTACTACCAAGTAGTTCAACAGTTTTAACGATTTTAACAGTAACACCTCAGCTGTTATTTTTATAGAAAGATAATTATGTCGTTTTCTCAATCCGACAATAATTCCGTTGTGGGGTCCACCAATGATTGTGCCGTCGTACGAATATTCCCCGACAAAAAGAATATTCCCCGACCAAACGAATATTTTATAACAACTTGCTTACTTTGCAAAATTTATAAATATTACTCACAACTATAACATTATATCAAATTAACTTCATAATATTCAAAAATGATATTTATAGAAAATTCATCTTTATTTATAAAAATTGGGGTCTTACAAAAACTGTCGGACGAATTTCGCAAGACGTAAGCTTCGTGAATAGTAAGGAGGTGGGAATAGTAATTTGGGGGCGAAATGATTAAAATACCCATAGCCTTAAAAATCTATAAAAGGAAGTGTCGACGTCAGGATTTTTAGTTGTCCCTTTTCGTTACTTGTTCTTTGGTGTTCTCATGATAGTTGAGATTTGTTTGAAAAAACAAGTGAAAAAGGTCTGACATGTATCATGTTGACGATTGGACTGTGAGAGTCGCCAGTTAGTTTTTTATATGGTTGTACCAACACAACCGAGAAAAGGTTTGCACATTGACCCAGTGATGTGACACTGCTAAACGGGTCTGTGAAACCGAGATTCATTTGGGTTCGGGGGCTTGATTATGCGGAGGGAAGGTGTTAGGCACCCCCCGACATCTGTGTTACCACGGTGACCGCCACTTTTCAAGAAACTATTATATGAATGTGTGCGTGTGTGTGTTGTTGGTCGTTTTACCGATCAATATATGCGTGCAAGTATACACGGTCAATAAGTAATGAAGAGTAAGTAAAGTATCGTTCCCACGGAGAATTAACTAATAAATTTCACCAAGCACTAGCCCATAACCATTTCAATCTTATTTAAACGAATGATATAATATTTTATATTAAAACTATTAAATTAAATAAACCTAACTATTCCTAGAGTGAAACTAGATAATGAAGACCTGAGACTACAATTTCATCTAATGAATAATTAAAATCAACACACTCCCTGTTAAGCCAAATTACGTGCACTGGATTGCTAGTCAAGAACACGAAAATCAAGTATAGTCATATCTTAATTGTAAGACCCCAAATTTTATGAAATAAAAGTATTCAATTTTCCTATTTAGTAAATGGTTAAATTGATAAAAGGTTAAAGTTAAGGGTGATATATGAATTTTTTCAAAATACGCAAGTGGTTATAAAATATTCATTGTTGTCGGGGAATATTCGTTTAGTCGTAGAATATTCTTTCTGTCGGGGAATATTCGTACGACGGCACAGTCATTTGTGGGCCCCATAACAGAATAACTGTCGGATGAAGAAAATGACAAATTTGAGTTTTTATAAATAACGGCGTAATGGTTTCTGTTAACACTGTTAGAATACCCGGTGGTTAAAATACAGTAATACGCGTTATTGCACAGTAGCACACGATTTTGCACAGTATTTTTGAATTATTGATTCTTACGTAAGAAGGCACTACTCAATAATTGTTACAGTAATTACTGTTTAATATTTTATTTTATTGATTCAATAATTGATGCGTTGATATTTTATATTATTGTTGCTCAATAATTGTCACTGCACATCATCTCCATTATCAGATCAATAATTCATATTATTTGGAATAATATTATTAGATAACATTATTGGCAATGTCTAGAAAGTTCTGTCAAGGAGAGGTTTGGTCACCTAATTGAGCGCCAGTAAGGAGAAATCCTTATCGGAAAGCCCCCTCTTTCCTGGGAACTGCCTGGTTGTCATTATTGTGATTCTGTAATATTATTTGTGAATAATTAATTATTGATTTATATGATAATGAAATATTTATTTGATGTGGATATAAATGATGGATTTATTTATGTGGTTATAAATGAAAGAATTAATGTTGAGGTATTTTATCAGTATTTTGTCGAATTGGAGGTATTAAAAGATCAAATCGGTGTTCTTACAGCTTTATTGTGTGAGTTATAATTGTTAATTTGACCGTTGGATCGTTGTAATTTTTGGTTATGTTATACATATATAAGTTGAGTATATGTCCACAAATTTTGAACCGTTAAAAATGAACGAATGATTTGTTATGAATTTTAAAAGGTGACTGATTCGGAAATTAGGTTTATAAATGATTTTGGTGAAAAATTCTAGAAATGGGTGCGCCCCACTTTTGGTTGTTGGGAAAGATGGCTGATTTTTGGTGGGTAGAATAGTAGCAAGTAAAGCCATCAGGTTGCAGGTTAAGTCTGCTTCGGCGTGCTAACATTTTTCTATAAATAGAGGGCTAAGTTAGAATTGAAAATCACACCAGAAACATAAGCTTTCTCTCTTTCTCTCTCTAGATTATCAAGTGTATTTTGTGAGTATTTAGATACTTGGTGAGTTGCTATTCATCAGTGTGACGCCCCCAAAATTAGGTATACGTCACCCATCTTGGGTCGCCACTTACATGGTACAGAATTCAAATACAACTTACTAATACAACTGTCGTGTACAATACGACAAAACATAAACTGTGAGTTTGAATACAAATATTATTTACTAGAGATTATTCAAACTCAAAAGGAGTCCTCATTACAATTATTATCACACTATTTCACAGAATAGCGAGGACTACTAATGTTATCCTCTGGACCATTACTCCGTTCCCCGACTCGTCCCAGCTATATTCTCATTTCCTGAAGAGAATAGTGAAAGAAAGGGTGAGCTCAACTAGTCCAGTAAGAAATATTATGACTAAGATAATGCAGAATAAATTATCATTAGCCTTTAACAGTGTTAAACTGATAAAATATAATAGACATCAAGTTTAACTGCAGCGGAACAAACAATCCATTAAAAGAGTCAAGTAGAAAATAAAATCTACTATCTTTTATGATTTAAAAAATGTTTTCATCAACTTTCATCACCTGTATTCACCTGAACCACTAAAGATTATAATTAAGTTCACAATTCATATTTATAATAACATGAATTAACAATTCATTCTTGCCACAAGGCTTAATAGAACATTTACTCAATATCCTTACCCCAAAGGCTGAAGATATTCAAGTGTAATAACAATGATCATACCAATCAGTTGTCTACCTTTGCACTACGTGCCAAAGATATTCAGCTATAAAACCAATCGCTGAGACTCAGCTAAATAAATAATCCACATCATCGAATCATCCCCGCACTACGTGTAAGACCCCAACTTATTAATGAATAAAATCAAATTTTCTCTAAATATTATTGTGAATAATAAGGGGTTAATTTGATATAATACTTTGGTTATGGGTGAAATGTGCAAATTTTGTAAAATAAGCAAGTGGTTATAAAATATTCATTTTGTCGGGAAATATTCGTTTGGTTGTGGAATATTCTTGCTGTCGGGGAATATTCGTACGACGGCGCATCCTTGTGTGGGCCCCATAACGAAAAGCGATTGGATGAAGAAAATGACAAGTATAAGTTATTTATAAATAACGGCGTAGTTGTTACCGTTAATACTGTTAGAATACCCGGTGGTTAAAATACAGTAGCACACGGTATTGCACCAATTATTGATTCTTACGTAAGAAAGCACTACTCAATAATTGTTACAGTAGTTATTGTTCAATATTTTATTTTATTGATTCAATAATTATTGCGTTGATATTTTATATTATTGTTGTTTCAATAATTGTTGCTGCACAGTATTTTCTATTATCAGATCAATAATTCATATTATTTGAATAATATTATTAGATAACATTATTGGCAATGTCTAGAAAGTTCTGTCTAAGGAGAGGTTTGGTCATCTAATTGCGCGCCAGTAAGAAGAAATTCTTATTGGAAAGCCCCCTCTTTCCTGGGAACGGCCTGGTTGTCATAAATGTGATTCTGTAATATTATTTGTGAATAATTAATTATTGATTCATATGATAAGGAAATATTTATTTTATGTGGATATAAATAAGGGATATATTTTTGTGATTAAAAATGAAGGAGTTAATGTTGAGGTTTTTATCAGTATTTTTGTCAGAATGGAGGTATTAAAAATCAGGGTTTTTGAGATATTTTGCGGGGGTTATAATTTTTAATCCGACCGTTGGATCGTGGTAATTTTTGGATATGTTATACATATATAAGTTGAGTATATGTCCAATAATTTTGAACCGTTAAAAATGAACGTATGATTTATTATGAATTTTACGAGATGACTGGTTTAGAAATTGTTAAATTTTCAGAGTTTATCATTTTGATGGAAAATTCTAGAATTGGTGGGCCCCACTCTTGGTTAGTGAAGAAATGTGCTGAGATTTTTATTCAAATGTGGTTGGTGGGAATAGTAGCAGGTAAAGCCATCAGGTTGCAGGTTAAGCCTGCTTCGGCGTGCTAACATTTTCCTATAAATAGAGGGCTAAGTTAGAATTGAAAATCACACCAGAAACAAGTTTTCTCCCTTTTTCTCTCTAGATTATTGAGTGTATTTTGTGAGCATTCAGATACTTTGAGAGTTTCTATTCATCAGAGCAAGTTTCTTTCAGCCTTATACCAGTATTCCGACCAGAAGTACTGATATTTTGAGGTAAGGGATATTATTTTCTTCTTAATGATATTATTTTTTTCAATATCATTATGCTGAAATATTGATATGAGTTTTTATCAAATTTAGAACTTTTTGTGTCGGGGTTACTATTCACGTATACGGTACTATTCACGAATACGGCACTATTCACCGAAAAATAAAATTTTTCCTTTTTGTCCAAGATGTCTATTATGGTTACTATCTTTGATTGTATCCATGTTTTGATCTTTATTTTTGAATTCTACTTCACAATTGATTATTATGAAGTATTATTGATCTTGGATAAACTGTTATACGAATCCCTAATATTTGTCCTTCTGTCTCACTGGATTCGTTCTCTTTAAGATATTTTTCATCATCCTCAGTCCTAAATGATGATATTACTGAATATCTTTGGCCTGTAGTGCAAAGATGTATGATTACTTGATGAATATCTTTGGCCTGTAGTGCAAAGATGAACAGGTGTTGAGATGAACATGACTGACAGGTGATACAAATGAATATCTTTGGCCTGTAGTGCAAAGATGAATATTTGAATAAAGATGATTATTAATTGATGTTACAGGGATAAAATATTGATGATGGACTTTTAAATCTTAGAAGATAGTAGAATTCATTCTCTACTTGACTCTTCTAATGGTTTGCTGTTTCCGCTGCAGTTGTTGATCTAAAACTTGTTGTCGATTATATTCTATCAGATTTTTCCCTGTTGAAGACTAACGATAATTTGTTGTATATTATCTTAGTCATAATATTCTTTACTTGGCTAGTTGAGCTCACCCTTTTCCTTTTTGTTCCATTTTTCTTCTCAGGAGGTGAGAACATAGCAGGATCTAGTCGGGGTATGGAGTGATGGTTCTAGAAAGATATTTTAGCAGTCCTCACTATTTCTGTAAAATAGTGTTTGAATAATTGTAATGAGGACTTATTTGAGTGTGGATATTGTCTAGAAGACAATATTTGTATTTAAACTCACAGTATGTGTTGTCGTATTTTGCACGACAATTGTATTATTAAAGTTGTAGTTTGTTTTCTGTACCATGTATTTGGCGACTCAGAATGGGTTGGATGGATTTGACCTATTTTGGGGGCGTCACAGTTGGTATCAGAGCTTAGGGATATGATCTCTGGAGGAGATCGGGGAATAGAACTAGGAGGGGAGAGACGAGTAAATCCTTCGCTAGTGTGTCCTACCTAAGCTTATTTGTTGGTCGGTTATAATATAGGGATATTATGTGATTTGTTAATTTGTTAAATTAACCCTTGTTTATGGCAGTATTTGAGAATGTCGACTGAGAATGTTGACAGTGGAGTAAATGAAACCGTGAAGACACCTGTACTCACCAACGAGGAGAACGTGCAACAGGCAGGCAATGTTCCTCCTGTAAACAACGTTATCGAGCAAACGATGAATGATGGAATGTTTAGGAGCTTTTTGCAGTTCATGTAAAATCAGACGAGGGAGACTCGTGTGCAGAATACGAGTGGAAATGATAACAACGCGCGGTTTGTCACAGCCAAGCAGTTCAAAGAATTGGGACCACCAGAATTTAAGGGAAAGCCGGATCCGATCATGGCGGAAACGTGGGTCAAGCATATTACCAAGATATTTGATGTCTTGGGATGCACGGAGGAACATAAGGTTCCATTCGCTACCTTTATGTTCCGCGGTGAGGCAGACTACTGGTGGGAGTCTGTGAAGCGTACCCAGCCTGACGCACTCAACATGTCCTGGGAAACATTTCAAAAACTGTTCAATGACAAGTACTTTCCTGAAAGTATTCGTCATATGAAGGAGGTGGAGTTTATCAGACTGGAACAAAATAATATGACGATGTCCCAGTACGAGGCGAAGTTTACAGAGTTATCCAGGTTTGCACCTCATTTGGTTGAAAATGAGGAACGAATGACAAGGATGTTTCTGAGAGGTCTAAAACCCGAGATTCGACAATATCTTATCTCTCATAAATTTTCTTTATATTCAGATGTTGTAAACAGGGCTCAATTATTAGAGTGAGATAATGAGTATGTGCAACCGAGGGACCACAACCAGGGTCGTACCGGTGGCAGCAGTCATCGAAGCAATGAAAATCAGCAGGGAGAAAAATATTCGGACAAAAGCGGTAACCACTCTGGTGGTAATCGTGGTCGTGATAATAGAAGGAGCGAGTCGGGAGAAGATTTCAAGAAGAGAAGGTACAACAATGATAACGTGAAGACGTCAGCACAAACATCAACTGTTTCTAGGGGAGGAGAACGACCACCGGTCGTATGTTACAAATGTGGGAAAGAGGGACATATCAGCCCAAACTGCCCACAACAATCCAAGGTATGTTATAACTGTGGAAAGGAGGGTCATATAGCTCGAGAGTGTTCTGTAGCAAAACCAAGTTCAGCGGGGATGGTGACTCCAAAAGTTGTCCCGGATAAGTCAAAATCAGCGGTTCCTGGAAGAGCGTTTTTCGTGACTGGTCAGAATGCGAGGAACCCGAACGAAGTTAGCACGGGTTAGTTAATTTGAATTTTTGGGAAGTTTATACTTTATTAGATACCGGTTCTACCCATTCATTTATTCTCCTGCTTGTGCTCAACGTTTAAACTTGACTCCGGAGAAGTTAGACTTTAACTTATCTGTTGAAACTCCGTTGGGTGAAACCTTCGTTACATCTACAGTTTATAAATCTTGCATGATCCAAGTTGGCACTATCACATTACCTGTTGATCTTATCTCTTTAAAGATACTTGCTTTTGATGTGATTTTAGGAATTGATTGGTTAACCACTCATCATGCCAAAATTGATTGTTTTCGTAAGGTTGTTAGTTTTCATATTCCTAAGCAACCTGTTATTCAAATTCAAGCAACCAAACCATTGAAGTCAAACTCTTTCATATCAAGCCGTAAAGTCATTCGTTTATTGAAAAACGGATGTCAAGCTTTCTTAGCTATGTCATGGACTTGAACAAAAATACGTCAGATTTGAGTGATATTTCTGTTGTTTGTTTCCTGACGTATTTCCTGAAGAATTTCTTGGCCTACGCGTGATATTGAATTTTGTATCATCTTTGAATCTGGTACAAAACTCACTTCTAAAAATCGAATGGCTCCTATTGAACTTCAGGAGTTAAAAACCTAACTGTAGAAGTTTGTACCCGAGCCTTTATCTGGTGACTTCCTTTGTGGAATGCACTGAAGTCAGACTCTCCGTAGGGGATGCCATATTCGTGCGGTAGTAAACTGATAGGTGTCATTGTGACGTGATATCCAAGATTGGGATATGAGTAACAGCTGAGTGCAACCTAAGTCAGTAATCGAAATACGTAGATTTCTGGTTACTATCAGAGATTCGTGGAAGGATTTTCTCGAATCGCTACTCTATTAACTCAGCTGACTCGAAAAGATACAAAATTCGTATGGAGTGAGGAATGCGAGAAGAGTTTTCAAGAACTCAAGAGGAGACTCATTTCGGCACCTGTTCTGACAATTCCATCTGGTTCGGATGGATTTGTTATCTAAAGCGATGCTTCAGGCAAAGGGTTAGGATGTGTTCTCATGCAACATGGGAAAGTCATAGCCTATGCCTCGCGACAACTCAAAGAATATGAGAGGAATTATCCTACTCATGATTTGGAGTTGGCAGCAGTCGTTTTCGCATTGAAGATCTGGAGACACTACCTGTATGGGGACAAAGTGGAGATCTATACAGATCATAAAAGCCTCAGATATTTCTTCACCCAAAAGGAACTCAACATGCGGCAGCGACGTTGGCTCGAGCTGTTGAAAGATTACGATCATACCATCCAATATCATCCTGAAAAAGCAAACGTAGTAGTTGACGTATTGAGTAGAAGATCATACGTGGGTACGAGTGCAATGTTGTTAACACAAAGGCCCATTTTGTATGACTTGCAAAGGATGGAGATAGAGATGAAGGCTCCAAATACCCACATGATAATATCAAATATACGAGTAGAACCGACTTTAATCGATAAAGTTAAAGCTGCTCAAGCTACGGACATAGAGCCGATGCGTATGAAGAAGAAAGTGCAAGAAGGTGCTATTCCAGAAGCAAGAATCGATGAAGAAGGAATACTTCGAGTCAACTCCAGACTTTGTGTTCCTAACGATTTTGACTTGAAGCATAGAATAATGATGGAGGCACACAACACACCGTTTGCAATCCATCCTGGGAGTACCAAAATGTATCACGATCTTCGACATACATTTTGGTGGAGCAATATGAAAAGAGAGATCGCGGAGTTTATCTCGAGATGTTTAACTTGTCAACGTGTAAAAGCGGAGCATCAAGTACCAAAGGGTCCATTGCAACCACTTGAGATTCCGAAATAGAAGTGGGAACACATTACTATGGATTTTGTTACGGGTCTTCCCAATGTTTCTCAAGGCATAGATGCGATTTGGGTTATTGTTGATAGATTAAACAAGTCCGCTCATTTCTTGCCGATACGTGAGACTTATTCCCTTGAACGTCTTGCTAGTATGTACGTGAACGAGATTGTGAGATTGCATGGCATGCCAGTATCCATAGTTTTGGATCGTGACCCAAGATTCACTTCACGATTTTGGGTTAGCTTGCAGAAAGCTATGGGCACGGATTTACGATTCAGTTCAGCATACCATCCTCAAATGGACGGACAATCAGAGAGGACTATTCAAACTCTTGAAGATCTATTAAGACTTTGTGTCCTAGATCTCAAAGGGAGTTGGGATAAGTACCTACCATTGGTAGAATTCTCCTACAACAACAGTTATCAGGCGCTCCATTTGAGGCGTTGTATGGAAGAAAATGTCGTTCTCCAGTATGCTGGGACGAGGTGGGTGAAGCAACATTTTTGGGACCAGAGTTGGTACGCATTACTACAGAGAAGATCCAAACGATTCGACAACGTATACAAATGGCACAGGATCGACAAAAGAGTTATGCGGATCTTCATCGGAAGGACGTGGAATTTAATATTGGGGATCATGTATTGTTACGTGTTGCACCATGGAAGGAAGTTACAAGATTTGGGAAGAGAGGAAAGCTCAATCCAAGATTTGTTGGTCCATTTGAGATTCTTGAGCAAATAGGAAATGTGGCATATAGACTCGCATTACCTCCAAGCATGTCTCGTGTTCATAATGTTTTTCACATATCTATGCTTCGTAAATATGTTAAAGACCCGAACCACATTATTGAGTTAGAACCAGACGAGATAGCTGAAGATTTAACGTACGAGGAGGTACCTGTTAAGATCTTGGATAGGAAAGAGCATGTCCTACGCACGAAGGTTATACCACAAGTTAAGGTTTTGTGGAGAAACCATGCTATTGAAGAAATGACCTGGGAGTTGGAATCAGAAATGAAAGCGAGGTATCCTCACCTTTTTGAAACATCAGGTACGTACGTCAATTTCGAGGACAAAATTTCATAAGGAGGGGAGGTTGTAAGACCCCAACTTATTAATGAATAAAATCAAATTTTCTCTAAATATTATTGTGAATAATAAGGGGTTAATTTGATATAATACTTTGGTTATGGGTGAAATGTGCAAATTTTGCAAAATAAGCAAGTGGTTATAAAATATTCATTTTGTCGGGGAATATTCGTTTGGTCGTGGAATATTCTTGCTGTCGGGGAATATTCGTACGACGGCGCAGCCTTGTGTGGGCCCCATAACGGAAAGCGATTGGATGAAGAAAACGACAAGTATAAGTTATTTATAAATAACGGCGTAGTTGTTACCGTTAATACTGTTGGAATACCCGGTGGTTAAAATACAGTAGCACACGGTATTGCACCAATTATTGATTCTTACGTAAGAAGGCACTACTCAATAATTGTTACAGTAGTTATTGTTCAATATTTTATTTTATTGATTCAATAATTGTTGCGTTGATATTTTATATTATTGTTGTTTCAATAATTGTTGCTGCACAGTATTTTCCATTATCAGATCAATAATTCATATTATTTGAATAATATTATTAGATAACATTATTGGCAATGTCTAGAAAGTTCTGTCTAAGGAGAGGTTTGGTCATCTAATTGCGCGCCAGTAAGGAGAAATCCTTATTGGAAAGCCCCCTCTTTCCTTGGAAACGGCCTGGTTGTCATAAATGTGATTCTGTAATATTATTTGTGAATAATTAATTATTGATTCATATGATAAGGAAATATTTATTTTATGTGGATATAAATGAGGGATATATTTTTGTGGTTAAAAATGAAGGAGTTAATGTTGAGGTTTTTATCAGTATTTTTGTCGGAATGGAGGTATTAAAAATCAGGGTTTTTGAGATATTTTGCGGGGGTTATAATTTTTAATCCGACCGTTGGATCGTGGTAATTTTTGGATATGTTATACATATATAAGTTGAGTATATGTCCACAAATTTTGAACCGTTAAAAATGAACGTATGATTTATTATGAATTTTACGAGATGACTGGTTCAGAAATTGTTGAATTTTCGGAGTTTATCATTTTGATGGAAAATTCTAGAATTGGTGGGCCCCACTCTTGGTTGGTGAAGAAATGTGCTGAGATTTTTATTCAAATGTGGTGGGTGGGAATAGTAGCAGGTAAAGCCATCAGGTTGCAGGTTAAGTCTGCTTCGGCGTGCTAAATTTTCCTATAAATAGAGGGCAAAGTTAGAATTGAAAATCACACCAGAAACAAGTTTTCTCTCTTTCTCTCTCTAGATTATTGAGTGTATTTTGTGAGTATTTAGATACTTTGAGAGTTTCTATTCATCAGAGCAAGTTTCTTTCAGCCTTATACCGGTATTCCGACCAGAAGTACTGATATTTTGAGGTAAGGGATATTATTTTCTTCTTAATGATATTATTTTCTTCAATATCATTATGCTGAAATATTGATATGAGTTTTTATCAAATTTGGAACTTTTTGTGTCGGGATTACTATTCACGTATACGGCACTATTCACGTATACGGTACTATTCACGAATACGGCACTATTCACCGAAAAATAAAATTTTCCCTTTTTGTCCAAGATGTCTATTATGGTTACTATCTTTGATTGTATCCATGTTTTGATCTTTATTTTTGAATTCTGCTTCACAATTGATTATTATGAAGTATTATTGATCTTGGATAAACTGTTATACGAATCCCTAATATTTGTCCTTCTGTCTCACTGGATTCGTTCTCTTTAAGATATTTTTCATCATCCTCAGTCCTAAATGATGATATTACTGAATATCTTTGGCCTGTAGTGCAAAGATGTATGATTACTTGATGAATATCTTTGGCCTGTAGTGCAAAGATGAACAGGTGTTGAGATGAACATGACTGACAGGTGATACAAATGAATATCTTTGGCCTGTAGTGCAAAGATGAATATTTGGATAAAGATGATTATTAATTGATGTTACAGGGATAAAATATTGATGATGGACTTTTAAATCTTAGAAGATAGTAGAATTCTTCTCTACTTGACTCTTCTAATGGTTTGTTGTTTCCGCTGCAGTTGTTGATCTAAAACTTGTTGTCGATTATATTCTATCAGATTTTTCCCTGTTGAAGACTAACGATAATTTGTTGTGTATTATCTTAGTCATAATATTCTATACTGGGCTAGTTGAGCTCACCCTTTTCCTTTTTGTTCCATTTTTCTTCTCAGGAGGTGAGAACATAGCAGGATCTAGTCGGGGTATGGAGTGATGGTTCTAGAAAGATATTTTAGCAGTCCTCACTATTTATGTAAAATTGTGTTTGAATAATTGTAATGAGGACTTATTTGAGTGTGGATATTGTCTAGAAGACAATATTTGTATTTAAACTCACAGTATGTGTTGTCGTATTTTGCACGACAATTGTATTATTGAAGTTGTAGTTTATTTTCTGTACCATGTATTTGGCGACTCAGAATGGGTTGGATGGATTAGACCTATTTTGGGGGCGTCACACTACGTGCCAAGGATATTCGTTAGTATCAACAATGGTCATGATCATGTCATACACCTGTCCATCTTTGCGCTACGGGTCAAAGCTATCAAATAACAGATCATCTTTGCACTATAGGCCAAAGATATACAACTGTAAAATCAATAACCAACTTAGTACAATAAAGATTGGAATAATAAAAGAATTTCACCATGTATGCAGTACTTCGCATAGACAGGTTATTCCAACATAATAATAAAGAATGGAATAACAATAACTCTCTTCATGAATACGAAAGAAATAATACTCCTTACTATAATAATAATATCCCTTACGAATATTGAACGAAAATAATATTCCTTACGAATATTAAACGAATATAATGAATATTGAACGATAATAATATTCATATGAATATGAAAAATAATTTCTCTTCAGAATAAAAAAATAATAA
The DNA here is from genome assembly GCA_016801055.1 of Panax notoginseng. Taxonomy (NCBI): domain Eukaryota; kingdom Viridiplantae; phylum Streptophyta; class Magnoliopsida; order Apiales; family Araliaceae; genus Panax; species Panax notoginseng. Next base: position 97,927,869 of record CM029021.1, on the reverse strand, counting down.
TAATCCTTACATTTGAAAGAAGAGTATTCCAACTGGTATATCGAATATATTCTTGAAGAAAACTTTCACTGTTTTCTACGCTCAAAACTTTCTAAAACTCTAAAGAAATACGCTCAAGATTATAGAAGAAGAACTCTCTCTATAGTTTCTCTCTCTAGAGTTTCAGTGAATTCGTAAGAAATAATGAATGAATGAGCTTCTATTTATAGGAAAATGGAATGCATAGTAACTAATCCATGAACGGTCCAGATTGATTTACTTTAATCTGACGGTCCATATTTAAAGAAAAATCTTTTAAATAAAATATAATATATTCTATTTATATAAAAACATTTTACCATGCAAACACTATGCAAAACACTATGCATAATAAAATATAATATATTCTATTTATATAATAACTTTAATAAAGTATTCTGTTTTATATAAAAAGATGTTTCTGTTTTATTACGTTAATAATACGAATAAAACAAAACTTCATCATCACCTACTTTGAAAATTTTTTAAATATCACCCTTAACTTTAAACTTTTATCAATTTAACTATTCACCAAAATAGAAAAATTGAACACTTTTATTTCATAAAATTCGGGGTCTCACAATCAGTGCAAGTTTCCTTCAGCGTCATATCCGATATCTAGTCAGAAGTGCTGCTCTTTTGAGGTACGGGATTGTAAGGGATATTAAGGGATGTTATTTTTTTCATAATGATGTTACTCTTTCAATATCATTATACTGACATATTGGTATGGATCTTATTGTGGAATTTCTACCTTTTTGAGTCGGGGTTACTATTCACGTATACGACACTATTCATGTATATGACACTATTTACGTATATGACATTATTTATGTATACGGTACTATGTACGAATACGGAGTACTATTCATGAGTTACTATTCATGAGTTACTATTCACGAGTTACTATTCATGAGTTACTATTCACGAGTTACTATTCACGGGTATTATTCACGACAAAAATTGATTTCTTTTTCTGGCCAAATTATCGTTGATTTATGATTGTTGCTCTTAAAAATAAATGCAGTTGTTGATCATATTATTTTTATTATCATATATTACATTTTTATAATCCTGATGTTGAATTTATCTTTCACTTGAGTGTAAAGATTGGTAGATTATTGGTATGATCGTGACTATGGGTTCTCTTTGGCTAGTAATGCAAAGATGAATTGTGACTAGTATGATCATGACCATTTGTAAGACCCCAACTTTTATAAATAAAGATGAATTTTCTATAAATACTATTTTTGAATATTATGGAATAAATTTGATATAATGTTATAGTTGTGGGTAATATTTATAAATTTTACAAAGTAAGCAAGTTGTTATAAAATATTCGTTTGGTCGGGGAATATTCTTTTTGTCGGGGAATATTCGTACGACGGCTCAATCATTGGTGGACCCCACAACGGAAGTATTGTCGTAGTTAGAAAACGACAAAATTATCTTTCTATAAAAATAACGGCGGAGGTGTTACTGTTAAAACTATTAAACTACCCGGTAGTAAAAGTACAGTAATACGCGTGGTTGCATAGTAGCACACGGTATTGATTATTGATGCTTACGTGAGAAGTCACTCAGCTATACTCAATTATTGCTACAGTAATTGCTGCATCATATTTCTTATATTATTGATTCAATTATTGTCAAAGTATCATCTGTATAATATGTTATATTATTAAATCAATAATTGAGAAGACAAGTTATAAATGATTAATAATTGTTGAAAGATTAAATATGTGTTGATTAAAAATAAAATAATTTATGGTAATATTTATTCAATCCTTGATGTATATAAAGAGTCTGTTATGAGACGTTTGTGGTAAGTTTGGTTATTTTATGGGGGGCCCATATGTTATCATCTAAGAGCCTCTTCGTCAATAGTAATTACCTTTGTAAGACCCCGAATTTTATGAAATAAAAGTATTCAATTTTTCTATTTAGTAAATGGTTAAATTGATAAAAAGTTAAAGTTAAGGGTGATATATGAAATTTTTTTCAAAATACACAAGTGGTTATAAAATATTCATTGTTGTCAAGGAATATTCGTTTGGTCGTGGAATATTTTTTCTGTCGGGGAATATTCGTACGGCGGCGCAACCATTTGTGGGCCTCATAACAGGATAACTGTCGGATGAAGAAAATGACAAAATTAAGTTTTTATAAATAACGGCATAATAGTTACCGGTAACACTGTCAGAATACCCGGTGGTTAAAATACAGTAATACGCGTTGTTGCACAGTAGCACACGATTTTGCCCAGTATTTTTGAATTATTAATTCTTACGTAAGAAGGCGCTACTCAATAATTGTCACAGTAATTACTATTCAATATTTTATTTTATTGATTCAATAATTGCTACGTTGATATTTTATATTATTGTTGTTTCAATAATTGTCACTGCACAGTATTTCTCATTATCAGATCAATAATTCATATTATTTGAATAATATTATTAGATAGCATTATTGGTAATGTCTAGAAAGTTCTTTCAAGGAGAGGTTTGGTCACCTAATTGCGCGCTAGTAAGGAGAAATTTTTATTGGAAAGCCCCTCTTTCCTGGGAACGGCTTGGTTGTCATAATTGTGATTCTGTAATATTATTTGTGAATAATTAATTATTGATTTATATGATAAGGAAATATTTATTTGATGTGGATATAAATGATGGATTTATTTATGTGGTTATAAATGAAGGAATTAATGTTGAGGTATTTTATCAGTATTTTTGTCGGAATAAAGGTATTAAAAATTAAACCAGTGTTTTTGAGATATATTGCGTGAGTTATAATTTTTAATCCGACCGTTGGATCGTTGTAATTTTTGGATATGTTATACATATATAAGTTGAGTATATGTCCACAAATTTTGAACCGTTAAAAATGAACGTATGATTTGTTATGAATTTTAAGAGGTGAATGGTTCAGAAATTGTTGAAGTATCCGAATTTAGCATTTTGGTGGAAAATTCTAAAATTGAGTGGGCCCCACTTGTGGTTGGTGAAGAAATGTGCTGAACTTTATTTCAAATGTGGAGGGTGGAAATAGTAGCAGGTAAAGCCATCAGGTTACAGGTCAAGTCTGTTAAAAGTTTCTTATAAATAGAGGGCTAAGTTAGAATTGAAAATCACACCAGAAACATAAACTTTCTCTCTTTCTCTCTCTAGATTATCGAGTGTATTTTGTGAGTATTTAGATACTTGGTGAGTTGCTATTCATCAGTGCAAGTTTCCTTCAACGTCATATCCGATATCCAGTCAGAAGTGCTGCTCTTTTGAGGTAAGTGACACTAAGGGATTTTAAGGAATTGCAAGGGATTGTAAGGAATGTTATTTTCTTCATAATGATGTTATTCTTTTAATATCATTATACTGCAATATTGGTATGGATTTTATTGTGGAATTTCTACCTTTTTTTGTCAGGGTTACTATTCACGAGTTACTATTCATGAGTTACTATTCATGAGTTACTATTCACGAGTTACTATTCATGAGTTATTATTCACGAGTTACTATTCACGAAGAACGCGAAGAACACGCGAAGAACGCGTAGAACGTTGTTGATGGACAAATTTAAAACAATCATAGTGTAATTGTTGTTGATGGACAAGTTTAAAACCATTGTGTATAAGTTAGTTGCTTCTTGCTTGGTTAGGAGCGTTAGAAATGTTCATGAAGAACGGATTAAAATTGAGCTATAACGAAGTTATGGCAAAATTTTCGTAAAAGGCGAACGAGAATTAGAAAGTTAGCAATGAACCCGAACGTGTAGGGTTTTATAAGAATATAAGAAAATGTATAAAACGTGAGTCATGGACTCAAGAACGAACGAATTCCGAGTTCGGATGACCGAATTACGGACGAACGAACGAAGAACGTTAAAAGCGTAAAATGAACAAAGGGTTAAGATTAAGCCAATTGAATGGCATGTTAACGGATTCATAATGAAGTTCTGTCTGAGGCATATTAAAGTACATAAGATAAAGAAGATAATGGCTTTAGAACGACCTCGTTCCGAGTTATAACGGAGAAGTTATGTGATTGTAAAGTAAGCATCTCAAACTTGACTTAACACTTAGAAAAATTTCCTAGGTTTTTATCTTGGCGCCGCAGCGCGGGAAGGGGCGCTGCAGCGCGAGAAGGGGCGCCGCAGCGCGAGCTCGGCCATACACTTTTGGAGAGTGGCGCCGCAGCGTGAGAGGAAAGGAAGGGCACGGCGCCGCAGCGCCAGTGCATAGCAATGCCCAGAAATGAGATTTTTAGTTCTCAGATATTGGGGGATGTGCAAGAAAGAAGTATGAACATATAGTTCACGTAATGTAACACTTAGTCAAATGTTTTAAACCTTTAGCAAAGGTTGAACGAAAAGATTAAATGAGAATAAAAGACAAGGAATGTAGATGCGGGTTACGGAACCGATGTCCGGGGACCGTAGTCGCGATAAACGAACGTGAGGGATTGCTATGGTTGTGATTCCTTAGACGTTGGTTGATGATGTTAATGTATAACATTTTGATGTTATGACATGGCATTGAGAGATGAATGTAAAGCGTATAGACGCTATGAACGCAACGTAGTTACAATGAACGATCGGTCTTAGCATACAACGAACGGTATGGCTTCGACATTTAGAAAGAATAACGAACATGGGGTTCATGGGATGGATAATGATGAAAGTATTTGAAACCTTGAGTAAAGGTTGAATGAGAGATTAAAAGACGAACAAGTAAAGCGTTGAATACGTAAACGATCCTTGTGAATTGTATTCGCGTTTGACGAACGTGCTAAGTATACCCTAGTTGTATGACTTAGACGTTGACGAAGATAGTAAGTAAGATACGAATGGTATCAAGAAAGCCGTAGCAAACGGTAATAAGAGTAATGAAAGTTCGATAGAAGTCGGATGAGAATGTTAGATTGAAATGTAAACGTTGAACACTTTAACCGACGTGAAGGTTGGGTGTACGCATATATTAAACGGGTAGAACATACACCCCGTGTATGGTTTGACCGTATGATAGTGAAGACTATTGATTAAACCTGTGAACGGTGAAGAAATTAAATTGAAGATAATAACGTATAACGTTAAGAAGCCGAGTTAATAAGTATAACTTGGACAATGTTCCGAGTTGAGGGAACCGGACGTTGTAAGATATGAATAATTTCATATGAAATGTTTAACGCTATGGTCTCATAGTATTGACATTGAATGATCGTTCCGAGTATACAAAAGATTGTATGACTTAGACGATAAAGAATGATTCCTGAGGTATGACATTTAGTTGCCAGAAAGCCATAAGGAATAAGAAGTTGACTTAACGAACATTATAGTTTAATGGTTCGGATAAGTTAAGGTAAGTTAGGTTGTAGTACAATCGTAACATTTGATGGTTGGCATATGGGAGCTGGGCTAAACAATTCCTTCAGAGAGCGAAGGTATATACAAAACTGGCAACCGATCTAACTCACTGTGTGGGCAGTGTAGATGAGACGGGAACTTGTTTGTGGGAAACCACTCAGAGTACCATATGGACTACTAGCAGAAAAGCGATGTGTGCTGAGTCCTAGAGAAGTATAAGAAGAAGATAAGAATGTGAATCATCAAAGATGATGAACGTGTTGAGTAAGACATCTCAGTATGTCATAAAGCCATAATCTGGTAATGAAAGTTAGTCGCGTAAGCTTAAATTACAAGAACGCGAACCTTAAGAAGTAAAGTTAAGTAAACCAATGCGTAAGTCAAGTATACGACTAATTGGTGTACTTGTTATTTCCTTATTTGTTATATAGGGTTTTGGAATAAGCATTTCAGCGTAAACTATAAGCTGTAGCTGTGCGTAAGGCAAGTTTCCTAACTTCATTCATATTTTAAATTAATGCTAGTTTCTAAAAACTTCTCAGATGTTGAACTTGAGAGGTTTTGTCTATGTGTGAGTGTGCGATATTTGTACAAGATGGTAGTATGTATGAGGCCTTGAGCCATAATGTGAGCACTTCGGTGTTTTATGATATGAACTGTTTTGTGATCGAACTGTTCAATACTAGTATGTTCGGTTTACACATGAACCGTTATTGCTAAGTCTGTGCTATTGATTCTAGCCAGACCGATTATGTATGAAAGAAAGTAGAGAGTGAAAGTATTTCAAAGTGCATGCGACTAATGTTTTAAAATGATAGGAATCAAGACTATTCCTATTATTCAAGCTGCTTCGTAACCTTTGTTCGGTTATTGAAGTTCTAAAAAATGTTTAAACTCTTAAAGTTGTTTGTTCAACTGTATGACTTGCTGGGCAATTGAATGCTCACACTTGCTTTAAATGAAAAACATTTTCAGCGAACGATGTTAGAAAGAACTTAAGGATCCCGTAAAGATCAAGCTGAGCGGTATTCAGACGAAGTGCCATTCAATATATGAATGTGCGTGAAGAGCAAGTGAAGACTTGTAATATAGAATGATAGAATTAAACTATAGACTAGTTTAATGAACAGTTATGAATCCTTTGTGGCGGATGAAAGTCACTCGTGTAAGATGTAAAGAATAATGTAATTATCATTATTTGTAATGAAAGAGGTTTTGTGGTCATAGAACCTGGGATTTTAGAATATATGTTATTATATTTTAGTATATAATGATGTATGTTTGGAAGAAAATGGGACAGTGACGTACGGAGTTCGGATGTGAAAATAGACCGGATTTCGGGGCGTTACAGGTTGGTATCAGAGCTGATAGGTTATAAATCTTAGGTAAGAGTACCTAAGACTATAATCGTAGAAAGAATGATAAGAAGATCACCATGTGATCATAGTAAATCGTAGTAACAGATGAGCTGTTAAACGATGAATGATTTATAGCTAACGCTATGAATGAATGGTACTACGAAATAGTACGGGAAGAAGAACTCAGATTGAGTTTAGAAAGATAGCATACGAATTAAAAAAAAATTCGTACTAAGTAAAGAAAAGGTAGAAGTTGTAAAATTTCAATTGAGGACTCATGTGATGGCTGAGTTGTATGAACCTTTGTATGGGCAGAGGTTTGTGCTTCGTGTAACAACTACTCAGTTTATTACAGTGATAATCATTGGAATTGGTCGCGCTATTAAGATGTATATGACGAGAAGGTGAAGCTTTTCTCATGTATATACTTGATAGATAGAGAAGGTTAAGGTAGGTGCGAGTCTTGAAACTCATACTTATGGTAAGTATGTGACTCATAATAGTATGGTATGTTTTCGAATGTTTCAGCGAATGGACGCCAAAGGTCTGTCTGGATGTTCTTAAACTCATATTATTGTGGAAAGTTCCTGAACCCATAATGTGTGGTAAGTTGATGGACTGTACTAAGAAATAGGAATGTTTAGACTGAAAACGAAGTATTTTCAGTAGACTTAGCATTGAAGGTGCTAGAGAAGTTTAAGTATTGTCGCAGAAAGACAATGAAGGAAGATGGAGAATAGGATATTCCAAATCCTCTAGCTATGCTAGATTTCGAAGTTTATTCAAATCGTGCTGAATTGTACATTTTGAAAAAGAAAAGAATTGGTTCAACTTTTTGGAACCAATGGATTTTAAAAGAGCTATGCTTTTTATGTTTATGCCAATTGTTTCGGCTAGACAGAAATTGATTTAAAATATCAAAATAAATTTTATATCATCAGTGCATTTGATGCAAGGATGGTAAAAAGATGGAGTTGTTAATGCAATTAAACCTGGTATGGAATTTGATCAGAGGATCAATAACCTGCTATGGTATGATGTATAATAACGAAGTCATAAACTGACGAAGTCCTCAACGTACTGTGAACAGTATGGTATCACGACGTCATGAAACGTTTTGAAAAGAATTTAAAGAAATAGTCGAGGTCAAGCGAGTTGACTAGACGAATGTTTCAAGAAATATCCAAATTTTTGGTACTAAGTCTGAGGTGAACATACCCTGAAATGGGGTTATACGTTAGGCTGATCACCTACGTATGGAAGAGGTAGTTTACCTTCTTTGTGATTGTAAACTTACCGTGTAAGAAAGGTTTACGGCGAGAGGCTGTTTAACCTTGTAAGAGTTCATGGTCAATTTGACCCCTCAGCAAAAGAATGAAATGTTTTAAAGGAATCTTTATATTCCTAGTTATTCCTTTCGCTTCATGATTCTTGATAGGTTATGGAGGTTAGGAATGATGGAAAGATAAGAACTTCTTTGAAGAGAAGTTGAGGAGAAGGGTAAGCTAAAATTTCGAGGACGAAATTCTTTGAAGGATGGAAGAATGTGACAACCCGAAAAATCGGATTGTCAAGAATTTAAGTTAAAGAATTAGTTATTAATAAAATGAATTTTTATTAATACTATTCTGTGCTATGTGTTCATTAATCGTTCTATAACCTAAAATGATTATTAATCGGGAGGATTCTGGCTACGAGCTAGACTGAACGAGTAAGAATTTTCAAGACGAAAATGAAATTTTTTCGGGAAAAAATATTTTTCGGGGGAAAAGACGAAATAGGCACTATTCATCAGTTTCTGCTCGGAGATTTATTTTGAAATTTCGAGAAGTTATAGATTACGTTTAATTCTGAGACGTGATGGAATATTCAATAATATTTCAGTTATGGCAAAAACGAAGTTTTCGCCTGCGGACTCAAAACCTAAGGGTTAGGAAATGTGAGTTCCGAGAATGTTATGATCGCGTATAATAATTAGGTTTATTATGCGTGAGAAATACGAGTATGATACGAGTTATTATACGAGTATATTACGAAGATTAGTACGACGTATAATACGAATATTGTACGAACAATATACAAAGAGAATACGAGCATACGAGAATGGAATGCGTAGAATACGATTAGTCTTAATGGACTTTGTGTTCATAGACTTTTGTAGAATCCAATTGGACTTGGATTATGTCAAGCCCAATGATTTGTGAAGTTAAGCCCAAGTTAAGCCCAATAAGAATTAGGGTTAAGGCCCAAACCAAGAAAAGAAACCGCGGATCGAACCGATGGATAAACGGATGGGTAAAAAACCATTGGGGCAACCCATGGGGTGACCCATAGGCATGTGGGCCGGCCACTTGGCCACCAAGTAAGGGTGGTGGCCAAGTTAACTTGGTGGCTAAGTTGTTAAGGAGGTGGGAATAGTAAGGAGGTGGGGGCGAAATGACTATTTTTCCCTTAGCTTTGGTTTTCTATAAATAGAAACCTAGAATTTCATTTTCTAGGATTTTTGAAAATCCTACCTTGAGAGAGATAGAGAGAGCTCGGTTGGGAGAGAAGAGGAAGAGCATGATCATGAACGCTCGGATCAAAAGTGATCGTGAAATAGAAAAGCTAGCAAATCGCCGGCTTTGTCTAAATTAATTCTTGAACTTGTTTTATTGAATTCTTATATCATTGTCATCATCCTCATATTTATATTTTTTGAAAGTCATCTGTGGCCTGTAGTGCATTGATGGACTTGGTATGATTATGACCAGGGATTATTCGGTGTAATCATGACCGTAATGTTACAAATGATGTGGTAAAAATCCTCATTGGCCCGTAGTGCATTGATGGACAGTTGTTGGCATGATAATGAACATTAATGAATACACAAATATTCTTGGCCGTAGTGCATGTATAATTGTGGTCGTGATACTAAAGAATATCCTTGGCCGTAGTGCAGGGGTGATTCGATGATGTGAAATATTTATTAAGCTGAGTCTCAGCTATAACAGTGATGAAAAACCTTTTAAATCATAAAAGATAGTAGATTTTATTTTCTACTTGACTCTTTTAATGGATTGCTGGTTCCGCTGCAGTTAAACTTGATGTTTATTATATTTTATCAGTTTAACACTGTTGAAGGCTAATGATAATTTATTCTGCATTATCTTAGTCATAATATTTCTTACTGGGCTAGTTGAGCTCACCCTTTCTTTCACTGTTCTCTTCAGGAAATGAGAATATAGCTGGGACAAGTCGGGGAACGGAGTAATGGTCCAGAGGATAGCATTAGTAGTCCTCACTATTCTGTGAAATAGTGTGATAATAATTGTAATGAAGACTCCTTTTGAGTTTGTATAATCTCTAGTAGACAATATTTGTATTCAAACTCACAGTTTATGTTTTGTCGTATTGTACGCGACAGTTGTATTAGTAAGTTGTATTTGAATTCTGTACCATGTATCTAGCAACCCAAGATGGGTGATGTATACCTAATTTTGGGGCGTCACACCATTGAATTTACAATTCAATATTTTTAGCTTAAGTGCAAAGGTGAATTGATCAACATGGTTATAATTATGGTTTATATAGATTTTGAAATGATTATAAATTTCTTTGAGATGTGAATATCTTTGGCCCGTAGTGCAAAGATGAATTATTGTTGAATATCTTTGGCCCGTAGTGCAAAGATAAATTTATTAGTATGATTATGAACATGAACTGTGATTTGGTATAACCATGATCTTTGATGTTTCAGGTGATGAAAATTATCTTTGTCCTGGATGAGAAAAGGAATTTAGAACTACAATTATGATTATGAGTTATACATGTGATTGTGGACATGAATTGTTGATCCAAGATGGGTGATGTATACCTAATTTTGGGGCGTCACAGTTGGTATCAAAGCTTAGGGATATGATCCCTGGCTAAGATGTGAGAATAGTACTAGGAGGGGAGAGACGGGGAATTCCTTTGCTAGTATGACCTACCTAAGTTTATGTGCTATTTTATTGGTCGGTCAGAATATAGGGATAATATGTTACATGTCAATTAACCTTTTGTTTTGTGGCAGTATCTGAAAATGACATCCGAGAATGTTGAGAATAGCAATGGAGCACAGGCGACCGTTGATTCACCACATATCAATAATCAGGATAATGTGTATCAGGAAGGCGACAATCCTCATGCAAACAACAACACTGACCAAATGGTGAATGATCAAATGTTCAGAGGCTTTATGCAATTCATGCAACAGCAGGCGAGAGCGGCTCCTGTCCAAAACGTAGGTGGAAACACTGGAAACTCTCGGGCGATCACCGCTAAACAGTTCAAGGGGCTGGGACCACCGGAGTTTAAGGGAGAGCCAAAACCACTTATGGCGGAAGCATGGATAAAGCAGATCAGCAAGATATTTGATGTCTTGGGATGCTCCGAGGAGCAAAAGGTTCCCTTTGCCGCCTTTATGTTGCTCGGAGAGGTAGATTACTGGTGGGAATCGGTAAAACGTACTCAACCTGCTGTACTGAAGATATCTTGGGAGAAGTTTCAGGAGCTGTTCAACGACAAATACTTTCCCAAAAGTATTCGCCACATGAAGGAGGTGGAGTTTATCAAGTTGGAACAAAATAATATGACTGTGTCGCAATACGAGGCTAAATTTACGGAGTTATCCCGGTTTGCGTCCCACTTGGTGATTAATGAAGAGAGAATGACGCGAATATTTTTAAGAGGTTTGAAGCCGGAGATACGTCAACATCTTATTTCTCATAAACTATGTTTATATTTAGATGTTGTAAATAGGGCTCATTAGTGGAGCGCGATAACGAGTCAACGCAACTAAAAGAGAGCAGCTGGCAAAATTATAATACCAGCGAGAGTAGTCATCGAAGCGGTGACAACAAGCGTGGAGGGTATCAACAGGCCAGAAATGGTAACCACTTCGGTGGTAATCAGGGCCAAAACAATAAGAATGGACATTTCAAGAAGAGGAGATTCAACAATGATGGAAAGACGTCAGCACCAGCACCCGTTGTTAAGGAAGGAGAAAGACCACCTATCATATGCTTCAAATGCAGAGGGGAGGGACACATCAGTCCAAATTGCGCGATGCCGTCTAAAGCATGTTATAATTGTGGAAGAGAAGGTCACTTAGCCCGATTTTGTCGTTCACCGAAGATAAATTCAGCTAGGATGGAGGCACCAAAGGCCGTCCCAGAAAGGTCAAAGTCGGTAGTGCAAGGGAGAGCGTTTGTTGTGACCTCCCAGAAAGCAAGGAACCCGAATGAGGTCATCACGGGTAAGCTTATCATAAACTCTAACGAAGTCTATACTTTTTTTTATACCGGTTCTACCCATTCTTTTATTTCTCCTACTTGCGCTCATCGATTAAATTTGACTCCGGAGAAATTAGACTTTGACTTATCTATGGAAACTCTGTTGTGAGAAACCTTCATTACATCCACTGTTTATAAATCTTGTTTGGTTCAAATCGGTACCCTCACATTACCTATCGATCTTATTTCATTAAAAATACTTGCATTTGACGTGATTCTAGGGATTGATTGGTTAACTACTCATCATGCAAAAATTGATTGTTTTCGTAAGGTTGTTAGCTTTCATATTCCTAATCAACCTATTATGCGAATTCAAGCGACCAAACCATTAAAATCAATCACGGTCATCTCAAGCCATAAAGCTATTCGTTTATTGAAAAACGGATGTCAAGCTTTCTTAGCTCACGTCACAGATCTAAACAAAAATACGTCAGTTTTGAATGATATTTCTGTTGTTAATAAATTTCCTGACGTATTCCCCGAAGAACTTCCTGGCCTACCCCCAGAGCGTGAAATTGAACTTTGTATCGACCTTGAACCCGGTACAAAACCCATTTCCAAAGCCCCATATCGAATGGGTCCTATTGAACTTCAGGAGTTAAAGACCCAACTGCAGGAATTGTTAGACATTGAATTTATTTGTCCTAATACTTCTCCTTGGGGTGCTCCTGTTCTATTCGTGAAGAAGAAAGATGGGAGTCTGCGACTTTGTATTGATTATCGGGAGTTGAATCATGTCACCATAAAAAATAGGTATCCATTGCCACGTATTGATGACATGTTTGACCAGTTGCAAGGAGCCAAATTCTTTTCAAAGATTGATCTTCGTTCCGGATTTCACCAATTGAAGATTAGAACCGATGACATTCCAAAGACGGCTTTCAGAACTCGGTACGTGCATTATGAATTCCTAGTCATGTCCTTTGGATTGACTAATGCTCCTGATGCCTTCATGGATATGATGAACCGAGTATTCAAGGAATATTTGGATCACTTTGTGGTCGTCTTTATTGATGACATCCTTATTTATTCCAAAAGCCGTGAAGATCATGAGCAACACTTGAGACTGACACTCCAAAAGCTTCGTGAATATAAGCTTTATGCCAAGTTGAAGAAATGCGAGTTCTGGCTTGAGGAAGTAGCATTCCTTGGGCACGTGGTATCAAGTCATGGAATATCTGTTGACCCAGCAAAGATTGAAGCTATTCAAAGCTGGGAGCAACCTAAATCAGTGACCGAAGTACGTAGCTTTCTCGGTTTAGCAAGTTATTATCGGAGATTCGTGGAAGGATTTTCTCGAATCGCTACTCCATTGACTCAGCTGACTCGGAAAGATACAAAGTTCGGTTGGAGCGAAGAATGTGAGAAGAGTTTTCAAGAACTCAAGAGGAGACTCATTTCAGCACCTGTTATGACAATACCATCTGGCTCGGAGGGATTTGTCATCTACAGTGATGCTTCGGGAAAAGGGTTAGGATGTGTTCTCATGCAACATGGAAAAGTCATAGCCTATGCCTCGCGACAACTCAAAGAATATGAGAGGAATTATCCTACTCATGATCTAGAGTTGGCAGCTGTTGTCTTTGCACTTAAAATTTGGAGGCATTACTTGTATGGGGAGAAAGTGGAGATCTTTACGGATCATAAAAGCCTCAAATATTTCTTCACTCAAAAGGAACTCAACATGCGACAACGACGTTGGCTTGAACTGTTGAAAGATTATGATCATACCATCCAATACCATCCTGGAAAAGCGAACATGGTAGCTGACGCATTGAGTAGAAGATCATATGCAAGTACGAGTGCGATATTGTCAACGCAAAGGCCCATTTTGTGTGACTTGCAAAGGATGGAGATAGAGTTAAAGACTTTAGGGACGCATGTGATGATGACGAATATACGAGTAGAACCGACTTTAATCGATAAAGTTAAAGCTGCTCAAGCTACAGACCTGGAGCTGATGCGTATGAGGAAGAAAGTGCAAGGTGTTATACCGGAAGCAAGAATCGATGAAGAAGGAATACTTCGAGTCAACTATAGAATTTGTGTTCCTAACGACCTCGATTTAAAGTATAAAATCATGATGGAGGCGCACAACACACCATTTGCAATCCATCCTGGTAGTACAAAAATGTATCATGATATTCGTCATACATTTTGGTGGAGCAATATGAAGAGAGAGATAGCGTTGTTTATCTCAAGGTGTCTAACTTGTCAACGAGTTAAAGCGGAGCATCAAGTACCAAAAGGTCCATTGCAACCACTTGAAATTCCAGAATGGAAGTGGGAGCACATTACCATGGATTTCGTTACCGGTCTTCCTAAGGTTTCTCAAGGCATAGATGCGACTTGGGTCATTGTTGATAGATTGACCAAGTCTGCTCATTTCTTACCGATACGAGAAACTTATACACTTGAACGTCTTGCTCGTATGTACATAAACGAGATTGTAAGACTGCATGGTATGCTGGTATCCATAGTTTCTGATCGAGACCCAAGATTCACTTCACGATTTTGGGTTAGTTTGCAAATAGCTATGGGCACAGACTTACGATTTAGCTCGGCATATCATCCTCAGACGGACGGACAGTCAGAGAGGACTATTCAAACTCTTGAAGATCTATTAAGACTCTGTGTCCTTGATTTCAATGGAAGTTGGGACAAGTTCTTACCATTGGTGGAGTTTTCTTACAACAACAGTTATTTAGCAAGTATTGGCATGGCTCCATTCGAAGCGTTGTATGGAAGAAAGTGTCGTTCTCCAGTATGCTGGGATGAGGTGGGTGAAGCAACGTTGTTGGGACCGGAGTTGGTACGTATGACTACGGAAAAGATTCAAACGATCCGACAACGTATAAAAACCTCACAAAATCGACAAAAGAGTTATGCTGATCTTCATCGAAAGGACGTGGAATTTGATATAGGAGATCATGTGTTGTTACGTGTTGCTCCATGGAAAGGAGTTACAAGATTTGGAAAGAGAGAAAAACTCAATCCTCGATTCATTGGCCCATTTTTAATCCTCGATCGAGTAGGAACTGTGGCCTATAGACTCGCTTTACCGCCATGTATGTCTCGTGTTCATAACGTTTTTCACATATCCATGTTACGTAAATATGTGAAAGACACGAACCACATTATTGAGTTAGAACCGGATGAAATAGCGAAAGATTTGACGTATGAAGAGGTTCCTGTTCAAATCTTGGATAAGAAGGAACATATTCTACGCTCCAAAGTTATACCTCAAGTTAAAGTTTTGTGGAGAAACCACGATGTTGAGGAAATAACTTGGGAGTTAGAATCTGAAATGAAATTAAGGTATCCTTACATCTTCGACATACCAGGTACGTACCCTAATTTCGAGGGCGAAATTTCATCAGAAGGGGAGGTTGTAAGACCCCAACTTTTATAAATAAAGATGAATTTTCTATAAATATTATTTTTGAATATTATGGAATAAATTTGATATAATGTTATAGTTGTGGGTAATATTTATAAATTTTGCAAAGTAAGCAAGTTGTTATAAAATATTCGTTTGGTCGGGAAATATTCTTTTTGTCGGGGAATATTCGTTTGGTCGGGGAATATTCGTTTGCAAAGTACGACGGCTCAATCATTGGTGGACCCCACAACGAAAGTATTGCCGTAGTTAGAAAACGACAAAATTATCTTTCTATTAAAATAACGGCAGAGGTGTTACCGTTAAAACTGTTGAACTACCCGGTAGTAAAAGTACAGTAATACGCGTGGTTGCATAGTAGCACACGGTATTGATTATTGATGCTTACGTGAGAAGTCACTCAGCTATACTCAATTATTGCTACAGTAATTGCTGCATCATATCTCTTATACTAGTGATAACCCGTGCCTGAAGGCACAGCATAACGAAAAATTAAATTAAAATTTGAAAAATATTACGTTATCTAAAGACACATATCACCACAACAATTAATACATACTCAATCATCAATACATATCCAACCACCAAAATATCGAGCTAGTCGGTACTAATTTTAAAAAATTTCGGCAAAATTTCCTTTAAAAATAGATATTGAAAAAATTATAAACCTGTCTACAAAAATTACAATCATCAATACATATCCAAACCACCAAAAAAATCATCATTCCATACCCAAAAATTATCATAACCATGTACAATTAGTTAACTTTACAAAAGACAACGTACAGAAAATAGAGAAACAACATGTTGCATAAGACCCATTATTTTAGAGCTTACACCAAGTATCCTTCAATGTATACCTGAAAAAAATTGAAATATAAAATTTATCAAAACATTGAGTCAAAATAAAACAACTGTAAATTCGAAACATAAGAACCCTTACTTTACCCTGAATTATCTAAAAAACAAATGACAAGGCAACAAATAACATTCATCCATGTGATACCGAAAATTTGAGTAAATAACAAAACACTGATGAGTGATGACGTATAAATGAGTTATTGCTATGATACATTTAGGATCAAGTACTCAAGTAGAAACTATAGAAGTAATCGAACAAACCCTCTCCCTCCTCCTTAGATCTGCGTCTCAACCTGCGAGTTCTTTCTCTTTTTTCTTCGGATCCTGCAAAATTATCCAAAAACATACTCAGACTGCCAACAATATTTAAGACAAGTACATGAATTAGAAATAGCAATGTCATTACATTCATGGCATCCAATGGTATATCCACAGTTGCATCATGCTTTTGGCCAAAACCTAGGGTATTAACAACCATTTGAGGAATACGTGACTTTGATCCAGGAGCAGCATTCCCATTCTGCAACAAATACCAATATATATAGAAAACATTTAAAAAAACATATACAAAGAAAAGTAAATAACATCCAAACTGCATCCCAAAACTATCTCAAGTCATAAATGATTATATAAAGTCATCTAGAAAATCGATCGAGGCATTTCTAGAACTATTGTCCAGTAATAACGCATTTAATTAAAACTTCATGCTTTTGTGTGTTTCTCTAGCAATTCTCAGTGGGGATAGATACACTTGTTCATTCTTTTCACCTTGCCCTACATTAGAATCTCTTCCACATCTCCTACTCTATGATTGAAGATAGACCCCGGCATTGTAGATACTCAATACATATGTCGTTCCACCAGTTGGAAAACCATACTCGCCGACACTATCTGCAATCCCCAACTATCATCTGCGTGCAAAGATCTCACCATCGATGGCACCATCTTCTCCAAATTTGGTGCCACCGGCATTCCAAAACATCATCATCTTCCAACACCACTATTGGTTCTACCACTACTGTGAAAAGCCAACACCCACTAATTACTGTTCTTCGATGATTTGTGTGAAAAACTCCACAATGGTACACATTGTTATCGTTATGGGTGTTAATTTTATTTTTGAAACTATAGATAGATCATAGATCCCTGGGAAATTAGAAAAGAGGAAAAAAATAACATTGAGGAAATAATGCTTAACGGGCGACACCTCTGTTAATTTTTATTTTTTCAACAGATTGGACTGAATTTACAGAATCTATAATGTTAGAGGACCAACTAAGTTAATTTATAATGTTTGAGGGTCAAATAAGTTACAAAATTAATTAGTAGACTAAATGTGAAAAATATGTATATAGTTAGGGGACTCACAACGGGATTATCCCTTTAATTTTTGACAAAAGTTCAGATCCTTGGTGCCAAGCATGACAAATGAGACCACTCAATCAAGTTTGACAGTAGTCAACTCAAACACACAACAAAGATTAGGCATTTCTCTCACTAAAGCACCATACATTAGCATTAGGCTTCCACAATGATGTAGGACAACTTTTGGAGATGAATACTTGTTGAAAATCTTTGATAAAACAATGAAAAATTAACTCGGGTGAGGCTCTGCGCCTCACTACCCCCAAGGATCATTTACTTGGGTGATGTTCCACGTACCACTACTCCAAGGATTTCTCAACCGTGGAAGAGAGGAAAATACCTCATAACTAAATATCAATAATCTATTTTGTAGTGTTATTAACTTGTGGGGGATTACATCAATATTTGTAGACTCAAGTCACAAATATTACTTGGGAAATAATAAAAGAGATAAACGACTAAAATACCCATATGAAATATTAAAATCCTAATAATATCATTCCAACTTGCAATACAAACAGAGTAAGGTGTGTGTTTATATTCTAACAGATGTATACAAATATACATGTTAGCCTATGACTGTAAATACTGAGTAAGGTGTGTGTTTATATTCTAACAGAGCAATAATCCAACAACGAAAAACAAAAATAACCAAAAAAGAAAAAATAATGGAATTGGGCTCACCTTATTATTGTCCATTAAAGGGGAAGGCAAGAGAGAAAGAGGAAGTGAATTTGAGCGGCAAAGGCCTGGGAGAGTGAAGACTGTGAAGTGAAAGAAAGCCCTTATAATTACTTAATGAATCGTAGGTGTGCCTGATCAGTTTTGACCTGCAAAAAACTGAAGGTGGGCTGTTGTGTTGAGTAATGTATCTAAAACTGTTGTGGACTCTCAGTTCCATAATAGAACTGAGAGTCCAACAATTAATACAAAAAGAGTGATGAAGGGAAAAATGAATCCAGTCATAGTTTCTTTATGAAGCAAACATTAGTGTGCTTCTCATTCCCAACTTAAAATTAGTTCTTGACAGCTTTGAGCAATTAATTGTTTGACGATAGTGGGCTCATATTTATTAAAGATGTTAAACAGGGAATTGACAAATTTTCTTTAAAAAATCTTTGCAGCTAACCATCACACATCGTCATAATCCAGCATAAATTTTCACAAAGTATTACAAATGAGAGATAAAAAGTACCTGGTCCGGAATCAACACACCAAAAGATTTTGAAATCGATTTAGTGACATCAGAAATCAGTGGATAGTTCAGATCACCCAACCTCCAGACTTTCTATCGGTTTGAACCCATGCAAGGTGGGAGAACTACAAAAAACAACAACATAAATTTATCTTACAATGTTATTAAAGGTTTCCAACAAATAAGAAATTTAGATTACAACGGATATTGGTTAATGACAATAAAACACTTGCACAATTCAATCTACCAACATGATAGACCAAATAGATTTTCTTTTATCATTTCAGAAACAACATATAAGAATAAGTTGATAAGCAACAAAGACTACCTATTGCAGAGATTTTAAGGAAATCCCTTCTCCAACACTGTAGACAAAGATTGGCACCAATTACAGTATTATTTAGACCTAAATTCTAGTGTTCAGACTCAGGAAGCACATTTGCACATTACAAGTAAAATTGTATATGATGTGGACTTAAAGTTAGGGGTGCAAAATTAACTACTCAACTTTCTATAGGGTTTTACATTCTGCCTCATAAAAACAAATAACCCATGTAATTAAAGAAAATCAAAACTTGTAACCATAAAGCCGATTTCTCACAATTTTGAAATTACATAGGAAAATCACCCACCACACTGTCTATTGAAACACCCAAAATCTCTATATTTAACTTCTCGAATTTGGCATGACGGTCACTAAAAGCAGTAATCTCTACACAAAAAATAACAGGAAGACAAGGAGGATAAATATATATGCGGCTATTATAAATCTTCATTGTGTATTTAAAACTTTAAAGTACATAGTTGAATAACCAATTTACCTGTTGGGCAAACAAAGGTGAAATCCAGTGGATGGAAAAAGAGAATTACATCTTTCTTTCCAATGTAATCGGAGAGTTTAACCTGCGAGCACAAACCCCTAAAATTAGAAGCCCATAAAATTAGAATAAAAGTAAAATATTTGAAAATGTGACTAAGGCCCCAAAATGCAGTGTATCATATCTTAGATTTATTTTTCTAATCCTTGACAGAGCATTACAAAGAAAAATGAATTGACTGATCACAGATACCAATTGATTTAGCATACAGAAAAAAAGCACAATCACCCCATGAGTACAGCTAAAAACACTCCATGGAAAGAAATTTGATCAAGTATCTTTTTTAGTGTTTGATAAACCAAAGGCTAAATGAAATAGCACAGCATAACTAACATTGTAAAATTCACAGCGTTGATTAGAATAACCATACAAACCCATACCCGCCTGATTCTATGAGCAAGAATACTAATTGAGACAAATCATGATTATTCCTCACACAGAGTTTACAAGTTCAATTGTATAAATCAACTATCAAAACATCACCATTAATCATTAAAACTCATTTCTGATCAAACACAACATCTGCTTCAAAGTCTGGTGCTACATTTCCAACCAATGGGAGTTCACTCTAAACAATGAGGAATAATAATTGTATTAACTAAACCCTAACATTCGACAATGCAGCCTAAAAATCACTATAATTCTTTTTACCGATTCTCCTAACGTTTAGTCAATTAAACTAAAAATTTAATAGTGTAAATCGATTCCTCTTTCAAAGAAAATGAAGAGCTATGTATAAATGCAAACACAAACATAACACTATAATATGCTAAATGCCAAAGTTAAAAGCTCAAAGCAATAATATGAGCAGTGAGCTCCACTTGTAATAAACGGAACAATGCAAGATTTTCACGGAACATCACTTGTAGCTAGAAAATGTACTGCAATCAACTAAGCAAGTAATTAAGTAATAACACAAATCGTGCAATAGATAACAACATAGTAGAACAAACCTGCAGCTTGAGCCTTAACCGATCTGGCCTTGGCGGATGACCGGAACACACTTTCAACACTGGTTCTCACACGGCCAAGCTCAACCCCCATAGAAACTGAATTAAGGCACAATCCAAAGCAAGAGCCCCTCTAAATCATGTGTAAAAGTGAACTTCTCTTCCTTAAATCTCAAAATCCTGGTAAAACCCCGTGATTTTGAAGGTCGAAACCTAAGTTTCCTTTCACACCAAAACTTGATGCCTGCAAAATATACTAAATTTATTACTATAAACGAAAAAGTCAACGAAGTAAATAAACATTTTGTACAGTAACGTAAAATTGTTTAATAAAAAGTAATAATAATGTCATACTTGAAAAACACAGAAATTTGAATCAAAATGCAACAAGAATGATTGAAAAGTTTAAAACAGGAAGTTGCAAATTCAAATCGAATAAACTGAAATTTTGATCGTTTGTTTAATTAAGGTGTTGACGACTGATGAACTATGGTCGGTACAAGGTGGAAAAGCTCCAGATCTTTCACAAGTAAAGGACACCATTAATGCCATAATTGCTTCTCAAAGAAATGCAACCTACCTAGGCCCTTGCTAGCTACGTTCGTTCTACTCCAGGAAATTAAGTAGTGATCAAGAAGAATTAATTAGGAACCAAATAATATATTATATTCAACCACATTTTTTGATCATTGGCTTAGAAATAATTAAAATTATATCAATTTTTGGTTCAAGTAACTGTCCGTACTATCAGAATTATCTTGTAATATGAGTGTATCCAGCAAGTGAGACTATTCCACAGTTATCTCCTTTGTTCAGTTCTTTTTATTTTATTTTTGGGATATGAACAGAGCTTGTTTCCTAGACCTCATTCTAACCTTCATAGGAGTTCTCTTCACTTCCTTCTTAATAAGCATCCAAACAATAACCATAGAAATTGTAAACTACAGTTGCATTAAACTGCTATCAAATTAAAATCTCAATCCATGGGGCAAAATTTATGGGGACTATTACCTTGACGGAGACCCTTGACGGAGACGGTGGGCGTGGGATGAACATGATCATATGAATGATCATATGAAATTACGACGTAATCGGCCAAAACGACGACGTTGTTATGGATTTCCTCTGAGACACACTTCATCCCCGGCGCCGGTAAGCTCAGCCATATGCCGTCACTTTAGGTCGCTCCCACCCCTGCTCACGTTAGGTCGCTCCCCCATCCTTTCCCCCATACCAAGATAATCGACGTGGAGAATCCAGTGGGCTGGTGGGTATCGTAATGGAAGTCGAGGAAGAGGAGAGCCAAGAGGAGATGGTCTTAGATCTTCGTTGATCTCTGCTTCGGGTTTCTCTCTACTCTGCGTGATGGGATGGGTATGAGAGATTTGGGGCTGTAATTAGGGTTGGGTATGAGAAATAAAAGATTTAGGGGAGTTGAGAGGGATCGAGTTGGCTGGGTCTGAGAGTCTGTGTCTAAAATAGAGAGAGAGCGCATTTAAAATTTGAAAGGGAGAATGACGTGCATATTGGATGTGACGTTTATGTATTTCTCTCTCTGCTCTATTTTATATAATAGATTATTGATTCAATTATTGTCACAGTATCATCTGTATAATATGTTATATTATTAAATCAATAATTGAGACGACAAGTTATAAATGATTAATAATTGTTGAAATATTAAATATGTGTTGATTAAAAATAAAATGATTTATTGTAATATTTATTCAATCCTTGATGTATATAAAGAGTCTGTTATGAGACGTTTGTGGTAAGTTTGGTTATTTTATGGGGGGCCCATATGTCATCATCTAAGAGTCTCTTCGTCAATAGTAATTACCTTCGTCAATAGTAATTATCTTCGTCAATAGTAATTACCTTCGTCAATAGTAATTACCTTCGTCAATAGTAATTACCTTCGTCAATAGTAATTACCTTTACCAGACGTTAAACCACTTGTCGTTTCATATTACAGGCGTCGAACCAATTGTCGTTTCACATTACAGGCGTCAAACCACTTTTATTTTCACATCACCAGTCGTCAAGCCACTTGCTTTTTTACATGGCAAGTGCTAAGCTAGAAATCTTCTATAAATAGAGGCCTAGTGCTTCATTATTTTTCACGAATTCATTCAAGCTATAGAGAGAGAAAGTATAGAGAGAATAAGAGAGAAAGAAGAAGAGTATTCTGTTACTACACTACTGCAATATTCAATCTCCTGCTAAAGTAAGGGGTGTTATTCTTTCTTATTTATGAAGAGAATTGTTGTTATTACATTGCTTATTATTCTGTTGGAATAAACTGTATACGCGGTTTACCCTATACTTGGTGACATTCTTCTATTATTATGTTGGAACATCTTGTCAGTGTGTTTTACACCGGACCTGGTTCCATCTTTATTATTATTCTGTTGAAATATCATGTCTGTGTGTTTTACACCGGACCTGGTTCCGTCTTTATTATTATTCTGTTGGAACATCCTGTCTGTGTGTTTTACGCCGGACCTGGTTCCATTCTTTACTATTCTGTTGGAATATCCTGTCTGTGTATTTTACGCCGGACCTGGTTCCATGATTTATTATTCTATTGGAATAACCTGCATGTGCGGTCTATCGCATTCATGGTGATTTCTTTTGTTATTTCATTCTTTATTATACTCAGTTGGTTAAAACTTTGACTTCTATACTCCATGAAATTAGTGGAATATCCTTGATATTTGCACTTCATCCAGTATCCTTTCATGGAAATATTCTTCTAAGTATTCTTAAATTTTACTCTACAAAGCAGTATCATGTTGACAGTTTGGATGTTATTGGTTCCTGGATAAATTAATTCTTGAACTTGTTTTATTGAATTCTTATATCATTGTCATCATCCTCATATTTATATTTTTTGAAAGTCATCTGTGGCCTGTAGTGCATAGATGGACTTGGTATAATTATGACCAGGGATTATTCGGTGTAATCATGACCGTAATGTTACAAATGATGTGGTAAAAATCTTCATTGGCCCGTAGTGCATTGATAGACAGTTGTTGGCATGATCATGACCATTAATGAATACATAAATATTCTTGGCCATAGTGCATGGATAATTGTGGTCGTGATAATAAAGAATATCCTCGGCCGTAGTGCAGGGGTGATTCGATAATGTGAAATATTTATTAAGCTGAGTCTCAGCTATAACAGTGATGAAAAACTTTTTAAATCATAAAAGATAGTAGATTTTATTTTCTACTTGACTCTTTTAATGGATTGCTGGTTTCGCTGTAGTTAAACTTGATGTTTATTATATTTTCTCAGTTTAACACTGTTGAAGGCTAATGATAATTTATTCTGCATTATCTTAGTCATAATATTTCTTACTGGGCTTGTTGAGCTCACCCTTTCTTTCACTGTTCTCTTCAAGAAATGAGAATATAGCTGGGACGAGTCAGAGAACGAAGTGATGGTCCAGAGGATAGCATTAGTAGTTCTCACTATTCTGTGAAATAGTGTGATAATAATTGTAATGAGGACTCCTTTTGAGTTTGTATAATCACTAGTAGACAATATTTGTATTCAAACTCATAGTTTATGTTTTGTCGTATTGTACACGACAGTTGTATTAGTAAGTTGTATTTGAATTCTGTACCATGTATCTGGCGACCCAAGATGGGTGATTTATACCTAATTTTGGGGCGTCACACCATTGAATTTACAATTGAATATTTTTAGCTTAAGTGCAAAGGTGAATTGATCAACATGGTTATAATTATAGTTTATATAGATTTTGAAATGATTATATATTTCTTTGAGATGTGAATATCTTTGGCCCGTAGTGCAAAGATGAATTATTGTTGAATATCTTTGGCCCGTAGTGCAAAGATAAATTTATTAGTATGATTATGAACATGAACTGTGATTTGGTATAACCATGATCTTTGATGTTTCAGGTGATGAAAATTATCTTTGTCCTAGATGAGAAAAGGAATTTAGAACTACAATTACGATTATGAGTTATACATGTGATTGTGGATAGGAATTGTTGGTTGATACTACAGGGATAAAACATTGTTGGTGGACTTTTAACATAGAGAAGATAATAGATTTTATGGTCTATTTGACTCTTCTAATGGATTGCTCGTTCCGCTGCAACTATGGTTGAAAAGTTTTATCATATGCCATATGTTCTAAATCTCTGATTTATTATTGATGAAGGCCGTTGATAATTTAATTATCTTTAGTCATGATATTCTTTACTGGGCTAGTTGTGCTCACCCTTCTGTTTCACAATTCCTTTCAGGTAATAAGGGTGTAGCTGGGTCGAGCGGGGGTAACAAGGGAATAGAACGGTGGTCATCATTTAGTAGTTATATTTGGTGAATCAACTAGGGTGAGGCGAACCCAACGCTGGAAGGGTGTTTTGCCACTATCATACAAGATGTCTAATGACATACAACCTCGTGTCATCATAAGACATGGTTGTGCTCATCCACTTGCTGAGTATATTTACGAGCACTACCTATATAATCTTGGTGTTTGTTTGAAGTATAATTCTCATTTAGAGACAGTGGAGATAATGATATGTCAAGAAAAGACTCATCATTGGGAAGAATATGATAGTAATCTTCTCGTTTTTCTTTCGGACACGAGTCACATGTTGGTATATATTTGTATCCAAACTCACAACATATGTGTTGTTGTATTTTGTACGACAATTGTTGTAATAAAGTTGTAGTTATTTTCTGTACCATGTATTTGGCGACTCAGAATGGGTTGGATGGAATGGACCTATTTTGGAGTTGTCACATTTGGTATCAGAGCTTAGGGATATGATCTCTGACGGAGATCCGGGATTAGAACTAGGAGGGGAGAGATGAATAAATCATTCTCTAGTGTGTCCTACCTAAGCTTATTTGTTGGTCAGTCATAATATGGGGATATTATGTGATATGTTAATTTGTTTAATTAACCCTTGTTTTGAAGCTGTGTTCTAGAATGATATCTGAAATACCGGAGATGAGCAATGGAGAAATTATGAGGACAGGGAAGCTGGAATCTAAAATGAAAGCAATGTATTCTAAACTCTTGAAATACCAGGTACGTAAATTTCGGGGATGAAATTTCATAAGGAGGGGAGATTGTAAGACCCCAAATTTTATGAATTAAAAGTATTCAATTTTCCTATTTAGTAAATGGTTAAATTGATAAAAGGTTAAAGTTAAGGGTGATATATGAATTTTTTTAAAATACGCAAGTGGTTATAAAATATTTATTGTTGTCGGGGAATATTCGTTTAGTCGTAGAATATTCTTTCTGTCGGAGAATATTCGTACGACAGTGCAGTCATTTGTGGGCCCCATAACAGAATAACTGTCGGATGAAGAAAACGATAAATTTGAATTTTTACAAATAACGGCGTAGTTGTTACCGTTAACACTGTTGGAATACCTGGTGGTTAAAACACAGTAATACGCGTTATTGCACAGTAGCACACGGTATTGCACAGTATTTTTGAATTATTGATTCTTACGTAAGAAGGCACTACTCAATAATTGTTACAGTAATTACTGTTCAATATTTTATTTTATTGATTCAATAATTGATGCGTTGAAATTTTATATTATTGTTGCTCAATAATTGTCATTGCATATCATCTCCATTATTAGATCAATAATTCATATTATTTGGAATAATATTATTAGATAGCATTATTGGCAATGTCTAGAAAGTTCTGTCAAGGAGAGGTTTGGTCACCTAATTGCGCGCCAGTAAGGAGAAATCCTTATCGGAAAACCCCCTCTTTCCTGGGAACTGCCTGGTTGACATTATTGTGATTCTGTAATATTATTTGTGAATAATTAATTATTGATTTATATGATAATGAAATATTTATTTGATGTGGATATAAATGATGGATTTATTTATGTGGTTATAAATGAAGGAATTAATGTTGAGGTATTTTATCAGTATTTTGTCGAATTGGAGGTATTAAAAGATCAAATCGGTGTTCTTACAGCTTTATTGTGTGAGTTATAATTGTTAATCTGACCGTTGGATCGTTGTAATTTTTGGATATGTTATACATATATAAGTTGAGTATATGTCCACAAATTTTGAACCGTTAAAAATGAACGAATGATTTGTTATGGATTTTAAGAGGTGACTGATTCGAAAATTAGGTTTATAAATAATTTTGTTAGAAAATTCTAGAAATGGGTGGGCTCCACTTTTGGTTGTTGGGGAAGATGGCTGATTTTTGGTGGGTAGAATAGTAGCAGGTAAAGCCATCAGGTTGCAGGTTAAGTCTGCTTCGGCGTGCTAACATTTTCTTATAAATAGAGGGCAAAGTTAGAATTGAAAATCATACCAGAAACATAAGCTTTCTCTCTTTCTCTCTCTAGATTATCAAGTGTATTTTGTGAGTATTTAGATATGTCGACGTCGGGATTTTTGGGTGTCCCTTTCCGTTACTTGTTCTTTGGTGTTCTCATTTTTAGGTGAGATTTGTGTGAAAAAACAAGTGAAAAAGGCCCGACATGTATAATGTCGACGATGGGACTGTTAAGAGTCGCCAGTTGATTTTTTAAATGGTTGTACCAACACAACCGAGAAAAGGTTTGCACATTGACCCAGTGATGTGACACTGATATACGGGTCGGCGAAACCGAGATTCATTTTAGGGTCCGGGGACTTGGTTATGCGGTGGGAAGGTGTTAGGCACCCCCCGACATCCGTGTTACCACGGTGACCACCTCTTTTCAAGAAACTATTATATGAGAGTGTGTGTGTGTGTGTGGGTCAATGTGCTATTTATATGAAAGTTGTGCGAGGCCTTGTTCGAACCTATATACACAGAATTTGAATTTATGTAAAAATTCAGTTTTTAGCAAGATATGTCAATGATGTTTTATAAAAGAGGTTTTTCAAACCCTGATGCTCAATAGTAATTGAGGCCTTTTACACTTCCATTTTTATTAAGTGAACGGCTGGATTGATTTTATTTGACGAATGCGAGGCATCCGTATGAAAAATAATATATATATATATATATATATATATATATATATATATATATATATATATATATATATATATACAAAAATAATGTCGACTTCCTCGTGGGTATGTAAACCATCTGAGAAAATACAGACATCGTAGAATAATTTACAAGCTGCTTACAGCTGGAAATGTCCATCACGGGAACCGAATCTAGATCCAATGGGATGAATCTGTGATCACATGATTCCTAGGCTCACAAAATATTGTAATTTGTATAAAAGTAATAAGCAGGTATATATATAAAAGCGGTAAATATATATATACAGACAGGATCACCAACCACGAAATACATCCATGGGGGATCAGAAATATAAATAAAGCTGTAAATACGGTCAACCGCCACGAAGGAAACTCCAGGCACATAGAGAAGATAATAGATTTTATGGTCTATTTGACTCTTCTAATGGATTGCTCGTTCCGCTGCAACTATGGTTGAAAAGTTTTATCATCTCCCATATGTTCTAAATCTCTGATTTATTATTGATGAAGGCTATTGATAATTTAATTATCTTTAGTCATGATATTCTTTACTGGGCTAGTTGTGCTCAACCTTCTGTTTCACAATTCCTTTCAGGTAATAAGGGTGTAGCTGTGTCGAGCGGGGGTAACAGGGGAATAGAACGGTGGTCATCATTTAGTAGTTATATTTGGTGAATCAACTAGGGTGAGGCAAACCCAACGTTGGAGGGGTGTTTTGCCACTATCATACAAGATGTCTAATGACATACAACCTCGTGTCATCATAAGACAGGGTTGTGCTCATCCACTTGCTGAGTATATTTACGAGCACTACTTATATAATCTTGGTGTTTGTTTGAAGTATAATTCTCATTTAGAGACAGTGGAGATAATTATATGTCAAGAAAAGACTCACCATTGGGAAGAATATGATAGTAATCTTCTCGTTTTTCTTTGGGACACGAGTCACATATTGGTATATATTTGTATCTAAACTCACAGCATATGTGTTGTTGTATTTTATACGACAATTGTTGTAATAAAGTTGTAGTTGTTTTTTGTACCATGTATTTGGCGACTCAGAATGGGTTGGATGGAATGGACATATTTTGGAGTTGTCACATCAATGTACCAAACTCATATCAAATATAATCCACAATTGAAAGAATACACATGAACACCCAAATTACCTAAACCACTATATGTCTGTGTGATTTACAAATAATTAGGGTTTAAGCCCAAGTTCTCAATTGACTACGAGTGATGCCTCGGTATATGTCTATCCTAAGTACGAATCATACATTCCATCACAACATAGAACATTTAAACACATGCTATAAAGATCAGATCTAAACACATACGTCGTCTTTCAAGTTCATATGAATTATCACAATAATCGATGGCCAATCAACTAGGCAAATAAGCATGAATCTTAATAGACAATCTCATAACAATCAATAAGGCTAACAATGAAGTATATCAGATTAAACTAGGCATAGAATCCATTGCAATCCCAAAACAGAATTTAACTCATAGTTGAATCAAATCTATCATCCACATATGGAATAAACATCATAAGATTATAAATAAGAATCAAAGAGAAGATAACAGTAAAGAATTAAAGTGCAAATCTGTTCTCCTGCTCCAAGATGGAATCTTTAATGCTTCCCAATTGCTTCAAGTCTTCAATCTAATCCACTCTAGAAATCACTACTCTAATCTACTCTAATATAAAACCGAAACCAAAAAGAAGAAAGCAAATAGTGATGGCTTATTAATCCCCCAAGGGGTGGTATCTCTTCCATATTGATGATAGTCTAATATATAAGCCGTAGTTTTCACCCCCCTACTCAGGTACGCTTCCAATTTCAAAATTAAAATAAAATTAATTAATAGCCGCAGAGGTCGCGCGTTGTCCCTATGTGAATGTGGCACGGGTGCACGTTCTTCAAAATGGGCTATGTCCGGTTGCTTACGCGGGCGCGCGTGTTAAAGCCTGTATAGCCGCGCAGCTTCTGTAGTTTGAATTCTCAGGTTTTGCTACTCCTTCTGCTTCTGTGTCATGCTGCTACTGATGCTTTGACATGCAACTTTTTCTCTTTTGTTCATTCGATCCTCATGTTGTGCCTTCATTTATCACATGCCATCTACCAATGCCAAGCTCATGCCATTTCCTGCACTTTTGCACCAAAGGAGTTCTCAGTACATGCAATGCAAAATATTATGAAATGCAACTAAAAACACACTAAAATGTACTTGAGATGGGCATAGTTCTCGTGAATTGATATCCAATAAGTAGGTATAAAACCCACTTATCAAATACCCCCAAACTTGAACTATTGCTTGCCCTCAACCAATACAAATGAAAACCAAAATGAGTATAAGCAACACAACATAATACAATCTACATGCTATGCAAGCTACGCTACTATGCAAATGAATCCCCAGATTTCCAGCCATGTTAAGAATTCCAATAAGATATGCCTCAGAGAAATATCAAGATCCAAGAACAAAGCATCAAACTAATTTAAAGGCATAATGACATACAATCAGATAATCCTAACCTGCTATAAAGATGTTGTGTGTGTGTGATGTGTTCACAGATAAGCTTGACAAAGATGAAGATACCACATGCTAAATTGCTTAAGACTAAAAATTGAAGTTTAAATCAAGAACTGCATATACTAATGAGACATCAACTATTCCAACACATCAATACAAATTAAGGTTCAACAATGGGTTTATTCTACTTTATTTTTTACTCACGAGGGCGATGTTCGCACTTTTTCGCGGTGTTTATTGAATTATATATATATATATATATATATATATATATATATATATATATATATATATATTTCCCATGACTGTGCAATGTCTCATTCCATTAGGCTAACAGTGCTACCCCTTAGCGAGCTTTCAACCAACGACTCCCAGACCATTAAGACTTTAGGGCGCTAGGTGTAGAGACAATCCCCTCGGGCATACTTACTCAAGTAACAAAGGCCCCGAAACAAGACTAGCCACGGTAATTATTCATATTTTTTATTTATTATATTTTATAAAGCAAGCATACCCATGTGTTCCCAAAACTTGAGTTTCAGTGTCTTCATAGTCATTACTCACTTCCTACACAATTCTATCATTAAAAACAACATTTTCCTCTCAGCAAACAAGCATGCTAATCTTAACCAACAAGCAAATAGGAACATTGACGTGCTACCCGGTAACATCTAAACAACATGCATAGATTACATCATGTTCGAAATTATAACTAAGTTTAAGTTATCAACAAAGTTCAAAAATCTATTACATTTCTATTTCATCATTGGCCAAATTAGAATTCAACTAACTAAAAGCCTGGGATTATGCAATGTTATGCAACTAAACACATACTAAGTAAACAAGACAAAAAAAACTAAAAAAAAAAATCATGTAAAATTTAACTACAAAGATACTAAAATACCCCTACTATGCAACTTAAACATGCAATCAAACTATATGCAACAACTACTCACTACAACCCAATACCCCCAAACTTAAAATAAATAATGCCCTCATTATAATTAAAAGTGAAAGAATACTCCCCTAAGTGGCAATGTCATCTCCGTTCGCCTCCTCATGATTCGATGGTATATCAGGTGATGGCTAAGTTTGAGATATTCTATAGTTGGAAACTGAGTGTGGGCTTCAAACTGTCCGAATGCTTGAGTCAGAAATTCTAAAATTTTAGCAATTTTTCTGTGACTGAGCTATGGCACGGCCGCACAGCTTTTCAATGGAGACATGGCGCAGGCGCGCGAGCAGTTTTTTTTTCCTCTTGCACAGACATGCAGTGCGGGCGCGCGAGTTTTCAAGGTATACATCGCGCGGCCGCGCGACCCTGCTTCCTACAATTCCAATCTGCATCTTCCAATACATAACACAGTGATGACTTCTTTTCGATTCTCCTGCATAAACACCAATTAACCATGTCAAAGTATGAACTACTGAATACGCAAAAATGACCATCTAATCATTATACTCTCTATATTATGCTCAAACACAGTCCAATACAAATTCAGCTACCAACGCACTTATGCAGAACAAATCAAACTATCATAATTAAAAATGAAAATGAACTAACAAAAACAATCTAAACAGAATAATTAAAAGGTAGAGACAGAAACAATGGGTTGCCTCCCATCAAGCGCTAAGTTATAGTCAATTAGCTTGACTCTTTTCTTGACACCGCTATCCAATTCCTCTACGATAAGCTAGGAACCCTCCATCCATTAGAACTGCAATGTGTGGAGGTAGGTTCCCCATCGAGATTCTGTGAATTGAAATAACCTAGCATATTTCCTGTACATGATGTCTCCATTTCTTTTGTAACGCCAGGTGCTTCTCCCGTTGTATCTGTGAATAGGTTTTTGCACTGAGGTATGAAAAATACAACGAACTTTTCCTCTTCTCTTTTCTCTTCCTCAGCCCACCATGGTTTGTAAGAGGCCTCTTTATCATCCCGATCATTACTTTGAATGTGGCTACCTAGAGGACATAGGTGCAAAGTTCACTGAATTTTTTAACTCTGTCTGAAAAGGCAATTGGGGTATTATACAAGTCAGTTCATGTTCTACACTATCCAATTCTCCAGTTGTCTCCTCAATGACAACTTCTTTGAGCTCATCCAGTGGCATGTACACTTCTGGTTCTCCATCAATTTCATTATCCATGACATAACACCAATTGTTTTGAGGGCGATTGTTCAAGGCTTCGAACATTTGATCCATCTGGTTCTGAAGATTCTGAATTGACTTATCTTGCTCAATCATCTTTTCCTCTATTGATGCTATAAATTTGAACCACAATTCCTCCAGTCTTGAATTATCTTTCTCAGTTTCAAAATCCATGTATTCAGGATCATTCATTGACGAATTAATGAGTTGTTCCATCTGGCTGTTAAGATTTTGGCTTGATAACTCAAGACTCATCATCATCTCTTCATGGTCTGCTATAATCCTTGACATGAATTCCTTCAACTCTGAATTTTCTTCTTGTTGCATTGCAGGTGGATATGAGAAATTCGATGGATATGTTGGACTTGGAATGCAGTCTTGGTCTTGATAGTTACAATTCCATTCATAATTTGGGTGATACCCCCAACCTTGATGATAATTGGGGTTAACATAGTTGTTAGAGTAATCACCCCCAAACTGTACTTGTCCATCCCTGATGTTGCACTGATAACTCGGATGCTCGCCATCACAATATTCACATGTAACTGCTATCTCTCGAGTATGTTGGGCTGCAAGAACATCCAACCTCTCCGAAAGTGTTGCAATTTGTGCTGAAAATGTAGAAAATACATTGAGTCTTTTAGTTCTTATGTCATTTAGTTGAGGCATATTCGCATAAGGCCATTGATAAGCAAAGTCACCCATGGTACCTGAAAAGAGAGAAATATAAGAAGATAATTAAAACAAAAAAATGTTTAAATTAAGACCAATTTGATTGAAATTAATGTTGGAAAAAATTTATTAAGCTAATTCCCCCGCAACGGCACCAAAAACTAGTTGGTCATTTTATCGATCTATATATGTGTGCAAGTATACACGACCAACAAGTAATAAAGAGTAAGTAAAGTATCGTTCCCACGAAGAATTAACTAATAAATTTCACCAAGCACTAGCCCATAACCATTTCAGTCTTATTTAAACGAATGATAATATTTTATATTAAAACTATTAAATTAAATAAACCTAACTTTTCCTAGAGTGAAACTAGATAATGAAGACCTGAGACTACAATTTCATCTAATGAATAATTAAAATCAACACACTCCCTGTTAAGCCAAATTATGTGCACTGGATTGCTAGTCAAGAACACGAAAATCAAGTACAGTCATATCTCAATGTACCACACTCATATCACATATAATCCACAATTGAAAGAATACACATGAACACCCAAATTATCTAAACCACTATATGTCTATGTGATTTACAAATAATTAGGGTTTAAGCCCAAGTTCTCAATTGACTACGAGTGATGCCTCGGTATATGTCTATCCTAAGCATGAATCATACATCCCATCACAACATAGAACATACAAACACACGCTATTAAGATCAGATCTAAACCCATACATCGTCTTTCAAGTTCATATGGATTATCACAATAATCGATGGCCAATCAACTAAGCAAATAAGCATGAATCTTAATAGGCAATCTCATAACAATCAATAAGGCTAACAATGAAGTATATCAGATTAAACTACGCATAGAATCCAATGCAATCCCAAAACAGAATTTAACTCATAGTTGAATCAAATCTATCATCCACATATGGAATAAACATCATAAAATTACAAATAAGAATCAAAGAAATGATAGAAGTAAAGAATTGAAGTGCAAATCTGTTCTTCTGCTCCGAGATAGAATCTCTGATGCTTCCCAATTGCTTAAAGTCTTCAATCTAATCCACTCTAGAAATCACTACTCTAATCTACTCTAATATAATACCGAAACCAAAAAGAAGAAAGCAAATAGTGATCGCTTATTAATCCCCCAAGGGGTGGTATCTCTTCCATACTGATGATAGTCTAATATATAAGCCCTAGTTTTCACCCCCCCCCACTCAGGTACGCTTCCAATTTAAAAATTAAAATAAAATTAATTAGCAGCCGCAGAGGTCGCGCGCGGCCGCGCGCAAGCCCTATGTGAATGTGGTGCGGGCGCGCATTCTTCAAAATGGGCTCTGTCCGGCTGCTTGCGCGGGAACGCGTGTTAAAGCCTGTATTGTAAGACCCCAACTTATTAATGAATAAAATCAAATTTTCTCTAAATATTATTGTGAATAATAAGGGGTTAATTTGATATAATACTTTGGTTATGGGTGAAATGTGCAAATTTTACAAAATAAGCAAGTGGTTATAAAATATTCATTTTGTCGGAGAATATTCGTTTGGTCGTGGAATATTCTTGCTGTCGGGAAATATTAGTACGACGGCGCAGCCTTGTGTGGACCCCATAACGGAAAGCGATTGGATGAAGAAAACGACAAGTATAAGTTGTTTATAAATAACGGCGTAGTTGTTACCGTTAATACTGTTGGAATACCCGGTGGTTAAAATACAGTAGCACACGGTATTGCACCAATTAGTGATTATTACGTAAGAAGGCACTACTCAATAATTGTTACAGTAGTTACTGTTCAATATTTTATTTTATTGATGCAATAATTGTTGCGTTGATATTTTATATTATTGTTGTTTCAATAATTATTGTTGCACAGTATTTTCCATTATTTGAATAATATTATTAGATAACATTATTGGCAATGTCTAGAAAGTTCTGTCTAAGAAGAGGTTTGGTCATCTAATTGCGCGCCAGTAAGGAAAAATTCTTATTGAAAAGCCCCCTCTTTCCTGGGAACGGCCTGGTTGTCATAAATGTGATTCTATAATATTATTTGTGAATAATTAATTATTGATTCATATGATAAGGAAATATTTATTTTATGTGGATATAAACGAGGGATATATTTTTGTGGTTAAAAATGAAGGAGATAATGTTGAGGTTTTTATCCGTATTTTTGTCGGAATGGAGGTATTAAAAATCAGAGTTTTTGAGATATTTTGCGGGGGTTATAATTTTTAATCCGACCGTTGGATCGTGGAAATTTTTTAATATGTTATACATATATAAGTTGAGTATATGCCCACAAATTTTGAACCGTTAAAAATGAACGTATGATTTATTATGAATTTTACAAGATGACTGGTTCAGAAATTGTTGAATTTTCGGAGTTTATCATTTTGATGAAAAATTCTAGAATTGGTGGGCCCCACTTGTGGTTGGTGAAGAAATATGCTGAATTATATTTTAAATGTGGTGGGTGGAAATAGTAGCAGGTAAAGCCATCAGGTTGCAGGTCAAGCCTACTAAAATTTTCCTATAAATAGAGGGCTAAGTTAGAATTGAAAATCACACCAGAAACAAGTTTTTTCTCTTTCTCTCTCTATATTATGAAGCATATTTTGTGAGTATTTAGATACTTTGAGAGTTGCTATTCAGTGCAAGTTTCCTTCGGCTTTGCATACCGATCAGAAGTACTGCTCTTTTGAGGTAAGGGATAGTAAGGAATTTTAAGGGTTGTTATGTTTTTCAGTTTCGTAATTTTTCTGACCTTCAAAAATTCTGGAAAAATTTAAAATGATATTTTGATGAGTTTTCTTGATTGTGTCCAAAAATGATGATTTTTGGATGTATAGATTGAGAGTTATGAATTTTATGAGAAAAGACTATTTTAAAAGTAACCGCTTATAATTCCTTGTGGTTAACTCCAAAATTGATGAAATTTTTATTGGGAGTACATGTATATGATAGAAGTATACTCTGTAAATTTCAGAATTTTTGGAATAAAGTATAATTTTTGATAAATGTCTAAATATTCGGCTGTTTTGGCCATATGAAAAATAGTAAATGACTTTTAAAAATTCTGAGAAAAATATAGGTTCACTATGGGACTATATTATACTAAATCTCAGAAAAGAAATATTTTTGGAACTGATTTGATATTTTTCATGAAAATAGTCTAGTTATGAGTAAATGAATTAAATATGTTTTGTGAAGTAAGAAAATTAGAAAATAGGATTCTATGACTTTGAGAATCCTATATGAGGTATATGCAGATTTTTGATGAGAGTTTTGATTATTGGTGATAAAATCTTATGAGTTTGGTATCTTAAAATGATTAAATGCATTATTTAGTAAAGTGTAAACAATTTAAATAAATTGTTTATAAGCTTAAGAAATATTATTCTTTCAATATCATTATACTGAAATACTGGTATGGATTTTATTGTGGAATTTCAACCTTTTTGTGTCGGGTTTACTATTTATGAGTTACTATTCACGATAAAAATTCGTTTCTTTTTCTAACAAAATTATAGTTGATTTACGAATATTACTCTTGAGATTAAAACTAGATGTTGATCATATTAATTTTATTATTATATATAACATTTTTATAACCCTAATGATGATATTTCTCTTTGACT
The DNA here is from genome assembly GCA_016801055.1 of Panax notoginseng. Lineage (NCBI taxonomy): Eukaryota > Viridiplantae > Streptophyta > Magnoliopsida > Apiales > Araliaceae > Panax > Panax notoginseng. The sequence continues at coordinate 97,891,122 of CM029021.1, read as the reverse complement.
TGAGTGTAAAGATGGGTAGATTTTTGGTATGATCATGACTATGGGTTATCTTTGGCCAGTAGTGCAAAGTTGAATCGTTGATTGGTATGATCATGACCATTGAATTTATAAGTGAATATCTTTAGCTTAAGTGCAAAGGTGAATTGATCAACATGGTTATAATTATTGTTTATATAAATTCTGAAATGATTATATATTTCTTTGAGATATTAATATCTTTGGCCTGTAGTGCAAAGATGAAATATTGATGAATATCTTTGGCCTGTAGTGCAATGATGAATTGTTGATGAATATCTTTGGCTCGTAGTGCAAAGATGACATGTTGTTGAATATCTTTGGTCAGTAGTGCAAAGATGAACAGATGTTGAGATAAACATGACCAACTGGTGATACAAATAAATATCTTTGGCCGTAGTGCAAAGATGAAGTTATTAGTATGATTATGAACAGGAAATGTGATTTGGTGTAACCATGATCTTTGATGTTTCAGGTAAAGATAGGTGATGAAAATTATCTTCGTCCTGGATGAGAAGAGGAATTTAGAACTACAGTTATGATTATGAGTTATTCATATGATTGTGGACCAGAATTGTTGATTGATGTTACAGGGATAAAATATTATTGATGGATTTTTAACATGGAGAAGATAATAGACTTTATAGTCTATTTGACTCTTCTAATGGATTGCTCGTTCAGCTGCAACTATGGTTGAAATTTTTATCATTTACCATACGTTCTAAATCTCTGATTTATTATTGATGAAGGCTATTGATAATTTAATTATCTTTAGTCATGATATTCTTTACTGAGCTAGTTGTGCTCACCCTTTTGCTTCACAATTCCTTTCAGGTAATAAGAGTGTAGCTGGGTCGAGCGAGGGTAATGGGGAAATAGAACGGTAGTCTCTAGTTGTGGATGTTCTCTCGAAGCAGTATAGAAAAGTTCATTTAGTAGTTTTATTTGGTGAATCCAATAGGGTAAGGTGTACCCAACGTTGGAAGGGTGGTTTGCCACTATCATACAAGATGTCTAATGACATACAACCTCGTGTCATCATAAGACAGGGATGTGCTCATCCACTTGCTGAGTATATATACGAGCACTACCTATATAATCTTGGTGTTTGTTTGAAGTATAATTCTCAATTAGAGACAGTAGAGATAATGATATGTCAAGAGAAGACTCACCATTGGGAATAATATGATAGTAATCTTCTCATTTTTCTTTGGGGTCTATTGGGTCAACCAAGAATAATTTTGTGGCCATATGATATCTATCATAACCTAGACGCATGACCTCCCATGTACGAAGGTTTCCTTGAGCACTTCCCAAAGATTCTAATTTCTAAAACAGTTTTTGACTATACCTTTATGTAAGGTGTCATTGTGAGGTGATATCCACGGTTGGAACATGAGTCACATTTGGTATATATTTGTATCCAAACTCACAGCATATGTGTTGTTGTACTTTGCACGAAAATTGTTGTAATAAAGGTACAGTTGTTTTCTGTACCATGTATTTGGCGACTCAGAATAGGTTGGATGGAATGGACCTATTTTGGGGTTGTCACATGTATAGTCGCGTGACTTCTGCAGTTTGAATTCTCAGGTTCTGCTGCTGCTTCTGCTTCTGTGCCATGTTGCTACTGATGCTTTGACATGCAACTTTTGCTCTTTTGTTCATTCAATCCTCATGTTGTGCCTTCATTTATCACATGCAATCTACCAATGCCAAGCTCATGCCATTTCCTGCACTTTTACACCAAAGGAGTTCTCAGTACATGCAATGCAAAATATTATGAAATGCAACTAAAAACACACTAAAATGTACTTCAGATGGGCATAGTTCTCGTAAATTGATATCCAATAAGTAGGTATAAAACCCATTTATCATGTGTGTGGGTCAATGTGTTGTTATTTGGAAGTAGTGTGAGGCCTCGTTCGCACCTATATACACAGGGTTTGAATTTATGTAAAAATTCGATTTTTAGCAAGATATGACAGTGATGTTTTAAAAAATAGGTTTTTCAAACCTGTGTGCTCAATAGTAATTGAGACCTTTTACACTCCCATTTTATATTAAGTCTTCGGCTTGATTGATTTTATTATCGAGCTGCGAAGCATCTATAAATAATGTACAAAATAATGCCGATTTCCTCGTGGGTATGAAAACCATCTGAGGAAATTCAGACACCGTAGAATAATTTACAAGCTGCTTACAGCTGAAAATGTCTATCACGGGAACCGAATCTAGATCCAATAAGCTGAATCTGTGATCACATGATTCCTAGGCTCACATGATACCGCAATTTGTATGAAAGCAGTAAGTAGGTATATATATAAAAGCTGTAAATATATATATACAGACATGACTAGCCACCACGAAGCACCTCTATATGGGATCAGAAAATGTAAATAAAGTTGTAAAAGCTATCAACTTCCACGAAGGAAACTCCAAGCGGGACGAAACGCAAATAAAGCTGTAAATCGATCAACTGCCACAAAGTAAACTCCAGGCAGGACGAAATGTAAAGAAAGCTATAAAAGCAATCAACCACCACGAAGTAAACTCCAGGTGGGACGAAAATATGTGTATATATATATGTGTGTGTGTGTGTGTGTGTATATATATATATATATATATATATATATATATATTATAGCAGTAAATGCTCCAGACCGAAGTCTAGGCTCATCGAACAAAGTTCGACACACAGTTCATATAAATATATATATATATATATATATATATATATATATATATATATATATATATATATATATATATATATATATATATATATATTTCCCCAAACCTCTCCTTGCTCAGTTAGAACATTTTTGTACTCACAGGAATTATCATTCTAAATATGAGGAAATTCCAGTCTTCCTTATATTTTGTAGTCTAACTCAAGGTTCATTGAAATGGATAGGTCCATTATGCAAACTTGCTTCCATGGCACCAATAATCATTTGAGTAATCTCTCCATCAATTTTAATGTTTAATGATATGTGTTTGTACGTGCACTTGTTCTTCTCTCTTTCTACTCTTTCTTCCGCCCCAAATGGTATATCAACCAAAGCAGGGAGCTGTACAGAGAAAGTTTTATCGATAACTAAATTAATGGAGATATACCATTTTTGAATAGTAATATCTTTAATTCTTTTAAGGGAGAGACCTTGAATAAAGAGATCAGAATCTTTAGCACCTGACGATTCTGGTTCATCGTGACTTTCATCACTAGAAGAGGAATCATGAACTTGAAGGTCTGATTTTTTATCATCAATCTCTTTTCTTAGGTTGGAAATATCTAATTTTAAGTTAGAAATTTCTTTCTTAAGTTTATTAACTTCTTGATTTAACTCGGGGAGGGTAATTTCTTTTACCGGAGACTTAAATCTTTCAAGAGTTTTATTGAGACTGAAAATAGGTTTTTCTTTGGCTCTAAGAACCTTATCAGTGACTTTCTTATCTTTGGTTAACAAATCTTTTAATTGTTTCAAATATATATATATATATATATATATATATATATATATATATATAAGCAAATAAACGCTCCAGACCGAAGTCTAGACTCAATCGAGGCATAACTCGATAATATATATATATATATATATATATATATATATATATATATATATATATATATATATATATATACAAACTAAAATAAAACTACGGACCGAAGTCTGGGCAAACACACGCAACACGACTCTCAACGTGAAGAAGGGTGTGTGCAAAGATGAAGAGAAAGACTTCAAAGTGTGTGAGAAGGCTTATAGTGGGCTGCAAAAGAAGACTTATATATCTTTAAAGTGATGAACACTCGGCTTTCGCCGGTACAAAAGTAGCTATATGTGAGCTCACAAATGTTTCAAATGAGAAAGCACTCAGTTAGAGAGAGTACGAAGCAAATTTGCAGGGCTTCCTCGCCGTTTCTCTTGCAAATATGGCCACTCCAAGCCTTCTATTTATAGAGGGGGCGGCTCACATCAGGTGTACTTGCTGTTTCCCGGGGTGCCCCGGGCAGTGTGGGTCCCGTCGTGTCGAAGTACGTACACTCGGACAACGCGATGTTCACTCGGTCGTTCATAACTTTCAATCCGGGAGTCCGATGGAAGCGTGCCATACCATTCCGGAAAGCTCTTTCCGAGAGCTACACAATGACATAAGATTTGCCTTTTTTATTCTAGGAAGATGGGCCCATGACCGAAATGGCATTCCCGGGTTTCCGTCAGGTAGTCCGTTGAGCCGTTTTGCGTAGTTTGCGCTCAAAAGTTAAGATATGGTTCTTGTGGGACTTCTATTGAAGTATTTTGAGTTGACATGAGTTGATTTGATGTGAGTTGAAGTTGAGTTGGCAAAATGACCATTTTTTCCCTCCTGGGGTTATCTCCGATTTTCGCGTAGTTGTAGCAGTATTTTCTCAGGATTATCTCTAAGGTTGACTTGATGTTGACTTTGACTGTCCTCAGGGTTATCTCTGAGGTTGGCTTGACCTCCTGGGGCTATCTCCAGGCTTTGATCTTGATCCCCCGGGGCTATCTTCGGGGTTGAAACTGATTTTCCCAGGGTTATCTTCAGGGTTGAAAACTATTTTCCTGGGGTTATCTCCGGAGTTGGAAACTGGATCTCTCGTGGCTACCTCCGGGATTAAAATTGATGTTGTGGTCCTTTAGGGTTATCTCTGGAGTGTGAAAAAGACGTTTTTGCCCTCCTGCATGGTTAGTAACAGGAAAAGAAAATTTTAAGTGTCTACAGATGCCCCTCGTTATCATGTTCATGCAATGCAATGGAATGGACATGATAAAGATTAGTAGACACTTGAAAATATGACAAGGTATTTCTAATGATGCAAATCGCAATGTAATGAATGTTTATGATGAATGTTAAAATATTTTCGCAAATCGCAGTTCGTAAATCGCATATCATATTTCGCACTTCGCTTTTTGCATTTGGCCAGTCGCACTTCGCAACTCGCATATCGCACATCACATTTCGCATATCACAAATTGCATATCGCAAATCGCAAAATCGTAAATCGTAATGTAATGAATGTTATGATGAATGTTAAAATGTTTTTCCAAATTGCTTTACCTTTACCGATCATTGCTGATGCCTATGCTGGTGTTGACTCTAATGGTTTGGCATTTAATTGCTGATGCTTGTTTGATGAAGATAAGTTGAGATGTTTTCCACATCTCTGATGGGGATGACGTTTTGAAATCACCAGACCCTCCCGATGTATTCGCTAGTAATTTGCAATGGTGCCTATCCTGCTGATCACCAAACTTTTTTGGTTCCCACTCGAACGGTGGTATACGAAGCTTTCATCGCTGAACTGTCTTGATGTTGCACTGAATTGATGCCAATGGTTTAGAATACTGGATCTTCTGATACCTTCGCTAAGTAATATTCCACAAATTACTTCACTAGATTTTGCCTGATGTTACGCTAGATTGATGACAACCACTAGATGTCTCACCCTTTTTTGAGGTGATTTGGAGTTTCCTTTCGTTGTTGGGTGCTTGTGCCCCATTTTCTTGAGCATTTAATTCACACGCCGACTGAACTGATTACTTGAATGCCGCTGACATCCCTGGAGGTTGCAGCTCGTTCTTTCGCTGTCCAGATTTGAACTTCGGTGTAGAGGCCTCAACTTATGAGGACTTGACGCATGTTGATGGTGTAGTTTTCATTCGCTAGACCTTTTGTCGTTGACCTTCTTTCTTAAGAATTGTCCCCTTCTTTTGATGAGAGGCTTTATCTCGCCTTAAACTTCTTCCCTTTTCGGGAATCGAAAAATGCCCCCAGTCTTTTTGCATGTTTTTGTCGGGGATTCATATGAGGAACTCTCTTTGTTGATTAAATCGCGAGTGAATAATATCTGAATCGCCATTGAGATGATGATGGACCATGCTGATGGCACTGACTGGTGCATTTTCCACTTTAGGATGTTGATAAATTCCCCAGTGTTGAGTTGTCGCTGCTTCCGAGATTGCCCCAATCTTGTTGCAAGGGACCCAATATCTAGTTGTCGCCAATTTTGAAATTACCCCAGCCTCGCGTGTTATTTGGGATAATTGCTTTAACAAATGAGCTGATAAGACGCCGAGATCGCAAGAGGCTTTTACTTCTGTACCATCTGGTGAACATGTAGTGGATGTGGGCTTTGATGTTGACAGCTCTTTCTGATAGAGATGTCGCTTTGTTAGAGAGATGATGCTCTAACTCATAGGGATATCACTGTTGCTGAACGGGATGACGATATATCTACCTGAGATATCACATGTAGTTAGCGGTGGATCTGTTGGCTCATATAGAAACCCTTGGGTAGGAGATCACAACGTTACCTCCTTCTTCTGAGAGGGAATCCATGTTGGACTTGATAGCCCGCATATACACTAATTTGTAGATGGGCTTGTATTTTCCTGCATAGACTAGCTTAGCCATTTTGTCATGTACAGTACACATTGTATATATCAAACAGCATTATATATGGTAGAGAAATATATGTTGATTCACTTCCCTTTTAGTTGTGCCTTGCTACTTGTTTGATATTTGCTTGTTTCTCCAAGACTTTGTGATCTGGATGTATTCTGAACTCCTCTTTGATGGATGGACAGTGAGATGTCTCAGGATTTTTAGAATAGATCGTCGATCTGTGTGTATTCCCTACCATCTTTGGTGACTTGGGACTGGTTTCTGTATATGGCTATGGATAGGAAGGTGTCTATTTTTGTTTTTTCTGTGGTGAGACCGGACCATATAACATGGATGTCTACGTACTCTCGTGTATTAGGGAGATCAGGTCGACGTAGTTCACCCCAAGTATAGGAAAGATTACAGATGAAAAGTTTAATCCCATGTACATGATAAATTGAAGGTGTGAAAGGTTTAATCCCTGGTGGGATAACCGAAGTTGTAGGAAATGAAGTCAAACTAGGCTGCTGGTTTGAAAAGTGTGTTTTTCCCTGAGGGGAAGATGGGTAAAAAGGAAAGGTTGTATGTAGTGAGGGTTAAAGAACCTGAAATGACTGGTGATCTGATGATCCAAAACCAGGATGTTTGTTTGATGGTAATCTCAGGCATAGTACCATTTCACGGTGTCTAAATTGATGAGTTGCAGAAATTCATCGTCGTCCATTTCCTGTAATCTGAAAGTGCCTCCTGTCAATATCTCCTTGACAATAAACAGGCCTTCCCAGTTTGGGGAGAATTTTCCTTTAGACTGAGCTTGGTTGTCAATGATCTTTTCCAAAATCAAGTCGTGTTGTTTGAACTGGCGTAGTCGGACTTTTCAAGTAGAGGGCCGCTCATGTGTAGGCCACATACTCCCCCATGGATTTCATCCATGAGCCTCTAAACTTGGTCCTCGTCCAGACATCTGAGGAGACCTCGTTCTGCATCTCTTTTGTAGAGTGCATCTCCACTCAGGTAGAATTTCATAGCAAGTCCATGGATCCGCCTTCTTTCAGTCGGGCTCGCCTTAGCGGGTGCAGATCTATCTTGTGAGTGCTCATTGATATGCTGATATCAAAGGTGTTAGATGGGAGGTAGCTCATCCGATACTTCTCCAATGTAATTCCCATAGGATGGAGCCTTTTGTTGGGCAAATGTGAGGGTTGGCATGTCTTCCTTTTCATGTATGTTGATCAAGGAGGCCAAGGTTGCTAACGCATCTGCAAAATCATTCCTATTCCGAGGAAGGATTTTTCTTCAAACCCCGAAGCCATTTGTAGAACCTGCCGATGGTAAGGCAGCAACTGTAGAACTTGTTGAAGAGTTTTTCTTTTCTTTTCTTCTTTTTTCTTTTTTCTTTTTTCTTTTTTCTTTTTCTTTTATTTTTTTCCTTTTTTTCTTTTTTCTTCTTTTTTTTTCTTTTTTTTATGCATTCGATCGTGGAAAAGAGCAATATGGCTCACTGATAGTTAGATCCGGCATTGATGAGGCCGAATGATAATCGTCTGGAGCAAAGGGCTCCCCAGGGAGTGATGAATGCAGTTTTATCACGATCCTTTTCAACAACAATAATTTGATGGTACCCTGCAAAGCAATCCGCAAAGGAGTACATGTCATACTGAGTCGTATTGTTAATGAGTATGTGGATGAATTGGACATGAAAGCTATCTTTGAGACAAGCTTTGTTCAGATCACTGTAATCCACGCAAACTCGCACCTCTCCTTCGGGTTTCGGCATGGGGACTATATTGGATAGCCATTCACGGTATGTTGACACCATGATGATGACGATTTGAAATTGTTTCACGATTTCTTCTTTAACTTTTAACCTCCACTCAGGTTTTAATCGCCTGAGCTTCTGCCTGACTGGCTTGAATTCTCCTTTGATGGGAAGGCGATGAATGACAATGTCAGTGGATAAACCGACCATGTCTTCGTGAGACCATACAAACACATCCTGGAATAGGGTCAATAGAGTAACCATGGCATTCCTTTGGTTTTGAGTGAGGTATGTACCAATCTGGATTTGTTTGGGGTTTTCTAAGGTTCTGAGGTTTAAAAGAGGTGGTTTGATCAAGATTTCACTTAGGTTCATTTTTGACCCATTCTTTGATCTCCTGAGGCACCTCAATGTCCTCGTGTATTTCCATCAAGTCTGAGTCCAACTTTACATCAAAGTTACAGTCCTTGTGGAGAATAGGCACCTCATCAGCAAGTCTAAGCACATATAACTTTAGAGTCCTGAACCAACATGCTCTCACTTAATATATGAAACTGTTTAATCACACAAAGTGTTAGCATGTAATGACAAAAGTAACTGTTAATACTGTACAGAAAAAGTAAGCAGTTATTGCTATCTACAAGGCAAAATGAGTTTCTTCCCGTTTTACCCTCGTCGACCAATGCAAGGAGTGCTGCTCCAATTATCGAGGGCAAAGTCCTGGTGGACTGCAGTGATGGAGGGGTTGTCATCGTCCTCCTTTTCCCGAACGATGACCATTATGTCTGGGCAATCATCGTTTGGGGTGTATCTGTTTGTATGTTCATCATGGACAATGACCCGTATGCACAACATCATTCTGATGATGTCTTGTTTAATTCTTCGTTCCTCTTCTTCCACTCTGGGGTCTGGAACAAATACTTCTTTCTCCCTTACCGGTATCGGCTTGGGATACGCCAGATTTGAATAATATTTTTGTTGTTAGTGAATTTCGTGACGTATTTCCTGAAGAACTTCCCGGTCTACCCCCAGAACGTGAAGTTAAATTCTTTATTGACCTTGAATCTGGTACAAAGCCCATTTCTAAAACCCCATATCGAATGGTTCCTATTGAACTTCAGAAGTTAAAGGTCCAACTACAAGAGTTATTGGACATCGGTTTCATTCGTCCTAGTACATCTCCTTGGGGTGCTCTTGTTTTATTCGCAAAGAAGAAAGATGGTAGTATGTGACTTTGTATCGACTACCGGGAATTGAATCATGTCACCATCAAGAATAGGTATCCGCTACCTCGCATAGATGACTTGTTTGAGCAGTTGCAAGGAGCACAATTCTTTTCAAAGATTGATCTTTGTTCTGGATATCATCAGCTGAAGATTAAAACTGAGGATATTCTGAAGATTACCTTCAGAACTCGGTACAGGCATTATGCTTAGTCGTGTCTTTTGGATTGACTAATGCTCCTGCTTCTTTCATGGATATGATGAACCGTGTGTTCAAAGAATATTTGGATCAGTTCGTTGTTGTCTTTATTGATGACATCCTCATCTATTCCAAAAGCCGTGAAGATCATGAGCACCATTTGAAGCTGGTAATGCAAAGGCTTTGTGATAACAAGTTGTATGCCAAGCTGAAGAAATGCGAGTTCTGGCTTGAGAAAGTAGCATTCCTTGGGCACGTGGCGTCAAAATATGGAGTATCTGTCGACCCGGTGAAGATTGAAGCCATACAAAGTTGGGAGCAACCAAAGTCGGTGACCGAAGTACGTAGCTTTCTGGGCTTAGCTGGTTACTATCGGAGATTCGTGGAAGGATTTTCTCGAATCGCTACTCCGTTAACTCAGCTGACTCGTAAAGATATAAAATTCGGTTGGAGCGAGGATTGTGAGAAGAGTTTTCAAGAACTCAAGAGAAGACTCATTTCAGCACCTGTTTTGACAATACCATCTAGTTCGGATGGATTTGTTATCCACAGCGATGCTTCAGGCAAAGGGTTAGGATGTGTTCTCATACAACATGGAAAAGTCATAGCCTATGCCTCGCGACAACTTAAATAATATGAGAGGAATTATCCCACTCATGATTTGGAGTTGGCAGCAGTCGTTTTCGCGTTGAAGATCTGGAGACACTACCTGTATGGGGAGAAAATGGAGGTCTATACAGATCATAAAAGCCTCAAATATTTCTTCACCCAAAAGGAACCCAATATGCGGCAACGACGTTGGCTCGAGCTGTAGCGCCCCGAAATCCTGTCTATCTTCACTCCCGGATTCCGTACGTCACGAGTACATCATTCATTCTGTATACATCATTATATACTGAAATATAACAACATACACTTTCAAATCCCAGGTTCTAAAAACCTTATAGCTTTTCTCATTACAAATAATGATAATTACATTATTCTTTACATCTTGCACGAGTGACTTTTATCCGCCACCAAGGATACATAATCGTTCATTAAACTATTCTATAGTTTAATTCTTATCTTTCTACATTACAAGTCTTCACTTGATCTTCTCGCTCATTCACATTCTGAATGGCACTTCATCTGGATACCGTCAGCTTGATCCTTACGGGATCCTTAAGTTCTTCTAACATCGTTCGCTGAAAATGTTTTTCATTTAAAGCAAGTGTGAGCATTCAATTGCCCAACAAGTCATAACAGTTGAACATACAACTTCAAGAGTTTAACATTCCTTTGGAACTTCGATAACCGAACAAAGGTTATGAAGCAGCTTGAACAATAGGAATAATCTCGATTCCTATCATTTTAAAACATTAGTCGCATTCACTTTGAAATACTTTAATTCTCTACTCTTTTTCATAAACATTCTGTCTGGCTAGAATCAATAGCACAAACTTAACAATAACGGTTCATGTATAAACATAACATTCTTTTATTGAATAGTTCCATCATAGAACAATTCATCTCAAAGAAACACCGAAGTGTTCAAATTGTGGCACAAGGCCTCATACATTCTACCACCTTGTACAAATATCACACATTCGCACATAGACAAAACTTCTCAAGTTCAACATCTGAGAAGTTTAAGAAACTAGCATCCATTTAAAATATAAATGAAGTTAGGAAACTTGCCATACGCACAGCTATAGCTTACGCTGAACTGCTCATTCCAATCCCTATAACACATAAGGAAATAACAAATACACAAATTAGTCATATACTTGACTTACGCATTGGTTTACTTAACTTTACTTCTTAAGGTTCGCGTTCTTACAATATAATTTTACGCGACTAACTTTCATTATCGGTTTGCGATTTCATGACATACGGAGATGTCTTACTCAAAATGTTCATCATCTTTGATAATTTACATTCTTATCTTCTTCTTATACTTCTCTAGGACTCAGCACACATCGCTTCTCTGCTAGTAGTCTATATGGTACTCTGAGTGGTTTCCCACAAACAACCAACAAATAAGTTCCCGTCTCATCTACACTGCCCACACAGAGAGTTAATCGGTTGCCAGTTTTGTATATACCTTCGCTCTCTGAAGGAATTGTTTAGCCCAGCTCCCATATGTCAACCATCAAAGGTTTCGATTATACCACAACCTAACTTTCTCTTAACTTATACGAACTATTAAATTATAATGTTCGTTAAGTCAATTTCTTATTCCTTATGGCTTTCTGGCAAGTAATTACCATACCTCAGAACTCGTTCTTATCCGACTCTTATTCGGCTTTCATTAATCTTGTTACCGTTCGATACAGCTTTCTTGATACCATTCGTATCTTACTTACTACTTTCATCAATGTCTAAGTCATACAACTAAGGTATACTTATAACGTTCGTCAAACGCGAATACGATTTACGAAGATCGTTTACGTATTCAATGTTCACGTTACTTGTCTCTTAATCTCTCACTCAACCTTTACTCAAGGTTTCAATTGCATTCATCATTATCCATCCCATGCACCCCATGTTCATTATTCTTTCTTAATGTCGAAGCCATACGGTCCGTTGTATGCTAAGACCGATCGTTCATCGCAACAACGTTGCGTTCACAGCGTCTATACGCTTTACACTTATCTCTCATTATCACAACATAACATCGAAATGTTACTTGTTACCTTCATCACTCAACGTCTAAGGAATCACAATCACGGTAACCCCTCACGTTCGTTCATTACGACTACGGTCCCCGGATATCGGTTACGTAATCGAGCTCTTACATTCTCTATCTTTTAATCTCGTTAAATCTTTCCGTTCAACCTTCACTAAAGGTTTACAACACTTGATTGAATGTTACATTACGTGAACTACATGTTCATACTTCTTTATTGCACAACCTCCAGTAACTGATAACTAAAAATCTCATTTCTGGGCATTGCTCTGCACCGGTGCTGCGGCACTGTGCCCTTCCTTTCCTCTCGCGCTGCGGCGTGACCTACTTCTCTCTCCTCTCTTCCCGGGCTGGCGCTGCGGTGCCAAGTCCTTTGTTATCTCTCGCACTGCGGCGCCACTCTCTAGAAGGTTATGGCTGAGCTCCTCCAAGGCACAACTCGCACTGCGGCGCCGAGCATGAAACCTAGAAAAATTTTTCTAAGTCTTTTACAAGCTTGAGACGTTGATTTCGAAATCTCATAACTTCTTTGTTATAACTCAGAACGAGGTCGTTCCAAAGCCATTTTCCTCCTTATCTTATGTACTTCGATTACCCACAGACATAAATTCGTTCTGAATCCATTAACATGCCATTCAATTGGCTTAATCTTCGTTCTTAGTTCATTTTTTAACGTTTTTAACGTTCTTCGTTCGTTCGTCCGTAATTCGGTCATCCGAACTTGGAATTCATTCGTTCTTAAGTCTACGACTCACATTTTATACATTCTCTTACATTCTTATGAAACCCTACCCGTTCGGGTTCATTTACTAACTTTCAAATTTTCGTTCTTCTTTTACGAAATTTTCGCCATAACTTCGTTATAGCTCAGTTTAATCTGTTCTTCATGAACGTTTCTAAAGTTCCTAACCAAGCAATAAGCATCTAACTTATACACGATGGTTTTAAACTTTTCCATCAACAAAAATTACACTACGATGGTTTTAAATTTGTCCATCAACAACGTTCTTCGTGTTCTTCGCGTTCTTCGTTCGTTCTTCATTTTTAATCGATATTTTGGATTACGATTATACATTTTCTTGGAATTTGATATTATAGAACACCATTCCTTACTTATTTGACCTACTCATTCGTAGGATTCATTCGGATTGCTCAAAATCCTTACGAATATTATACTTCCTTAAGAAATTTATAACCTAAATTTCTAATTCTTATTTCTTCATTTTCTCATGATTTCAATCATATGAAATCATTCTTAACTTCATCTACTTCTTATCTTCATTAAGTTATGTTTTTTAAACATAAAAACTTAAAGAAAATTCAGAAGAAACTAGGGTTCGGATTACCGTTCTTCTTTAATCTCCTTCCGTCGGACAAAGCGTGCATTCAAGCAAGCTTTTCCTCTTCCTCTTCCTTCTCTTCCCCCATCTGAAGTCTCTCTTTCTCTCTCTCAAAGTTGGTTGAAATTTTCTAACCAAACAAATGAGCTTAAGGCTTGTTTTTATAGAAAACCAAAGCTAAGGGCATTTTGGTCATTTCACCCCTAACCTCCTTACTATTCATGGCTTAGCCAGCAAGTTTACTTGGTGGCCAAGTGGCCGCCCCACCTCCTTAGCTAGCTTCCCTTGGAAGCTTCGTGCTTCTGTAATTCGGAATTCGTCCGACAGTTCGAAAACTGTGATTCTCAGAATCCAAATATTTTTGAATATTTCGTCTTTTCTTTACCGATTAACTTTTACGTAATCTTCAGATCTCCGAAAAACTGAAAAAAACTTTTCCACATTAAGCGTTTTCCTTCACGTTTTCCCCTAACGTAGCTGAACGAATGAAAAGTACACAGCAGTACTTTTCGTCGTTTTTATTTCGTCCGATTTCTGCATATTTTTTGAGAAAAACTTTTATCGGCTTACTTAACTTTTCACGAAATATTATTGTCAAATCTTTCGACGGAATGTTATTTCGACATACCGAACTCTCAGAAAGGCTTAGGTTATTCAAACCCTAACCCTTAGGTTTCGTCGGGTGAATAGTGCATATTTCGTCTTTTTCCCCATAAATATTTTGTTCCTGGAAAAATTTTATTTTCGTCTTGAAAATTCTTACTCGTTCAATCTAGCTCGTAGTCAGAATCCTCCCGATTAATAATCATTCTAGGTTATAAAACGATTAATAAACACAAAGCACAGAATAGTATTAATAAAAATTCATTTTATTAATAACTAATTCTTTAAATCTTAATTTCTGGACAATCCGGATTTTCGGGTTGTCACACGAGCTGTTGAAAGATTACGATCATACCATCCAATATCATCTTGGAAAAGCAAACGTGGTAGCTGACGCATTGAGTAGAAGATCATATGCGGGTACGAGTGCAATGTTGTAAACACAAAGGTCCATTTTGTATGACTTGCAAAGGATGGAGATAGAGGTAAAGCCTCTAAGTACCCACGTGATGATATCAAACATACGAGTAGAACCAACTTTAATCGATAAAGTTAAACCTGCTCAAGCTACGGACATGGAGTTGATGCGTACGAAGAAGAAAGTGCAAGAATGTGCTATTCCAGAAGCAAGAATCGATGAAGAAGGAATACTTCGAATCAACTCCAGACTTTGTGTTCCTAGCGATTTTGACTTGAAGCATAGAATCATGATGGAGGCACACAACACACCGTTTGCAATCCATCCTGGGAGTACCAAAATGTATCATGATCTTCGACATACATTTTGGTGGAACAATATGAAGAGAGAGATCACAGAGTTTATCTCGAGGTGTTTAACTTGTCAACGTGTAAAGGCGGAGCATCAAGTGCCTAAGGGTCCATTGCAACCACTTGAGATTCTGAAATGGAAGTAGGAACACATTGCCATGGACTTTTTACGGGTCTTCCCACGGTTTCTCAAGGCATAGATGCGATTTGGGTTATTGTTGATAGATTAACCAAGTCTGCTCATTTCTTTCCTATACGGGAGACTTATTCCCTTGAACGTCTTGTTAGTATGTACGTGAATGAGATTGTAAGATTGCATGGCATGCCAATATCCATAGTTTCGGATCGTGACCCAAGATTTACTTCACGATTTTGGGTTAGCTTGCAGAAAGCTATGGGCACGGATTTACGATTCAGTTCGGCATACCATCCTCAAACGGACGGTCAATCAGAGAGGACTATTCAAACTCTTGAAGATCTATTAAGACTCTGTGTCCTAGATTTTAAAGGGAGTTGGGATAAGTACCTACCATTGGTGGAATTCTCCTACAACAAAATTATCAGGCAAGTATATGTGTGGCTCCATTTGAAGCATTGTATTGACGAAAGTGTCGCTCTCTAGTATGCTGGGACGAGGTGGGTGAAGCAACGTTGTTAGGACTAGAATTGGTACGCATAACTACAGAGAAGATCCAAATAATTCGACAACGTATACAAACGGCACAGGATCGACAAAAGAGTTATGCGGATCTTCATCGAAAGGACGTGGAATTTAATATTGGGGATCATGTATTGTTACGTGTTGCACTATGAAAGGGAGTTACAAGATTTGGGAAGAGAGGAAAGCTCAATCCATAATTTGTTGGTCCATTTGAGATTCTCGACCGAATAGGAAATGTGGCCTATAGACTCGCATTACCTCCAAGCATGTCTCATGTTCATAATGTTTTTCGCATATCTATGCTTCGTAAATATATGAAAGACCCGAACCACATTATTGAGTTAGAACCGGACGAGATAGTGAAAGATTTAATGTACGAGGAGGTACCTGTTAAAATCTTGGATAGGAAAGAGCATGTCCTACGCACGAAGGTTATACCACAAGTTAAGGTTTTGTGGAGGAACCATGCTATTGAAGAAATGACCTGGAGTAGGAATCAGAAATGAAAGCGAGGTATCCTCACCTTTTCGAAACACCAGGTACATACGTCAATTTCGAGGATGAAATTTCATAAGGAGGGGAGGTTGTAAGACCCCAACTTATTATAAATAAAATTAAATTTTCTCTAATTATTATTTTGAATTATAAGGTGTTAATTTGATATAATGCTTTGGTTATGGGTGAAATATGTAAATTTTGCAAAATAAATGAGTGGTTATAAAATATTCATTGTTGTCGGGGAATATTCGTTTGGTCGTGGAATATTATTTCTATCGGGGAATATTCGTACGACGGCGCAACCATTTGTGGGCCCCATAACGGATAACGGTCGGATGAAGAAAACGACAAATTTAAGTTTTTACAAATAACGGCGTAGTTGTTACCGTTAACACTGTTGGAATACCCGGTGGTTAAAATACAGTAATACGCATGGTTGCATAGTAGTACACGGTTTTGCACAGTATTTTTGAATTATTGATTCTTACTTAAAAGGCACTACTCAATAATTGTTACAGTAATTATTGTTCAATATTTTATTTTATTGGTTCAATAATTACTGCGTTGATATTTTATATTATTGTTGTTTCAATAATTGTCACTACACAGTATTTTCCATTATCGGATCAATAATTCATATTATTTGAATAATATTATGAGATAGCATTATTAGCAATGTCTAGAAAGTTCTGTCAAGGAGAGGTTTGGTCACCTAATTGCGCGCCAGTAAGGAGAAATCCTTATCGGAAAGCCCCCTCTTTCCTCGAAACTGTCTGGTTATCATAAATGTGATTCTGTAATATTATTTGTGAATAATTAATTATTGATTTATATGATAAGGAAATATTTATTTGATGCGGATTTAAATGATGGATTTATTTATGTGGTTATAAATGAAGGAATTAATGTTGAGGTATTTTATCAGTATTTTGTCAGAATGGAGGTATTAAAAATCAAACCAGTGTTCTTGAGATATATTACGTGAGTTATAATTTTTAATCCGACCGTTGGATCGTTGTGATTTTTGGATATGCTATACATATATAGGTTGAGTATATGTCCATAAATTTTGAACCGTTAAAAATGAACGTATGATTTCTTATGAATTTTAAGATGTGACTGGTTCAGAAATTGTTGAAGTTTCAGAATTTATCATTTTGGTGGAAAATTCTAGAATTGGTGGGCCCCACTTTTGGTTGGTGAGAAATGTGCTCAAATTGAATTTCAAATATGGTGGGTGGCAATAGTAGCAGGTAAAGCCATCAGGTAGCAGGTCAAGTCTGCTTCGGCGTGCTAACATTTTCCTATAAATAGAGGGCTAAGTTAGAATTAAAAATCACACCAGAAACAAGTTTTCTTTCTCTCTATATTATCGAGCGTATTTTGTGAGTATTTAGATACTTTGAGAGTTGATATTCAGTACAAGTTTCATTCAGCATCATATCCGATATTTCATTCTGAAGTACGATTTCTTTGAGGTAAGGGATGTTATTTTCTTCCTAATGATGTTATTCTTTCAATATCATTATACCGAAATATTGGTATGGATTTTATTGTGGAATTTCTACCTTTTTGTGTCTGGGCTACTATTCACGTATACGACACTATTCACGTATACGGTACTATTCACGAATACGACACTATTCACCGAAAATTAAAATTTTCTTCTTTTTGTCCAAGATGTCTATTATGGTTACTATCTTTGATTGTATCCATGTTTTGATCTTTATTCTTGAATTTTGCTCCACAATTGATTATTATAAGGTATTTTTGAACTTGGATAAACTAAAGTACGAATCCCTAATATTTGTCCTTCTGTCTCACTGGATTCGTTCTTTAAAATATTTTTCATCATCCTCAGTCCTTAATAGGTGATACTGGATGAATATCTTTGGCATGTAGTGCAAAGATAAATTATTATCTGATGAATATCTTTGGCCTATAGTGCAAAGATGAACATGACCGACTTGTGATACAAATGAATATCTTTGGCCTGTAGTACAAAGATGAATATTTGATTAAAGATGTATATTGATTGATGTTACAGGGATACAATATTGATGATGGACTTTTAAATCTTAGAAGATAGTAGAATTCATTCTCTACGTGACTCTTCTAATGGATTGTTGTTTCCGCTGCAGTTGTTGATCTAAAACTTGTTGTCTATTATATTTTATCAGATTTTTCCCTGTTAGAGACTAATGATAAATTTTTGTATATTATCTTAGTCATAATATTCTTTACTAGGCTACTTGAGCTCACCCTTTTCCTTTTTGTTCCATTGTTCTTCTCAGGAGGAGAGAATTTAGCAGGAACTAGTCGGGGTATGAAGTGATGATTCAAGATTGTTGTTTTAGTAGTCCTCACTATTTTGTAAAATAGTGTATCAATAATTGTAATGAGGACTCCTTTTGAGTTTGTATACTCTCTATTAGACAATAGTTGTATTCAAACTCACAGTATATGTGTTGTCGTATTTTGCACGACAATTGTATTACTGAAGTTTTATTTGTTTCTGTACCATGTATTTGGCGACTCAGAATGGGTGATGTATACCTATTTTGGAGATGTCACAGATATGGTTCCAGGATCCGTGTTGATGACGGATTGGCTAGCCTGTGTCCGAGATCCGACTCATGTGACACAGATTGACAATTTGACCCAGCGCTTGGACCGGGCACATTTCTTTATCCGACATTTGGGCAGAGTTCTGGTAGAGGCAGATTCGTTTGATCCTTCTAGCTCAGGCGTTGGCCCCTCAAATGAACCATTTGGTTTTACTGGTGCAGATCCTCCTCTGTACAGGCCTGACATCCCTGTTGATAGAGATCCAATGACTCAGGAGGAGTTACATCAGGTGGACAGGATTGATGATGTAGATATTGACACCATTATCTTCTTCTGATGTGTATTCTCGTTATCTCTTTTGATAGGCCTCTGTTAGCTATTGGGTGGCTATGCCCCATTCTCGCTATATCTTTTGATAGGCCTCTATTAGTAGTAGGGTGTCTGTGCCCCATTTTACCTGTATTTTTTAGTTGTACAGAGATGATGTATGTAGATGATGATATACTTAGGAATGTATGTACAATTTTCTATTCCCTATATCATATTGTCATCTATTACTTGTAATGCATGTATCATGTTATACCTATGTATGTATTTCCAGAGATATTCATCATTGAACCTTGGATAGTCTTATGACATGGCACGTACAGATGTCTTCTTCGATAGTTAGCCGTATTGATCATACCCCGCCATTATTGGTGGCATCTGCTATGCGATGGTTGTATGATAGCATGTCACCATCAGATAGGGTGACCGTAGATCATTTGTTGCAGCATACTATAACCTTGTTGATGTTTCAGGTTCCCACAGGATTCGTGGATGGCATGCTAGCGCACTGGGTATCGGAGAGGCAGGTTTTCCGATTTGGGACCCAAGAGTTGATTCCCACTCTGGAGGAGTATGCACGGTTGACGATGCTGCCTCTGGATAGACCTTGCGTGCATATGGCTTTGGGGGACATGAGTCAACGGTTCATGACCCTCACTAGATTGAGGCGTAGGGTGGTATAGGATGAGCTTACATCTGGCCACATTATATCCCAGCATTTTATGTTCGACAGATTTGGCTATGAGGATAGTTATACACAACATTCCAGAGATTTTACCACACCGAAGGATTATTGGCGTCTAGCCAGGGTGGATGTATTGCTATTGTGCGTACTATCATATGTATATATACCACGGTATATGGATGAGTTAGACATAGGAGTTATCATGGCAGTGAGAGCTCTCAGGGAGGGTTGTACCATCATACCGATGATTATAGCAGAGACTCTGAGGTCAGCTACATATTGCTGCACATACCCGACATGAGTGTTTACGGGCAGCTCGGTCATGTTGTACGTGTGGTTTAAGTCACACTTGAGATCGATCGGCACTCTTAGACGGCATGGGTATTGTTTTACCCATGATATAGCCATGTCATACTCCTTTCAGCCATCGGAGTGTACAGCCGCCGTGTCTTGGTCGATGTTCTTGGCGGATATCAGAGATCCGTTTGGCATACTGCATTGTTCGGGGCTTAGCTCACCCTACAACTTTATTACTCATGCTCCAGGCATGGACTATCTCCCTCTGGCTGGATTGAGGGGCACGACTACATATCACCTGATGGCTGTGATGTCGCAGTTTGATCAGTTTCAGGATTTTCACCTTTTTGAAGGGGTGCTGGGCCAGCGTTTAGCTTCTCGCTACCTCTCAGTAGAGGACCGATCCCGTGAGTATTCTTGTTGGTATCTGCATGAGGTAGTTGTTTTCTCTGTTAGCCATTCGGGATGTTCGCCAGAGTATTCTGCGTGGATGGAGACAGAGATTTCATCGGCTGCGGCAGTATCCACAGTACCGAATAGTGATTCAGATGATGGAGAGCCCATGGAGGACATTGATTCCCACCTCGAGGGGGAGCTACTTACCGGGTTGCCAGCATCTCCTTTAGATTCTCCCAGTACTAGCACTGTTGTGATACCACATTCAGCATAGTACTTCAAGCAGAGTCTTCATCTGATGACCTTCGAGAGAGACCAGGCTAGAGTCTTGATGTTGACTGCCTTTGATGGGAGAGACGCACCTCTGTTAGGGAGAGATGATGCATTAGCTCTTAGAGACGCCGCTGTTGTAGAGTGGGACGAGGCCAGATCTGCCAGAGATATAGTGATAGTTGAGCGGGATAGTGCCATATCTGCCCGGGATGTAGCCGTCACAGATAGTATTGCAGTGAGGTCCCTTACCACTGACATAATTGTAGAGATGAGCATATACATTGATGAGCATATGGTCACCATGCAGATGGCTGTAGATCTGTTGGGTCGTGTGGATACCCTCGTACAGGAGACCACAGCTTCGCCTCCTTCTTCTGAGAGGGATGCCATGTTGGGCTTGTTAGCTCGCATATATCCTGAGTTGTAGATGGGCTTGATATTTTCCTGCACAAACTAGCATAGCCATTTTGTCCTGTACAGTTTACATTATGTATATCAAACAGCATTATATATAGTAGGGAAATATATTTTTGATCACTTCCCTTTTAGATATGTTCTAATATTTGCTTGATATTTTGCCTGCTTCTTCAGGACTTGTGATCTTGATGTATTCTGAATTCCTCCTGGATGGATGGACATTGAGTTGTCTCTGGATAGTTCGGAATGGAACATTAATCTGTGTGTATCCCTACCATCTTTGGTATCTTGGGACCGGTTTCTATATGGAAATGTGGAGAAGAGTGTGGCTTTCCTTTCTGAGATTGACCGCACCACAGATGGTCGCCAGTATCCCTATTTAGGAGGAGCATAGTTAATTCCATCTCTTATGGATTGGTGTTGCTCTTTAAGGCAAAATCGCAGCTTAGATGGTCGACGAATCTCCTATTTGGGAGGAGTTCAGGTAATTCCATCCCTTTGGTCTGAAGCCGAATGAAACGTGATGGATTGAAGGATGATCTAAGTACCAGTTGACAAGGGTTTGTATTTTGGTAGGGGGTGAGACCGAACCATAAATTGCTGCCTACGTATTCCTATTGAAGAAGAGATCAGGTCTGCGTAGTTCAAACCTGGTGTAAGAGGCTCAACGCGGTATGATGGCATGAATGGTGTAGGATTGTTTTTGTTGTTTTTGTTTTTGTAAGGAGAAAGGGATAGAAATGTTTTTGTTGTTTTTGTTTTTGTAAGGAGAAAGGGATAGAAATGTTTTTGTTGTTTTTATTTTATTGCGACCGGGCCATGTAAAATGGTTGCCTACGTACTCCTATTGAAGAGGAGCTCAGGTCGACGTAGTTCGCCCCTCAGGTCGAGTTGAAAAGCGTGATCTCATGTGCAGGTCAGATTGCGGGGAAGAGAAAGTTTGATCCTAGGTTGAGGATAAACTGCAGGCGTGAAGAGTTTGATCCCATGTTTGGGGGTAACAAATTGTAAACGCGAAAAGGTTCAATCCCTGGTGGGATGACCGAAGTCGTAAGAACGCAGTGAAGCCAGGCTGCTAGCTTGAAAAGTATGTTTCCCTGAGGGGCAAAGTGTGGAATAGAGTTGTATGTGGTAAAGGGTTAAAGAACCGTAATGACTGGTGATCTGTTGATCCAACACCAGGATGTTTGCTTGATGGTAACTTCAGGCATAGTACCGTTTCACGGTGTCCGAGTTGAAGAGTTGTGGAAATTCATCGTCATCCATTTCTTGCAATCTCAGAGCACTTCATGTCAATACTTCCTTGACAACAAACGGGCCTTTCTAGTTAGGAGCGAATTTTCCCTTAGATTGATATTGGTTGTCAATGATCTTCTTCAAAACCAAGTCATGTTATTTAAACTAGCATAGCCGAAATTTTCTGTTGTAGGATCTGGCGATCCTCTGTTAGCATAACTTACCATGGAAGATAGTCGTGGTTCGCCTTTCATCTATTAGAGACAATTGGTGAAACGTGTCTTATACCTATTGGTCTTCATCTAGCTGAGCGTCTATCAACACTCTAGGGATTCCATTTCAACTTCTATGGGGAGCACTGCTTCCATCCCATAGGTTAAGGCGTAGGGGGTTGCCCCAGTGAAAGTGCGCATTGAGGTTCTGTAGGCTAACAGAGTAAGAGGCAATAAGTCAGGCCATTCTTTGTGATTGGCGAAATTCTTTTGCATGATCTTCTTGATGTTTTTGTTAGCCGCTTCAACAACACCATTCATCTTTAGACGGTAGATGACAGAATTAAGGTATTTGATGTGGAATTTACTGCATAGTTCCTCCATCATCTTGTTGTTGAGGTTCTTAGCATTGTCTGATACAATCACCTCTGGTTTTCCATATCGACAAATGACATTGTTTCTGATGAAAGTAATGATGACTTCTTTGGTAACCCTGGGAAAGGAAGCTGCTTCTACCCAATTGGTGAAGTAGTCGATCATGGTGAAGATAAATCGATGTCCATTACTGGCTTTAGGCTCAATGGGCCCGATAATGTCCATTCCCCACATTGAGAAGGGCCAAGGCGAACTCATATTGTGGAGCTCCCGTGGAGGGGCGTGGATAGCATTCCCATGAATTTGGCATCGATAACATCTCCTGACGTGGTCATTGCCAGCTTTGAGAGAGAGAAAGTAATGTCATGTCCTAAGGATCTTCTTAACAAGGAGGGGGCCACTCATGCGTGGGCCACAGACTCCCCCATGGACATCATCCATGAGTCTTTGAGCTTGGTCTTTGTCTAAACATCTGAGGAGACCTTGTTCTGCATCTCTCTTATAGAGTGCATCTCCGCTCAAATATAATTTCATAGCAAGTCGATGGATCCGCCTTTTCTCAGTCGGGCTCGCCTTAGCGAGTGTAGATCCATCTCGTAGGTACTCCTTGATATGTTGATATCAAGGATACTGGATGGGAGGTAGCTCATCCGATACTTCTCCAACGTAGTTCCCATAGGCTGGGGCCTTGTGCAGGGAAATTGTGACGCTTGACAAGTGTCCCTTGTTAGGTATGTGAATCAAGGAGGCCAAAGTTGCTAATACGTCTGCAAAGTCATTCCTATTACGAGGAATGTGTAGAAAGGAGAATTCTTCGAACTCCAAAATCATTTGTAAAACTTGTCGATGGTAAGGCAGAAAATGTAGCTCTTTGGTTTGATAGATTCCGGTAGATTGTCTGATTACTAACTCTGAATCCCCAAAGACAGTTAACCACCTGATGCCCATTGAACGAGCAAGTTTTAGCCCAATGAGACAACCTTCATACTCAGTTGTGTTGTTGGTGCTGACATACAGCAATTTGACAGCGACGGGATACTACTCCCTCGTACCGGATACGAGAACTGCTCCAGCTCCAGAACCTTTCATATTAACAGCTCCATCAAAATACATCTTCCATGTTTGGCGTGTATCGTTCTGATGGTGTGGCTAAACTGTCATTACTCCTTCATCGGGGAAGTATGTTTCTAAGGGTTTGAAGTCTCCTAAGGGTGCGGTGGCCAGTTGATCCACAATTCCTTGACTTTTAATGGACTTTTGAGTCACGTAGACGATGTCAAATTGTTGTAGGATCAGCTGCCATCTGGACAGCCGACAATTTAACATGGGTTTGTTGAACACGTACTTGAAAGGATCCACGCGGGATATGAGATGGGTTGTGTGACAATGGAGGTAATGTTGTAACCTCATGGACGTCCATGCTAAAGCGCAACAAGTCTTCTCAATCAGAGTGTACTTGTGTTCACTGCTGCTGAATCTTTTGCTGAGGTAATAGATAGCTCGTTCTTGGCCTCTATCATCTTTCTATCCCAGCATGCAGCCCATGGCGTTGTCACTTATGGACAGGTACATGAACAAGGGAACATCATCCCTAGGTGGTACCAAAATGGGAGCTTTGACTAGCTGTTCTTTGATTGTGAGGAAGGCCTTCTGGCACTCGTCATCCCATTTCATGGAGGAGTTCTTCCTTAATAACTTGAAGATCGGCTCACAGGTTGCGGTGAGTTGAGAAATGAACCTGCTAATGAAGTTGATTCTTCCCAAAAATCCCTGTATTTCCTTCTTTGTCTGAGGAATGGGCATTTTCGTAATGGCCTGGATTTTGGTAGGATCCAGCTCAATCCCTTTGTGGCTGACTAGGAATCCTAGCAACTTGCCTGATTTAACGCCAAAGGCGCACTTGGCTGGATTCAACTTCAAGTTGTACCTACGCAACCTGTTGAATAATTTTCTGAGATGGTCTAAGTGGTCCTCCTCCTTTCGAGATTTGATAATGATGTCATCCACGTAGATCTCGATCTCTTTGTGCATTAAGTCGTGAAAAAGAGCCATCATAGCTCGCTGATAGGTGGCTCCGGCATTGATGAGGCCGAATGACAACCGTTTATAGCAAAAGGTTCCCCAAGGTGTGATGAAAGCAGTTTTCTCACGATCTTCCTCAACAACCATGATTTGATATTACCCCACAAAGCAATCAGCGAAGGAGTACATGCAATATTGAGCAGTATTGTCAATGAGAATGTGGATAAATGGCACGTGAAAGCTATCTTTAAGGCAAGCTTTGTTCAAGTCTCGATAATCCACGCAAACTCGCACCTTTCCTCCAGGTTTAGTCACGGGAACAATGTTGGATATCCACTCAGGATATGTAGACACCATGATGATGCCAGCTTGAAATTGTTTCACAATTTCTTCTTTCACCTTTAAACTCCAATCAGGTTTCAATCGCCTGAGCTTCTGCTTGACTGGCTTGAATCCCTCTTTAATGGGAAGATGATGAAGTACAATGTCAGTGGAAAAACCCACCATATCTTCATGAGACCATGCAAATACATCCTGGAATTGGGTTAGTAGTGTAACCATGTCATTTCGTTGGTTTGGGGTAAGGTCTGAATCAATCTGGATTAACTTAGGGCTTTCTAAGGTTCCGAGATTGAATGAAGTGGTTTGATCAAGGTTAGGTTTAGGTTTGTCTTTGACCCATTCTTGAATTTCTGGAGGCACCTCAATGTCCTCATGTATTTCCATCAAGGCTGAATTCATCTCTACATCAAAGTAACAGTCTTTGTGGAGAAGAGGCACCATATCAGCATGTACATGCACATCTAAATTCAGGGTCCTAAAACAAAATATGTTTTCACTTAGTATATATGAAAAGGTTTGATCATACAAAGTGTTAGCATGTACTGGAAAACCGACTGCTAATACTGTACAGAAAAGTAAGCAGTTATGATATCTACAGGGAAGAAAGAGTTCTTGCCCGTTTTACCCTTGTCGACCAATGCAAGGAGTGCTGCTCCAATTGGCAAGGGCAAAGTTTGGGTGGACTGCAGTGATGGAGGGGCTGTCATCATCCTCCTGATCCCGAATGATGGCCATTATGCCTGGACAATCATCGTCTGGGGTGTGTCTATTTGTATGTTCGTCATGGACAATGATGTGTATGCCTAACATCATCCGGATGACGTCTTGTTTAATTATTTGTTTCTCTTCCTCCACGGCGGGATCTGGAACAAAGACTTCTTTCACCTTCACCGGTACCGGCTTGGGAAATAACATAGTCATCACGTTGGCTGGCACCTTTACAAGAGGTTGTGCGGACTCAGCAGTTGTAAGTGTAGACAGACGTCGTGTAACTGAAGCTGGAGGAATCTGAGGATGTTTATGTGGATTCCTGTTACTAGAACTGGCAGAATAGCCTAGCCCAGCTGTCCCTGTAACAACCCTAAATTTTGGATTATCCAGAATTTAGGTTTAAAGAATTAGTTATTAATAAAATGAATTTTTATTAATACTATTATGTGATATGTGTTCATTAATCGTTCTATAACCTAGGATGATTATAAGTCGGGAGGATTCTGGCTACGAGCTAGATTTAACGAGTAAGAATTTTCAAGACGAAAATGAAAGTTTTTCGGGAACAAAATATTTTTCGGGGAAAAAGACGAAATAGGCACTATTCACCCGTTTCTGCTCGGAGATTTATTTTGAAATTCCGAGAAGTTATTGATTGCGTGAAATCTTGAGACGTGATGGAATATTCAATAATATTTCAGTTATGGCAAAAACGAAGTTTTCGCCTGCGGACTCAAAACCTAAGGGTTAGGGAAAGTGAGTTCCGAGAATGTAATGAGTACGTATAATAACTAGGGTTATTATGCGTGAGAAATACGAGTATGATACGAGTTATTATACGAGTATATTACGAAGATTAGTACGACGTATAATACGAATATCGTACGAACAATATACGAAGAGAAGACGAGATTACGAGAAAGGAATGCGTAGAATACGATCGTAGAATACGATAAGTCTTAATGGACTTAATGTTCATGGACTTTGTAGAATCCAATTGGACTTGGATTATGTCAAGCCCAATGCTTTGTGAAGTTAATCCCAAGTTAGGCCCAAGAAGACCCAAGAAGAATTAAGATTAAGCCCGATCCAAAGAAATTAACTGCGGATCGAACCGATGAGTCACCGGATGGGTAAAACCCATGGGGCAACCCTTGGGGATGACCCATGGGCATAAGGGGCGGCCACTTGGCCACCAAGTAAGGGTGGTGGCCAAGTAAACTTGGTGGCTAAGTTGTTAAGGAGGTGGGAATAGTGACTTTAAGGGCGAAATGACTATTTTGCCCCTAGCTTTGGTTTTCTATAAATAGAAAGCTAGATTTTTATTTTTTAGGATTTTGAAAATCCTAGAACTTGAGAGAGATAGAGAGAGCTCGGTTGGGAAAGGAAAAGGAAGAGTATGAGCATGAATGCTCGGATTAAAAGTGATCGAGAAATAGAAAAGCTCGCAAATCGCCGACTTTGTCTAACGGAAGAGGATTAAAGAAGAACGGTAATCCGAACCCTAGTTCTTCTAATAATTTTCTTTAAGTTTTCTATGTCAAAAACATAGCTTAATGAGAATAAGGAGTAAAAGATATTG
Source organism: Panax notoginseng (assembly GCA_016801055.1). Classification (NCBI taxonomy): domain Eukaryota; kingdom Viridiplantae; phylum Streptophyta; class Magnoliopsida; order Apiales; family Araliaceae; genus Panax; species Panax notoginseng. Next base: position 97,863,534 of record CM029021.1, on the reverse strand, counting down.
AGAATGATTATATATGGTTAAAATCATGAGAGAATAAGAAATAAGAAATTTAGTTTATAAATTTCTTAAGCAAGTATAAGATTCATGAGGATTTTGAGCGATCCGAATGAATATTATGAATGAGTAGGTGAATTAAGTAAGGAATGATGTTCTATAACATCAAATTCCAAGAAAAAGTATAATCGTAATCCAAAATATCGATTAAAATGAAGAACGAACGAAGAACGCGAAGAACACGAGAAGAACACGAAGAACGTTGTTGATGGACAAATTTAAAACCATTGTAGTGTAATTGTTGTTGATGGACAAGTTTAAAACCATCGCGTATAAGTTAGATGCTTATTTCTTGGTTAGGAACGGTAGAAACGTTCATGAAGAACGGATTAAAACTAAGCTATAACGAAGTTATGGTGAAAATTTTAATAAAAGAAGAACGAAAATTTGAAAGTTAGTAAATGAACCCGAACGTGTAGGGTTTCATAAGAATGTAAGAGAACGTATAAAATGTGAGTCGTGGACTCAAGAACGAACAAATTCCGAGTTCGGATGACCGAATTACGGACGAACGAGCGAAGAACGTTAAAAGCATAAAAATGAATAAAGGGTGAAGATTAAGCCAATTGAATGGCATGTTAAACTCAGAACGAAGTTCTATCTGTGGTTAATCGAAGTACGTAAGGTAAGGAAGAAAATGGCTTTGGAACGACCTCGTTCTGAGATATAACGAAGAAGTTATGAGATCGTAAAGTACGCGTCTCAAACTTGATGCAAGACTTAGAAAAATTTTATAGGTTTCATACTCGGCGCCGCAGCGCGAGTCATGCCTTGGAGGCCGGTGCCGCAGCGCGAGATCGGCCATAATCTTCTGGAGAGTGGCGCCGCAGCACCAGCTCGGGAAGAGAGGAGTGAGAAGTAGGTCGCGCCGCAGCGCGAGAGGAAGGAAGGGCACGACGCCTCAGCGCCGGTGCAGAGCAATGCCCAGAAATGAGATTTTTATTTCTCTAGTACTGGGGGATGTGCAAGAAAGAAGTATGAACATGTAGTTTAATTAATGTAACACTTAATCAAGTGTTTTAAACCTTTAATAAAGGTTGAACAAAAATATTTAAATGAGATTAAAAGATAAAGAATGTGGGTGCGAGTTACGGAACCGATGTCCGGGGACCGTAGTCGCGACAAACGAACGTGAGGGATTACTATGATTTGGAATTCCTTAGACATTGGTTGATGAAGGTAATGAATAACATTCTGATGTTATGTCATGGTAATGAGAGATTAATGTAAAGAATTTAGACGCTGTGAACGCAACGTTGTTGCGATAAACGATCGGTCTTAGCATACAACGGACTGTATGGCTTTGACATTAAGAAAGAATAATGAACATGGGGTTCATTGGATGGGTAACGATGAATGCAATTGAAACCTTGAGTAAAGGTTGAGTGTACGCGAATATTAAACGGGTAGAACCTACACTCCGTGTAGGTTTTGACCGTAAGGTAATGAAGAATGTTGATTAACCGTGAACGGTGAAGAAATTGAGTTGAAGATAATAACGTATAATGTTAAGAAGCCGAGTTAATAAGTATAACTTGAATAAACGTTCCGAGTTGAAGGAACTGGACGTTGTAGGGTATGAATAAATTCATATGAAATATTTAACGCTATGACCTCATAGTATTGACATTGAGTGATCGTTCTGAGTATACAAAAGATTGTATGACTTAGACGATAAAGAATGAATCCTGAGGTATGGCAATTACTTGCCAAAAAGCCATAAGGAATAAGAAATTAACTTAACGAACATTATAATTTAATAGTTCGTATAAGTTAAGAGAAGTTAGGTTGTGGTACAATCGTAACTTTGATAGTTGACATATGGGAGCTGGGCTAAACAATTCCTTCAGAGAGTGAAGGTATATACGAAACTGGCAACCGATCTAACTCACTGTGATGGCAGTGTAGATGAGACGGGAACTTATTTGTTGGTTGTTTGTGGGAAACCACTCAGAGTACCATATGGACTACTAGCAGAGAAGCGATGTGTGCTGAGTCCTAGAGAAGTATAAGAAGAAGATAAGAATGTAAATCATCAATGATGATGAACGTTTTGAGTAAGACATCTCTGTATGTCATGAAGCCGTGAAACGGTAATGAAAGTTAGTCGCATAAACTTATATTGTAAGAACGCAAACCTTAAGAAGTAAAGTTAAGTAAACCAATGTGCAAGTCAAGTATATGACTAATTAGTGTACGTGTTATTTTCTTATGTGCTACATAGGAATGGGAATGAGCAGTTCAGCGTAAGCTGTACCTAGGCGTAAGGCAAGTTTCCTAACTTCATTCATATTTTAAATGAATGCTAGTTTCTTAAACTTCTCAGATGTTGAACTTGAGAAGTTTTGTCTATGTGCGATATTTGTGCAAGGTGGTAGAACGTATGAGGCCTTGTGCCACAATGTGAACACTTCGGTGTTTCTGTGAGATGAACTATTCTATGTTTGAACTGTTCAATAAAAGAATGTTCTGTTTATATATGAATCGTTATTGTTAAGTCTGTGCTATTGATTCTAGCCAGACAGGATGTGTATGAAAGAGAATAGAGAATGAAAGTATTTCAAAGTGAATGTGACTAATGTTTTAAGATGATAGGAATCAAGACTATTCCTATTATTCAAGCTACTTCGTAATCTTGTTCGGTTATTAAAGTCTGAAAAGAATGTTTAAATTTTTGAAGTTGTTTGTTCAACTGTTATGACTTGCTGGGCAATTGAATGCTCACACTTGCTTTAAATGAAAAATATTTTCAGCGAACGATGTTAGAAGAACTTAAGGATCCCGTATAGATCAAGCTGACGGTATCCAGATGAAGTGCCATTCGGTTTATGAATGTGCGTGAAGAGCAAGTGAAGACTTGTAATATAGAATGATAGAATTAAACTATAAGCTAGTTTAATGAACAGATATGAATCCTTGGTGGCGGATGAAAGTCACTCGTGTAAGATGTAAAGAATAATGTAATTATCATTATTTGTAATGAAAGAGGTTCTAAGGTTTCGAGAACCTAGGATTTGAGAGTGTATGTTGTTATATTTCATTATATAATGATGTATGCAGAATGAATGATGTACTCGTGACGTATGGAATCCGGGTGTGAAGATAGACCGAATTTTGGGGCATTACAGTCCCAGTTTGACTGATAACTCGGATGGGGTACTTGATACCCTGATGATCTTTACCCAGCCCTTGTCCTGGCTGATGACCCAAGGATATCATTTCTTGAGTAGCCGACATTACTTCGGCAAAAATCTTCGGTGTGAGAGGTGGCGCTCCAATAGCATGGTACTGAGTGTTGCTCACCTCCAAGGCATGAAAACTGACCGGTTCAACATCTGAATTGACGTTGGTGTATGGTATGTCACTATGTGGAGGACATTCCTGTTCAGCGTTGACCATGACTAGGCTATTGTTGATAATGCATTTCAATTGTTGATGAAGGGTGGAGGGGACTTCCCCGGCCATATAAATCTACGGTCTTCCCAAGAGTAGGTTGTATCATGAATGTATCTTGAGTAAGTGAAAAGATACGCATAATGTGTGGGGACCAATTTCGATTGGCGGCTCAATTACTCCGACCGAATTTCGGCGGGCTCCGTCAAAAGCTTTGATAACGGTATAGATGCTCTGGATTCGGTTGAGATTGACATTCATCTTCAACAATGTAGCATATGGACAGATATTTAGAGATGAGCCTCCATCTATCAAGACTCCAGCTAATACGTACCCAGAGGACATGACCGCAATGTGAAATGGCTTGCACTGACCGGTCCATTCGGGCGGTATATCATCATCAGTGAAGGATATCACATTGTTGTTAAAAATGTGATCAATCAAATGTTGAAATTTTTCTGCATCCACTGATTTTGGTAGATAGGCTTCTTCTAAAACCTTAAGCAAGATCGTCCAGTGATCCTCGAAAGTTAGGACTAAGTCCAAAATAGAAATTTGGTGTGGAGCTTCTTTTCAGCTTAAAACCACCTTGGCTTCGTTATGACCCATAGTGCGGAGGAATTTTTCAATCTTCTCCATGTGTATTTTCCCCTTTGATTTGACGGTAGACTTCATCATCCGTTGGGAAAGATACAGTGGATTTTTCTTCGACACTGTAGCAGTTGTATGTGAAGTGGATCCTTCACCTTCTCCATAATTCCATGGCAATTTGTGTAAGCTAACAATAGGATATTGTGCTCTACATGATAAATTGATTGGCTCTGGAGCGTCCACTTTCAAAGGGTTGTTGTTTCCTCTAAGTTGAATTGTTGATATTGTGAGTGATTTGCTAGTTCCATCAGTTTCAGTGGATATGACTGCTACCAATCCCTTCCACTTAGTAGGACAGGTATTTTCACTCTCACGTAGCACAATATCATTGTCAGCTAGGTTCAGGACACCACTGTCAATTAGATTCTAGATAAAGTGGCGGAGTGCCCAGCATTCTTCTGTGTTGTAACCGCGAGAATGGGAGTGATATTGACATACTCCATCAGAATTCAACCGTCCGGAACGGGGATTAACTGGAGGAAGAAGGGAAGTGATTCTTCCTTCATTGATTAGCATCTGCAGGATTTCCTCCATAGGTTAGCCCAGGTATGTAAATTCCCTTTTATTGGCGAAATCCCAACGAGCTTTGGCATTTGCTCTCCTTATCACTTTGTCCTCCAGCATTTCATTTTCTGAAGGTGATAAGGGAATATTCATGACAAGGGGAAGGAGACTAGCATGCTCCTGGTTGACCAACTGGCATGTTACTTGATGCTGATAAGTCACCAGTTCTGCCAATTGCTCAATTTACTTGCATAGAGCTTTCATCTTACGTTCCATTGCAAACTAAAATTTGGCATAATCCCATTTGTCAACACTGTCTTTGCCGGTCTGATATGAATTGTCGTTGAAGTCAAAACTATGTCCATTGCTCCAATTAATCATGTTGACCTCTTTTTCTTTGTGTTGAGGAAGAGGATTGTCTTGTACGTGAGGTTGATATGGTTTGGTGACCACGATCTCACCATTGTCTATTAGGTCTTGGATCTTGTGTTTCAAGGCCCAACAATCCTGAGTGTCATGTCCAGGTGCCTCGACATGATAAGCACATTTCCGAGCAGCATTGAAACCCCGTCCATTAGGGCTGGCTGGTGGAAGAAGATGCGTGATTTTCTTCTGCGTCGTTAGAAGAGTGATAATATTCTCGAGTGAATCCCCTAAGGGTGTGAACACTCGAGGGCGTTTGACTTCTCCACCTTTTGGCATTGGAGGGTTTGAAGACTGTGCTTGAAAGGGAGTGTAATTTCTCCTCTGGATAGGCATGTTTTGATTGCCCTTTTAACTCAGTAGTATCAGGGAAACATCTTTCTCTTTATTTTTATGGACCCTCTGGGGGTTGTTTTCATAATTTTCGGATTGGATGTGTTCAGCAACAGCTTTAAGGGTAGCTAGGCCTTGAATCTTTCCTGACTTCAATCCCATCTCAGCCATCTCCCCGTGTTTGATCATTTCAAAAAATGGTTTACCGATGCCGGCTAATACTCTTTCATAGAAAGGAGCTTCTTGTATGTTTACGAAAGTCATGACCATTTCTGATTTCGTCATGGAAGGAATAACTTGGGCAGCCAGGCGCCTCCACCTTTGAGCATACTCTCTGAATGACTCGTTAGATTGTTTCTTGACCTTGGTAATTTGATACCGGTCAAGAGCCATCTGAGACTGGAAGCTGTATTGTGTGAGGAAGGCGTGTGCTAGCTCTTCCCAGCTATGGATCTTTGAGTTGTCTAATCTGGTATACCACGAACGGGCTTCTCCAATCAGACTCTTCTGGAACAGCTGCATTCTGAGCTTCTTTTCCTCTGTATAAGATCTGAGTTCTCCAATAAACACCTTCAAATGTGTGTAAGGATCTCCTAACCCGTCATATTTTTCAAAGTCAGGAGTCTTAAACTTTTCTGGATAATGAACACCAGGGAATATGCATAGGTCAGCATATGAAACACTTCCGTGTGTTCCAATTCCTTTGATAGCACGAAGGGTTTCTTCCATTTCGAGGTATTTCTTTCTGATGTCACCGGTGTCTGGATCTCCTGTGAGATGGGTGGCATCATGAATTTTGTTGGTCGTATCCGACTGCAGTTCAGGTATCGTAATGACCTGGGTTCCCCATTGTGTAGAGGATTCAGCATGTACGGGTATCTTTGGACCCTGAGTAGACTGGTGTAGTTCTTTAAGCAGAATAGTCAAATCTGTAATTTGTTTGCTTAATCCGTCGAATTCTTTGCGAGAAACTGGATTAAGGTCAGTCTGGTCGGATGACGACATAATTGACTGCAGGCTTACAGCCTTTTTGGATTTTGACCGGGTAGTAGGTCCGATTGGTTCCCTACAAAAGACTTGCATAGTTTAGTCTTTAGGAAATGTGTGTATAATAACATGCTATGTGATGTGTCTGTTTTAGGAATTTTATCCTGCAAAACGGATGTCAGCTGTTTGTAATACAGGATAGCATGTTAAATATGTATATGTACACATTTCTTCATATTTCTCATTACATTGAGATGAATATGGAATGAAATTACAAGTAATTGATTTTACAAGTAATTTAAAATGAGAAAGCATGAAGAGACTTTCCTCCATATTGGTTTTATCAGAGGCTGACGTATCTTAGGTTACTCTCGCGGCTTTTTGGCATGAAGGTTCCCAAATCATCGCAATTTACTCAATGGGAAATTAATCCGGTCTTTCAACTGGAGAGAATTTAGGTGGTGCCTTTCCTGAGCCTCGCGGGAATTAGTCTTCCTACGAGTCCAGTAATCAAACACCGATATGATAGCCTCCTGGTGGAAAGACCACACAACATACATTCACATACATCGCGTCTCACCGTATGAAAATGATGACATGTGCGAAGCACTAATATCACAAGCATATATGGTGCGAAGCACTACGTGCAATAAGTAAATGCATTCGTACACATTCATCATAAATGTAAATACAACATCCACACACAAGCAGATAATAGTTTTGAAAAAATTGGAATATCGGCTTAAGTCCTCTTACTGGAGTCCCCAACAGAGTCGCCACCTGTCGACGTCGGGATTTTTTTTTGTCCATTTCCGTTACTTGTTCTTTGGTGTTCTCATTTTAGGTGAGATTTTTTTGAAAAAATAAGTGAAAAAGGTCCGACATGTATAATGTCGATGATGGACTGTTAAGAATCGCCAGTTGGTTTTTTTAAATGGTTGTACCAACACAACCGAGAAAAGGTTTGCACATGGATCCAGTGATGTGACACTGCTAAACGGGTCGGTGAAACCGAGATTCATTAGGGTCTAGGGACTTGATTATGCGGAGGGAAGGTGTTAGGCACCTCCCCGACATCCATGTTACCACGGTGATCGCCACTTTTCAAGAATTGTTATATAAATGTGTGTGTGTGAGTGAGTCAGTGTGCTGATTATTTGGAAGTAGTGCGAGGCCTCGTTCGCACCTATATACACAGGGTTTGAATTTACGTAAAAATTCAATTTTTAACAAGATATGGCAGTGACGTTTTATAAAAGAGGTTTTTTCAAACCCTTATGCTCAATAGTAATTGAAACCTTTTACACTTCCATTTTCTTAAGTGTTCGGCTTGATTGTTTTTATTTTTGAGATGCGAAGCATCTATAAGAAAATAATATACAAAATAATGATGACTTCCTCATGGGTATGAAAACCATCTGAGGAAATTCAGACATCGCAGATAAATTTACAAGATGCTTACAGCTGAAAAAGGTCCATCACGGGAACCGAATCTAGATCCAATAGGCTGAATCTGTGATCACATGATTCCTAGGCTCACATTATGCTGCAATTTGTATAAAAGCAGTAAGCAGGTATATATATATATATATATATATATATATATATATATATATATATATATATATATATACAAACATGATCAGCCACCACGAAGCACCTCCGTGGGGGATCAGAAAAATGTAAATAAAGCTGTAAAAGCCATCAACCGCCACAAAGGAAACTCCAGGCGGGACGAAACGCAAATAAAGCTGTAAAAGTGATCAACTGCCTCGAAGTAAACTCCAGGCAGGACGAAACGTAAAGAAATCTATAAAAGCGATCAACCACCACGAAGTAAACTCCAGGTGGGACGAAATATATATATATATATATATATATATATATATATATATATATATATATATATATATATATATATAAGCAATAAACGCACCAGATATAAAATCCAGGCTCATCAAACAGAGTTCGACAACGGTTCATATATATAAGTATGTATATATATATATATATATATATATATATATATATATATATATATATATATATATAAGCAAGTAAATGCTCCAGATGTAAAATCCAGGTTCATCGAACAAAGTCCGACACACAATTAATATATATAAGTAAATATATATATTAAAGCAGTAAACGCTCCAGACCGAAGTCTAGGCTCATCGAACAAAGTCCGACACACAGTTCATATATATATATATATATATATATATATATATATATATATATATATATATATATATGGACTAACATTATCGAGTTATGCCCAGACCGAAGTCTAGGCTCAATCGAGGCATAACTCGATAATGTTAGTCCATATATATATATGTATATACAAACTGAAATAAAACCACGGACCAAAGTCCAGGCAAACACACGCAACACGACTCTCAACGTGAAGAAGGGTATGTGCAAAGATGAAGAGAAATACTTTAAAGTGTGTGAGAAGGCTTACAGTGGGCTGCCAAAGAATACTTCTATATCTTTAAAGGGATGAATGATCGGCTAGACTTGATGTATTGATAATCTATTCATGTATTATCAAATGTTACTGTCTTTTGTCAACTAATTGATATGGTTTTCAAAAGAAGACTGAATTGTTAAATAAATGTTTTGTCGGTAAAACGACAGGCACGTGAGGTTGCCAAATGATTAAGCATGCAAACGTTTAATGGATGTAGTGTTGATCAACATAGAGTACAATAGGCTGATCACCTAGAAGTGCTTGTAAGTGATATCGGGCTTACGGACTTGTTCCGGGTTGTCCTTTTTCAAGAAAAGAATGAATACTTGAGGTCTTTGACCGGAGTAAATGTTTTACTAAATATAGTTGTTATTGTAAAACATTTTCAAAGGAAGATGAAGTGCTATTTTGAATTGTCAATAGTACTTCATAACTATTGTTCAGTTATTGAAGATATACGATTCATATACGTCAAGCAGGTTGTTATTAAATTGTTATACTTGCTGAGCTAGTTATGCTCACTCTTGCTTGAACTATATGAATGCAGCTAAGACTGAACGTCCCGAAGGATCAGGAAAAGATAAAGGAAAGGCTAAGGCAGATTACTAAACTGTCTTGTAATAGTATAGGTCTATTGTTGTAATATAACTGATATTATGACAAAGAACCTTTGTAATGGGTTTAGAACTTGGGAAATGTAAATATTATTTCAAATATATAGAAGGTATGTTTGTTCTTTGAGACTTTTCAATTGAATAAATGTATGAATGTTGTACAGTATAGCACCATCTGTCGGGTTGGAAGATACCCGGATTTGGGGGCGCTACAAGTTGGTATCAAAGCCTAGGTTATAAAACTTATGGGGAAAAGTAGAACCTTAAGTCATAACCTTAAGAAAGAATAAAGAAGTAAAAGATGGAAAGTAACCTTATAAAATGCATTATATTATGTTATGTATTTTTATTATTTTATTGACGTGTACTAATCAAACTATATTGTTTATTGTAGATGTCAGGAGAAAGTGATATGTATAGAAATATACATGTAGTAAGCGAGGATTCAGTAAATCGGGTAGAGATACTACCAAATCCAGTAGCAGTAGTGCTAGAGTTGGTGATCATTGAGTCAGAAGATTCAGACGATTTAGACTATATGTCTATCTTTGATGGAATGCTAGAGGAGGAGGTGGACGTGATGTCCTTTGATCAGGTTCCACTTACAGAGGACCAGGTTCCACTTACCGAGGACCAGTTTCCACCTACAGAGGAAGTGAATACGGGGGAATTTATGAAGAGCATGTTTATGTCAGTATTGGATAGAAATGTCCAGTACTGTAAGGAGATTAAGGAGTTGAAGGAGGAACTCCAAGCTGTCCGTGAGGACAAGACTAGTATGGAAGGAATGTGGGAGGAGGAGCACGATGATCGAGTCCTAGCTATGGACAAAGTCAGAGATTTAAGGGAGGAAGTCTTTGAGCTCAAGCAGGAGCTAAAGACTAAGAAGAGGAAGTTGGAGAGAATGTCCTATATTCATAGGAGTTCTCACGTAGATTTCCAGCAGCAGGTAGCTGGATATCAGATAGAGGCAGGACAGACCCGTCATACCATCAGTAGAGATGTTATCGCCGATTTGGCCAGAGAAGATTTTAAGAATGCCTTACGGCAGATGTAATCTAGCGATAGCTAGAGTAGAATAGATATGTAAATATTGTGTATCTAGTAGTGATGTAAAACCCTCTTTTGTATAACAAAGGGTAGTCTTTTGTAAATCCCAATTTTTGAAAATTAATTGCGGGATGGTAATGTAATCAGTTAAGGCTGAGTAATGTAAACAATGTAGTGTTATACTACAGGTAATGAATCAATATAAGTCTTTTTATGGAATATGTTGAGTAATGAGTATGAGTTATTGTTTTAATTACAAATAATAACAAACCAACGAGAATGAAGTAATAATGATGTGTTGTTTTCTTAACAGCAAAATGCCGCCAAGAAGGAGACAACGAAATCAAGATACAAATGATAACCAACTGAAAGGTGGTCCGGTTAATCCAATGTAGGAGTTCGTTAACTTATTAACGGCTGCCTTTAATAGAACGGGGGCTAATGTACCCGTAATTCCTGGAGTAGTATGAGCTACTACTTTCAAGGACTTCAAAAGTGTTGGTCCGCCGGAGTTCAGAGGAACGACGGACCCTATAGAGGCCCAGACATGGGTAAATGAAATAGAGAAAGCATTTGTGATAGCAAATGTGGAGGAGGGTCAAAAGGTTGCTTTTGCAACCTATTTAATGAAGGGAGAGACTAACTACTTGTGGGAGGCGAACCAGGCTAGAGCCGACAAAGGAAACCTGACGTGGGAGAGGTTCAAGGAGATTTTCTTCGAGAACTATTTTCCCACGAGTATGCAAGGGAGGATGGAGATGAGGTTTCTTGAATTGAAACAAGGGGATATGACAGTTCCCCAGTATGCTACCAAGTTTAACGAATTGGCACGATTTGCTCCACATCAAGTGGACACTGAAGTGAGGAAAGCTAGAAGGTTTAAGCAGGGCTTGAAACCCTGGCTCTATAGCCGAATCTCTGTGTTTCAAAGTACTTCCTTTGGAACCATTCTAGAAAAGGCAATCATTGCCGAAGGTGGGAATGAGGCACTCAGCCAGTACCACAAAGATAAGAAAAGTAAGGGTAAGGCTGAGGGAGGGAACAAGACCGAGGGAGCCAGTGGAAGTGGCAACGGTCAGAAGAGGAAGGGATTTAACTCTGGGAATACCGGAGTGAAACAAGGGGAATCCAAGAGGAGGATGGAGGCCTGCAAAACCTGTGGGCATATTTCGCCTAACTGTTACAATTATGGACAGGAAGGGCACATTTCGCCTAACTGTCCCAATTCGAAGAAGAATCATGGATGCTTTGTATGTGGATCAACTGACCACATAGCAAAGAATTGCCCGAAGAAGGGGTTAGATGGAAATAAGGGACCAAATAGCGGAAAGTTAGCTATTAGTGGTCCAGCTCAGCCGGGGAAACCAATGGCCCGCACTTTTAACATGATGGTCCAAGATGCAGTGGCATCAGGGGAGGTAGTTACAGGTATTATTCCGATTAACAATATAAATGCATACGTGCTATTTGATTCGGGTGCTACTTGTTCGTTTATAGCATGTGATTTTGCTAGACGACTAGAATTATTTCCCGAAAAATTGCCTATACCCTTGAACATTAAGGTAGCAAATGAAGAGATAATTCATGTTGAAGATATTCATAGGAGTTGTTGCGTGAATGTACGTGGGTGTAAATTATCGGTAGATTTAATACCGATAAAGTTAGGAGAATTCGACGTAATTCTTGGGATGGATTGGTTGATTAACCATGGAGCAATTATAGATTGCCAAAAGAAATGTGTGAGCATCAGGACGTTGAAGAAACTTCCTGTAGTATTTTACGGTAGTAAGTTACCGGGACGTCCGTGTTGCCTTACGATGACACAGACTAGAAAACTTTTAAGGAAGGGTTGTGTAGGTTACCTATGCCATGTTGTTGATACCCAGAGAGTGGGAGCAACCATGGAACAAATACCTATAGTAAACGAATTCATGGATGTATTTCCAAGTGAATTATCGGGTTTACCATCGGATAGGGAGATCGAATTTGTGATAGACACTGTGCAGGAACGACACCGGTCTCAAGGGCACCGTACCGTATGGCGCCTGTGGAAATGAAAGAACTGATGGTTCAGTTACAAGAACTGTTGGACAAGAAGTACATTCAACCAAGTGTTTTGCCGTGGGGAGCACCGATGTTGTTTGTCAAGAAGAAGGACGGATCGTTAAGACTTTGTATCGACTGTCGGGAGTTGAACAAGTTAACGATAAAGAATAAATACCCATTGCCCAGGATCGATGATCTCTTTGATCAATTGAAAGGGGCAAAGTATTTTTCTAAAATAGATTTGCGAACGGGGTATCATCAGTTGAAAGTTAGGAAGGAAGATGTACCAAAGACTGCATTCAGGACTCGTTATGGTCATTATGAGTTTCTGGTGATGTCATTTGGATTGACAAATGCACCTGCTGCATTTATGAACATGATGAACAGAGTGTTCAAATTATATTTGGACAAGTTCGTCGTGGTGTTTATTGATGATATTCTAGTCTATTCTAAGACGCCAGAAAATCATGCTAAACACTTAAGATTAGTGTTGGAGACACTAAGGAAGGAGAAGTTATATGCGAAATTCACCAAGTGTGAATTTTTACTGGAAAAAGTACAGTTTTTAGGTCATGTCATTGACCAAGAGGGGATTTCAGTAGATCCAGCGAGGGTGGAAGCAGTAATGAACTGGGAACAACCGAAAATGCCGACTGAGGTGCGGAGTTTCCTAGGGTTAGCAGGATACTATCGAAGATTTATCCAAGATTTTTCGAAGATAGCTACCCCGCTAATCAATTTGACAAGGAAGACAGTGAAATATGTATGGACAAATAAATGTGAAGACAATTTTCAAGAACTGAAGAAAAAATTAAGTGAAGCTCCGATTTTGTCATTGCCAGATGACACAAGAAATTTCGTAGTGTATAGCGATGCTTCGCATAGGGGACTTGGTTGTGTGCTCATGCAGCATGGCAAAGTCATTGCGTATGCATCTCGGCAGTTGAAGGATTATGAGAAAGTTTATCCTACTCATGATCTGGAACTGGCCGCAGTAGTGTTTACCCTAAAGATATGGAGACATTATCTTTATGGGAAAAAATGTGACATATATACGGACCATAAAAGTCTGAAGTATATCTTCACTTAGAAGGAGTTGAATATGAGACAGAGAAGATGGCTGGAGTTGATAAAGGATTATGATTGTGAAATCCTGTATCACCCTGGAAAAGCCAATGTAGTTGCCGACGCCTTAAGTAGGAAGGGTCGGGAAAAGTTGTCTATGTTAACGGCTCAACATGAGTTAATAACAGAGATGACTAGAATGGAACTAGAAGTCAAGATGCCGAGTGATTCGGGGCAAGTACTTTTTGCGACGGAGATGCAGTCTACCATCGTAGAAAGAGTCAAGGAGGTGCAACTCAAGACAGACGTGTGTAACCAAATGAAAAAGCGGCTATCCAAGAAGGAAGATGCTAAGTATAGTCTTGATAATGAAGGATTATTAAGATTTGAGGGAAGAATTTGGGTTCCGAATGAAATGGAATTAAAGGAGCAAGTGTTACAAGAAGCTCATAGTTTGAGGTACTCGATACATCCTGGTAGTACTAAGATGTATCAAGGCCTTCGACAGAGTTTTTGGTGGCCGAACATGAAGAGAGAAATAGCAGAGTATGTGAGTAGGTGCTTGACTTGTCAAAAAAAGTTAAGGCTGAACATCAACGACCCAGTGGCTTATTACAGTCATTGGAGATTCCAGAATGGAAGTGGGAGCATATCACGATGGATTTCGTGGTAGGATTTCCGACAACACAAAAAGGGTATGATTCGATATGGGTAATAGTGGACCGGTTGACGAAGTCGGCTCACTTTTTGCCAATTAGGATCAAGTATAACTTAGACCAGTTAGCTAAACTTTATGTTAAGGAAGTCATTTCCAGACATGGAGTACCGGTATCGATTGTGTCAGATCCTGATCCACGATTCACACCGAACTTTTGGAGGAGTTTGCAAGAACAGTTGGGAACACAGCTGAGATTAAGCACGGCTTATCATCCACAAACCGATGGGCAGAGCGAAAGGATAATTCAGACGTTAGAAGATATGTTGAGGTCTTGCGTCATGGATTTCAAGGGTAGTTGGGATGACCACCTACCACTAATAGAGTTTGCATATAACAACAGTTATCATGCAAGCATAGGTATGCCACCGTATGAAGCTCTGTATGGCAGAAAGTGCAGAACACCTTTGTGTTGGGATGAGGTGGGAGAACGCTGAATACTAGGACCAAAATTGGTGCAGCAAACAGCGGATGTGATAAAGTTAATTCGAATACGTCTCGTCACAGCTCAGGACAGACAGAAGAAGTATGCGGACTCACATAGACTAAACTGAGAGTTTGAGGTGGGTTCGTATGTGTTTCTAAAGGTATCTCCCTGGAAAGGAAAGATACGTTTTGGAAAGAAGGGAAAGTTAAGTCCAAGGTTTATAAGACCTTTTGAAGTATTAAAACGGGTGGGAAAGGTAGCGTATATGATAGCATTACCTCCAGACTTAGAACGAATACATAACGTATTTCACGTATCTGTATTACGTCCATATAAGCCGGACTATAAGCACGTAATCGAGTATGAGCCGATTCATATCGAGAAAGATTTAACTTACGAAGAGTCGCCGATGCAGATCATTGATAGGAAGGAACAAGTTCTGAGGAACAAAGTAATATCATCAGTAAAGGTATTATGGAAGAACCACGATGCTGAGGAAGCAACGTGGGAACTAGAAGAAAAGATGAAGAAAAGTTTTCCTCATCTATTTGATTAATGTAAGATGAGATTCTGGGGACAGAATCTTTATAAGGGGGGAAGAATGTAACGACCGAGAAATTCGGATTTAATTGTAAAATGATTTTATTAATTTAAATAATAATAAAATCATATTCTATGTGTTATCAAGATGGTTGTCGTTGTATGACCTATTAATGTTAGAATATCGTAGTATTTCTAACATCGTAGTATTTGAGCTACGAGGATAAATTAAAGTGTTTGAATTTCCAAGACGAAAATAAAAGTTTTCCGAAAAATTTTCCGAAAAATACTATTCATCGGTATTCGCTCGGGAAATAATTTTGAGTTTTCGAGAAATATGTAATGATAGAATAACAAGGTAGGATGGACTATGTAATAATAATCTAGTTATGGAAAATACGATATTTCACTTGTGGGCTTAATTTATAAACATTAAGTAAAGTGAAATAGTAAAGAATGAGTTATAATGTATGATACCTTGAGTATTGTACAAAGTAATGGAAATGAGTATAATACGAAGTAGTATACGAGTTTGTATGAATAATGAAATACGGTATATAAATTCTATAAGAATTGAAATACGAAAATAATACATAAACTATAAGTGTGTGTATTATGGGATGTTAGTAGACTTGTATGATTGGTTACCAATTATGTACAAGTCCAAAGGAGTTAAAGGGTTAAGGCCCAACTATTAATTAATAAACCAACTATTGGTTGTTAATGTAAAAGCCCAATGATTAATAATCTAAGTCTAAACTAGATTAAATGACTTGGATGACCCATGGAGCAAAACCATATTAATATGGTTAATGTGTGGTGACCAAGTGATGTGATGACCAAGATGTGTGATGACCAAGTGATGTGATGACCGAGATAAGTGGTGACCAAGTTAAGAGCATTGACCAAGACTAGGAGTAATGACCAAGTGTGGGATGAATGTTGTGCACACCAAGTAATGAATAGTAAGGAGGTGGGATATTTTATTGACAAAACTACCCTAACCTTGCCAAGTCTATAAATATAGAAGCTTTACAAGCCTTTTGTTGGTTGATCAATTAACTAACAACTTCTAAAGTGCTTAAGTGTTAGAGGGAATAAGCTAGCAATAAGTCACTTACACAAACCAAGAAGAAGAAGTAAGCTACTTGCAAAATACTCAAGAGTAAGATTTCTTCTCCATTTATCTTCTATCTCTATTCATGATAGGATGATAAGAAAAGTTAGATTAAGAAACATGAATGTTATGAAATAAGAAGAATGAATAAGTAATGAACTTAGGTCACATAAGTTGATAATAAGTCATTTGAACTTATATAAGTTATAAACTTATCATAAGTTAACTTTGGATGTTAAGTATAAAAATATGAACTTGTAATGAGTTTGTCAAAAGAAGTGAATAAATCACTTATATGATCTTATGAATCATGAATATCTAAGTTAAGTCATATGTTAAGAACATGTAAGAAAATGATGTTTAAGAAACCTTAAATGTCATAAGTCATGAACATGAAATCCTAAGAGTTTGTAAATTTGACAAGTTTTAAACTATTGAAGAATAAGGTTAAAATCCAACGATGAACATAAGTTGTGATAATAAGTTGTTGTAAGCAGTAGGTTGAAATGTTCACATGATAAATGGAAGTCATTTGTAATGTTGAACAAATCATAAGAAGGAAGAATTGTCGAAATTTGTACGATTGGACGATAATAGTCGAATACGTAAAATTCTCGAAATGGAAGTCAAATTTTATGTTGGATCACGAAACCTTTGTTTTCCAATCAAGACAAGCCATAATTGGCATTTAAGAGTTTCGGACTCAAAAATGACCGGATTCCGACTTAGAACGAAGAAACGAGCATTGAACGTTCACGAACGTTTAACGTTTACGTTAAAAATGAACCAATAGGTGAATTTTTAGCAAACGAAGTCAAATAGATAAAATTCTTGAATAATCATGTAGAGTATGTAATTTGTGAACCGTAGGCTTTTGAACGAGCCAATTCGGACTTATAACGAAGAAGTTATGCGTCCGAGAAGTTCACAAAGTTCACAAAATAAAGTTAGTATCTGGTGCACAGAGTTGGCACCGCGGTGCCAACCCAAGGCAAAAAGTGCCGCGCCGCAGCGCAGAACAGTAATCGAGCACACTGCAAGAGTTCGCCGCGACGCGAACTATTGTACTGCATGTGGCGCCGCAGCGCCAAGTCCGGGTCAGTGATGCAATAAGGCTCGCGCCGCAGCGCGAGTTGTAGTTATAAACCTAGCGCCGCAGCGCCAGTCTCAGAACCAAGATAGTAATGAATGTTTTAAAGTACAAAGAAAGAAAGTTAATTGAGTTAAGAATAAACATAACTTAAGGAAAGAATGTAACATTGTTAAACTTTATTAAACCTTAAGTATGTGGTACAAAGGTTGAGACAACCTAGTCAAATGTAAAAGCAACGGCAATGATAAACTATAACGAATAGTAACGGAATCTAATGTACACTTAGATTGGAATGAAACGTATGATATATTCATTACATACTTGATTATATGTGACCTAATGTAAGGCATATTGTGATCATGTATTGTAGAGATTTGAACGACTTGAACATAAAGTTAATATTCAGTAGCAGACGTTAAAGGCAAGTATTCTAACTCTTGTCTCAGTTCAATCTGAACAAGTTTTTGAAGTTTATGTATTCTTTCACATGAATTGAAGTATGATGAAGTTGAAGCCAATTACTTTGGCTAGACTTGATGTATTGATAATCTATTCATGTATTATCAAATGTTACTGTCTTTTGTCAACTAATTGATATGATTTTCAAAAGAAGACTGAAATGTTAAATAAATATTTTGTCGGTAAAACGACAGGCACGTGAGGTTGCCAAATGATTAAGCGTGCAAACGTTTAATGGATGTAGTGTTGATCAACATAGAGTACAATAGGCTGATCACCTAGAAGTGCTCGTAAGTGATATCGGGCTTACGGACTTGTTCCGGGTTGTCCTTTTTCAAGAAAAGAATGAATACTTGAGATCTTTGTGTAAGACCCCGAATTTTATGAAATAAAAGTATTCAATTTTTCTTATAACTACTATTCAGTAAATAGTTAAATTGATAAAAGTTTAAAGTTATGGGTGAAATATGAATTTTTTTCAAAATAAGCAAGTGATTATAAAATAATCATTGTTGTCGGGGAATATTCGTTTGGTCGTGGAATATTCTTTCTGTCAGGGAATATTCGTACGATGGCGCAGCTATTTGTGGGCCCCATAACGAATAACTGTCGGGTGAAGAAAACGACAAATTTGAGTTTTTATAAATAACGGCGTAGTTGTTACCGTTAACACTGTTGGAATACCCGATGGTTAAAATACAGTAATACGCGTTATTGCACAGTAGCACACGGTATTGCATAGTATTTTTGAAATTATTGATTCTTACGTAAGAAGGCACTACTCAATAATTGTTACAGTAATTACTGTTCAATATTTTATTTTATTGATTCAATAATTGCTACGTTAAAATTTTATATTATTATTGTTCAATAATTGTCACTGCACAGTATTTTCCATTATCAGATCAATAATTCATATTATTTGAATAATATTATTAGATAACATTATTGGCAATGTCTAGAAAGTTCTGTCTAAGGAGAGGTTTGGTCACCTAATTGCGCGTCAGTAAGGAAAAATTCTTATTGGAAAGCCCCCTCTTTCCTGGGAACGGCCTGGTTGTCATAAATGTGATTCTGTAATATTATTTGTGAATAATTAATTATTGATTCATATGATAAGGAAATATTTATTTTATGTGGATATAAATGAGGGATATATTTTTGTGGTTAAAAAATGAAGGAGTTAATGTTGAGGTTTTTATCCGTATTTTTGTCGGAATGGAGGTATTAAAAATCAGAGTTTTTGAGATATTTTGCGGGGGTTATAATTTTTAATCCGACCGTTGGATCGTGGTAATTTTTGGATATGTTATACATATATAAGTTGAGTATATGCCCACAAATTTTGAACCGTTAAAAATGAATGTATGATTTATTATGAATTTTACAAGATGACTGGTTCAAAAATTGTTAAATTTTCAGAGTTTATCATTTTGATAGAAAATTCTAGAATTGGTGGGCCCCACTTGTGGTTGGTGAAGAAATGTGCTGAATTATATTTCAAATGTGGTGGGTGGGAATAGTAGTAGGTAAAGCCATCAGGTTGCAGGTCAAGCCTATTAAAAAAATTTTATAAATAGAGGGCTAAGTTAGAATTGAAAATTACACCAGAAACATAAGCTTTCTCTCTTTCTCTCTCTATATTATGAAGCATATTTTGTGAGTATTTAGATACTTTGAGAGTTGCTATTCAGTGCAAGTTTCCTTCGGCTTTGCATTCCAGTCAGAAATACTGCACTTTTGAGGTAAGGGATATTAAGGGATTTTAAGGGTTGTTATAATTTTCAGTTTCGTAATTTTTCTGATCTTCAAAAATTCTGGAAAAATTTAAAATGATATCTTGATGAATTTTCTTGATTGTGTCCAAAAATGGTGATTTTTGGATGTATAGATTGAGAGTTATGAATTTTATGAGAAAATACTATTTTAAAAGTAACCGCTTATAATTCCTTGTGGTTAACTCCAAAATTGATGAAATTTTTATTGGGAGTACATGTATATGATAGAAGTATACTCTGTAAATTTTAGAATTTTTGGACAAAAGTACAATTTATGATAAATGTTTAAATATTCGGCGGTTTTGGCCATATGAAAAATAGTAAATGAGTTTTAAAAATTCTGAGAAAAATATATGTTTAATATGGGACTATATTCTGCTAAATCTCAGAAAAGAAATATTTTTAGAACTGATTTGGTATTTTTTATAAAAATAAACTAGTTATGAGTAAATGAATTAAATATGTTATGTGAAGTAAAAAAAATTGGAAAAGAGGATTTTATGGCTTGAGAATCCTATATGAGGTATATGCAGATTTTTGATGAGGGTTTTTGGTTATTGGTGATAAAATCTTATGAGTTTGGCATTTTAGGATGATTAAATGCATTATTTAGTAAAGTGTAAATAATTAAAATAAATTGTTTATAAGCTTAAGAAATATTATTCTTTCAATACCATTATACCAAAATATTGGTATGTATTTTATTGTAGAATTTCTACCTTTTTGTGTCGAGTTTACTATTCATGAGTTACTATTCACGAGTTACTATTTATGAGTTACTATTCACGAGTTACTATTCACGACAATATTTGTTTCTTTTTCTGATCAAATTATAGTTGATTTATGAATATTACTCTTGAGATTAAATCTATATGTTGATTATATTAGTTTTATTATCATATATAACATTTTTATAACCCTAATGATGATATTTCTCTTTGACTTGAGTGTAAAGATGGGTAGATTTCTGGTATGATCATGACTATGGGTTCTCTTTGGCCAGTAGTGCAAAGATCAACAGATGTTGAGATGAACATGACCAACTGGTGATACAAATGAATATCTTTAGCCGTAGTGCAAAGATGAAGTTATTTGTATGATTATGAACAGGAAATGTGATTTGGTGTAACCATAATCTTTGATGTTTCAGGTAAAGATAGGTGATGAAAATTATCTTCGTCCTGGATGAGAAGAGGAATTTAGAACTACAGTTATGATTATGAGTTATTCATATGATTGTGGACCAGAATTGTTGATTGATGTTACAGGGATAAAACATTGTTGATGGATTTTTAACATTGAGAAGATAATAGACTTTATAGTCTATTTGACTCTTCTAATGGATTGCTCGTTCCGCTGCAACTATGGTTGAAATTTTTATCATTTACCATATGTTCTAAATCTCTGATTTATTATTGATGAAGGCTATTGATAATTTAATTATCTTTAGTCATGATATTCTTTACTGGGCTAGTTGTGCTCACCCTTTTGTTTCACAATTCCTTTCAGGTAATAAGAGTGTAGCTGGGTCGAGCGAGGGTAACGGCAAAATAGAACGGTGGTCTCTAGCTGTGAATGTTCTCCCGAAGCAGTATAGAAAAGTTCATTTAGTAGTTTTATTTGGTGAATCCAATAGGGTAAGTTGTACCCAACGTTGGAAGGGTGGTTTGCCACTATCATACAAGATGTCTAACGACATACAACCTAGTGTCATCATAAGACAGGGATGTGCTCATCCACTTGCTGAGTATATATACGAGCACTACCTATATAATCTTGGTGTTTGTTTGAAGTATAATTCTCAATTAGAGACAGTAGAGATAATGATATGTCAAGAAAAGACTCACCATTGGGAAGAATATGATAGTAATCTTCTCGTTTTTTTTTTGGGGTCTATTGGGTCAACCAAGGATAATTCTGTGGCCATATGATATCTATCATAACCTAGACGCGTGGCCTCCCATGTACGAAGGTTTCCTTGAGCACTTTCCAAAGATTCTAATTTCTAAAACAGTTTTTGACTATACCTTTATGTAAGGTGTCATTGTGAGGTGATGTCCACGGTTGGAACATGAGTCACATTTGGTATATATTTGTATTCAAACTCACAGCATATGTGTTGTTGTATTTTATACGACAATTGTTGTAATAGAGTTGTAGTTGTTTTCTGTACCATGTATTTGGCGACTCAGAATAGGTTGGATGGAATGGACCTATTTTGGGGACGTTACATTTGGTATCAGAGCTTAGGGATATGATCTCTGGCGGAGATCGGGGAATACAACTAGGAGGGGAGAGATGAGTAAATCATTCGCTAGTGTGTCCTACCTAAGCTTATTTGTTGGTCAGTCATAATATTGGAATATTATGTGATATGTTAATTTATTTAATTAACCCTTGTTTTATGGCAGTATTTGAGAATGGCAGCTGAGAATGCTAACAATGGAGTGAATGAGACTGTGGGGATACCTCTAATCACTAACCGTGATAATGTGATGTCAGACGAAGAAGGAATTAGAGATATCCATGTGGTGAGTGAAGAATTGATAGTTACACCCGAGATAGTCGCAGAGGTAACAGCTGAGACTGAGGAAGAAGAGGAAGAAGAAGTACCAGAGGAGAGTTTATTAGAGGTATTATATGATCAAAATGTAGAATTTCAAAATCGTATTCATGAGTTAGAAGAGCAGGCAGAAGAACGACAGGCGGTCGTGGAACAAAAGGATGCAACAATTCAAGCTTATGTTACCCGATATGTGATGCTTGAACAGAAGCATTCTTTGGCAGAGTATAAGATCATAAAAATAGAATATAAGCTGAAAGAAGAAAAAACTGAACGAGTGAGAATAAGTGATGCATGGGCAAAAGCCGCACGACACGTGGATATTGTGGAAAGAGATGTTCGATCTAAGAAGGTTAAAATAGATGATATGAATTTCTCTTTTTAGAAAGCAATTGGGAGAACCCAATATCGAGTTTTGAATTACCCTGTACATAGCGGTCAACCTGAATCCGATATGGATCGAAGATTGATGATTCAGATCATGAATGAGGAGTAGGAAGAGGCAGTTGAGGGAGGAATATTTCCTATAGAAAGGTATATTTCAACGGTAATGATGACGCCAAATGCTGCTCAAGACAAGTTAAAGCCGAGTAGCTCGAGGGATGGCGGTTGTCATGACTTCCCAACAAATGAGGAACCCAAATGAAGTTATCATGGGAGATGAGCAATGGAGAAATTATGATGATCTGAGAGATAGAATCTGAAATGGAAGCAAGGTATTCTCAACTCTTCGAAATACCAGGTACGTAAATTTCGGGTACGAAATTTCATAAGGAGGGGAGATTGTAAAACCCCGAATTTTATGAAATAAAAGTATTCAATTTTTCTTATAATTACTATTCAGTAAATGGTTAAATTGATAAAAGTTTAAAGTTATGGGTGAAATATGAATTTTTTTCAAAATAAGCAAGTGGTTATAAAATAATCATTGTTGTCGGGGAATATTCGTTTGGTCGTGGAATATTCTTTCTGTCGGGGAATATTCGTACGACGGCGCAGCTATTTGTGGGCCCCATAACGAATAACTGTCGGGTGAAGAAAATGACAAATTTGAGTTTTTACAAATAACGGCGTAGTTGTTACCGTTAACACTTTTGGAATACCCGGTGGTTAAAATACAGTAATACGCGTTATTGCACAGTAGCACACGGTATTGCATAGTATTTCTGAAATTATTGATTCTTACGTAAGAAGGCACTACTCAATAATTGTTACAGTAATTACTGTTCAATATTTTATTTTATTGATTCAATAATTGCTACGTTGAAATTTTATATTATTGTTGTTCAATAATTGTCACTGCACAGTATTTCCCATTATCATATCAATAATTCATATTATTTGAATAATATTATTAGATAACATTATTGGCAATGTCTAGAAAGTTCAGTCTAAGGAGAGGTTTGGTCACCTAATTGCGCGCCAGTAAGGAAAAATTCTTATTGGAAAGCCCCCTCTTTCCTAAGAACGGCCTGGTTGTCATAAATGTGATTCTGTAATATTATTTCTGAATAATTAATTATTGATTCATATGATAAGGAAATATTTATTTTATGTGGATATAAACGAGGGATATATTTTTGTGGTTAAAAATGAAGGAGTTAATGTTGAGGTTTTTATCCGTATTTTTGTCGGAATGGAGGTATTAAAAATCAGGGTTTTTTGAGATATTTTGCGGGGATTATAATTTTTAATCCGACCGTTGGATCGTGGTAATTTTTGGATATGTTATACATATATAAGTTGAGTATATGCTCACAAATTTTGAACCGTTAAAAATGAACGTATGATTTATTATGAATTTTACAAGATGACTGGTTCAGAAAATGTTAAATTTTCGGAGTTTATCATTTTGATAGAAAATTCTAGAATTGGTGGGCCCCACTTGTGGTTGGTGAAGAAATGTGCTGAATTATATTTCAAATGTGGTGGGTGGGAGTAGTAGCAGGTAAAGTCATCAGGTTGCAGGTCAAGCCTACTAAAATTTTCCTATAAATAGAGGGCTAAGTTAGAATTAAAAATCACACCAGAAATATAAGCTTTCTCTCTTTCTCTCTCTATATTATGAAGCATATTTTGTGAGTATTTAGATACTTTGAGAGTTGCTATTCAGTGCAAGTTTCCTTCGGCTTTGTATTCCAGTCAGAAATACTGCACTTTTGAGGTAAGGGATATTAAGGGATTTTAAGGGTTGTTATGATTTTCAGTTTCGTAATTTTTCTGATCTTCAAAAATTCTGGAAAAATTTAAAATGATATCTTGATGAATTTTCTTGATTGTGTCCAAAAATGGTGATTTTTGGATGTATAGATTGAGAGTTATGAATTTTATGAGAAAATACTATTTTAAAAGTAACCGCTTATAATTCCTTGTGGTTAACTCCAAAATTGATGAAATTTTTATTGGGAGTACATGTATATGACAGAAGTATACTCTGTAAATTTCAGAATTTTTGGATAAAAGTACAATTTATGATAAATGTCTAAATATTCGGCGATTTTGGCCTTATGAAAAATAGTAAATGACTTTTAAAAATTTTGAGAAAAATATATGTTCAATATGGGACTATATTCTGCTAAATCCCAGAAAAGAAATATTTTTGGAACTGATTTGGTATTTTTCATGAAAATAAACTAGTTATGAGTAAATGAATTAAATATGTTATGTGAAGTAAAAAAAATTGGAAAAGAGGATTTTATGGCTTGAGAATCCTATATGAGGTATATGCAGATTTTTGATGAGAGTTTTTGGTTATTGGTGATAAAATCTTATGAGTTTTGTATTTTAGGATGATTAAATGCATTATTTAGTAAAGTGTAAACAATTAAAATAAATTGTTTATAAGCTTAAGAAATATTATTCTTTCAATATCATTATACTGAAATATTGGTATGTATTTTATTGTGGACTTTCTACCTTTTTTTGTCGAGTTTACTATTCATGAGTTACTATTCACGAGTTACTATTCACGAGTTACTATTCACGACAACATTTGTTTCTTTTTCTGACCAAATTATAGTTGGTTTATGAATATTACTCTTGAGATTAAATCTATATGTTGATTATATTGATTTTATTATCATATATAACATTTTTATAACCCTAATGATGATATTTCTCTTTGACTTGAGTGTAAAGATGGGTAGATTTCTGGTATGATCATGACTATGGGTTCTCTTTGGCCAGTAGTGCAAAGTTGAATTATTGACTGGTATGATCATGACCATTGAATTTATAGTGAATATCTTTACCTTAAGTGCAAAGGTGAATTGATCAACATGGTTATAATTATTGTTTATATAAATTCTGAAATGATTATATATTTCTTTGAGATATTAATATATTTGGCCTGTAGTGCAAATATGAACTGTTGATAAATATATTTGGCCGTAGTGCAAATATGAACTATTGAGGAATATCTTTGGCCTGTAGTGCAAAGATGAATTATTGATGAATATCTTTGACCCGTGCAAAGATGACATGTTGTTGAATATCTTTGGCCAGTAGTGCAAAGATGAACAGATGTTGAGATGAACATGACCAACTAGTGATACAAATGAATATCTTTAGCCGTAGTGCAAAGATGAAGTTATTAGTATGATTATGAACAGGAAATGTGATTTGGTGTAACCATAATCTTTGATGTTTCAGGTAAAGATAGGTGATGAAAATTATATTCGTCCTGGATGAGAAGAGGAATTTAGAACTACAGTTATGATTATGAGTTATTCATATGATTGTGGACCAGAATTGTTGATTGATGTTACAGGGATAAAACATTGTTGATGGATTTTTAACATTGAGAAGATAATAGACTTTATAGTCTATTTGACTCTTCTAATGGATTGCTCGTTCCGCTGCAACTATGGTTAAAATTTTTATCATTTACCATATGTTCTAAATCTCTGATTTATTATTGATGAAGGCTATTGATAATTTAATTATCTTTAGTCATGATATTCTTTACTGGGCTAGTTGTGCTCACCCTTTTGTTTCACAATTCCTTTCAGGTAATAAGAGTGTAGCTGGGTCGAGCGAGGGTAACGGCAAAATAGAACGGTGGTCTCTAGCTGTGAATGTTCTCCCGAAGCAGTATAGAAAAGTTCATTTAGTAGTTTTATTTGGTGAATCCAATAGGGTAAGTTGTACCCAACGTTGGAAGGGTGGTTTGCCACTATCATACAAGATGTCTAACGACATACAACCTCGTGTCATCATAAGACAGGGATGTGCTCATCCACTTGCTGAGTATATATACGAGCACTACCTATATAATCTTGGTGTTTGTTTGAAGTATAATTCTCAATTAGAGACAGTAGAGATAATGATATGTCAAGAGAAGACTCACCATTGGGAAGAATATGATAGTAATCGTCTAGTTTTTTTTTTGGGTCTATTGGGTCAACCAAGGATAATTTTGTGGCCATATGATATATATCATAACCTAGACGCGTGGCCTCCCATGTACGAAGGTTTCATTGAGCACTTTCCAAAGATTCTAATTTCTAAAACAGTTTTTGACTATACCTTTATGTAAGGTGTCATTGTGAGGTGATGTCCACGGTTGGAACATGAGTCACATTTGGTATATATTTGTATTCAAACTCACAGCATATGTGTTGTTGTATTTTGTACGACAATTGTTGTAATAGAGTTGTAGTTGTTTTATGTACCATGTATTTGGCGACTCAGAATAGGTTGGATGGAATGGACCTATTTTGGGGACGTTACACTTTGACCGGAGTAAATGTTTTACTAAATATAGTTGTTATTGTAAAACATTTTCAAAGGAAGATGAAGTGCTATTTTGAATTGTCAATAGTACTTCATAACTATTGTTCAGTTATTGAAGATATACGATTCATATACGTCAAGCAGGTTGTTATTAAATTGTTATACTTGCTGAGCTAGTTATGCTCACTCTTGCTTGAACTATATGAATGCAGCTAAGATTGAACGTCCCGAAGGATCAGGAAAAGATAAAGGAAAGGCTAAGGCAGATTACTAAACTGTCTTGTAATAGTATAAGTCTATTGTTGTAATATAACTGATATTATGACAAAGAACCTTTGTAATGGGTTTAGAACTTGGGAAATGTAAATATTATTTCAAATATATAGAAGGTATGTTCGTTCTTTGAGACTTTTCAATTGAATAAATGTATGAATGTTGTACAGTACAGCACCATCTGTCGGGTTGGAAGATACCCGGATTTGGGGGCGCTACAGATTCACATGATTGAACTATTGATTCACATTATTTACTATTAGGGGAGTTGGTGCAAGATTGATAATACTTGCAGGACTAAATTAAAAATGAAAGAAAAGTTGGAGGTATTGTACTGTAATTTTCGAGCCCCAAAACGTGCAATTATCGAAACTATATTTTTCTATAAATAGAAGCTCATTCTTCCTTCATTTCTCACCAATTCACAAAAGCTTTAGAGCGATTATTATAGAGAGAAATTATAGAAAGAAGAAGAGAAGTCTGCTACCTCACTATTTCAGTATCTAGTTTTTCTAAAGGTAGGGAGTATTATTTCTTTCTTATCTATGAAGAGAACTTCTGTTATTCCATTCTTATTATTCTATTGGAATAACCTGTATACGCGGGCTACCCTATACTTGGTGAAATTCTTCTGTTGTTCCATTCTTTATCATTCTGTTGGAACATCCTGTCTGTGCGTTCTACGCCGGACCTGGTTGCGTCTTTATTATTCTGTTGGAATATCCTGTCTGTGCGTTCTACGCCGGACCTGATTCCGTCTTTATTATTCTGTTAGAATATCCTGTCTGTGCGTTCTACGCCGGACTTGATTCCGTCTTTATTATTCTGTTGGAATATCATGTCTGTGCATTTTACGCTGGATCTGATTCCGTCTTTATTATTCTGTTGGAATATCCTGTCTGTGCGTTTTACGCCGGACCTGATTCCGTTATTTATTATTCTGTTGGAATAACCTGCTGTGCGGTCTATCGCATGCTTGGTGATTTCTTTTGTTATTCCATTCTTTATTATACTCAGTTGGTTAAAGTTTTGACTCCTATACTCCATGAAATTAGTGGAATATCCTTGATATTTGCGATTCATCCAGTATCTTTTTATGGAAATATTCTTCTGATCATTCTTGAATTTTACTCTACAAAGCAGTATCATGTTGACAATTTGGACGTTATTAGTTCCTGGATAAAATAATTCTTGAACTTGTTTTATTGAATTCTTATATCATTGTCATCATTCTCATGTTTATATTTTGTTGAAAGTCATATGTGGCCTATAGTGCATAGATGCACTTGGTATGATTATGACCAGGGATTATTCGATGTAATCATGACCGTAATGTTAAAAATAATGTGCTAAAAGTCCTCACTGGCCTGTAGTGCATTGATGAATAGTTGTTGGCATGATCATGACCATTAATGAATACACAAATATTCTTGGCCCGTAGTGCATGGATAATTGTGGTCGTGATACTAAAGAATATTCTTGGTCGTAGTGCAGGAGTGATTTGATGATGTGGATTATTTATTAAGCTGAGTCCCAGCGATAAAAGTGATGAAAAACCTTTTAAATCATAAAAGATAGTAGATTTTATTCTCTACTTGACTCTTTTAATGGATTGCTTGTTCTGCTGTAGTTAAACTTGATGGTTGTTATATTGTATCAGTTTAACACTGTTGAAGGCTAACGATAATATATTCTGCATTATCTTAGTCATAATATTTTCTACTGGGCTAGTTGAGCTCACCCTTTTACTTTTATTGTTCTCTTCAGGAAATGAGAACGTAGTAGAAACTAGTCGGGGAACGGAGTGACGGACCAGATGATAGCATTAGTAGTCCTCACTATTCTGTGAAATAGTGTTATAATTATTGTAATAAGGACTCCTTTTGAGTTTGTATAATCTCTAGTAGACAATATTTGTATTCAAACTCACAGTTTATGTTTTGTCGTATTGAACACGACAGTTGTATTATTAAGTTGTATTTGAATTTATGTACCATGTATTTGACGACTCAGAATAGGTGATGTATACCTATTTTGGGGGCGTCACAGATGATCTATTCGATCAGTTGAAAAGGGCAAAGTTTTTTTATAAGATAGATTTGTGTACGGGGTATCATCAACTGAAAGTAAGGAAGGAGGATGTACCTAAGATGGCGTTCAGAACTCGTTATGGTCATTACGAGTTTCTGGTTATGTCGTTTGGATTGACGAATGCGCCAGCCGCATTTATGGATATGGTGAACAGAGTGTTCTAACAGTATTTGGCCAAGTTCGTGGTAGTGTTCATTGATGATATTTTAGTCTATTCTAAGACGCCAGAAGATCATGCTGAACATTTAAGAATAGTGTTGGAAACACTACGGAAGGAGAAGTTATATGCGAAATTCACTAAGTGTGAATTTTGGCTTGAACGAGTGCAGTTTTTAGGACATGTTATAGATAAAGATGGAATATCCATAGATCCAGCGAAGGTGGAAGCAGTGAATGAATGGGAGCAATCGAAAACGCCAACCGAGGTTCGGAGCTTTCTGGGGTTAGCGGGATACTATAGAAGGTTCATTCAGGACTTTTCTAAAATAGCTACTCCGTTGACGAATTTGACGAGGAAGTCTGTGTGGACGAAGAAGTGTGAGAATAGTTTTTAAAAACTAAAAAGAAGGCTAAGTGAGGCACCTGTATTATCCTTACCAGATGATACGGGGAATTTTGTAGTTTATAGCGATGCTTCGCATAGAGGGCTGCGTTGCGTGCTCATGCAGCATGGCAAGGTCATTGTGTATGCGTCACGTCCATTAAAGGATTATGAGAAGGTTTATCCTACTCATGACCTAGAATTGGCAATTGTAGTTTTTGCTTTAAAAATATGGAGACATTACTTATATGGGGAGAAGTGTGAGAAATACACAGACCATAAAAGTCTAAAATATATCTTTACACAGAAGGAGTTGAATATGAGGCAGAAGAGGTGGTTAGAGTTGATAAAAGATTATGATTATGATATCTTATATCATCCAGGGAAGGCAAACGTAGTAGCCGATGCGTTAAGTCGGAAGGGTGGGGAAAAGCTATCAATGTTAACAACTCAGGATGAGTTAATAACGGAGATGGCAAGAATGGAGTTAGAAGTTAAGTTACCAAGTGAAATGGTGGAAATGTTATTTTTAATGGAAACTCGACCAACGATAGTGGAACAGGTTAAGGAAGTACAAATAGGTACTGAAGAATGCGAGCGAATGAAAAAGATAATGAAGGATGAAGTGAAGACTAAGTATAACCTTGATAATGAAGGTTTACTTTGTTTTGAAGGAAGAATTTGGGTTCTAAATAATTCTGATTTAAAAGAAGAGATTATGTGTGAGGCTCATAGTTCGAGGTACTCGATACATCCTGGTAGTACTAAGATGTATCAAGACCTTCGTCAGAACTTTTGGTGGCCAAACATGAAGAGGGAAATCGCAGAATACGTTAGTAAATGCTTAACTTGTCAGAAAGTTAAGGCTGAACACCAATGACCGAGTGGATTATTGCATTCACTAGAGATTCCAGAGTGGAAATGGGGGCATATCACCATGGACTTTGTGGTGAGACTTCCAACAACGAGAAAAGGACACGATGTTATTTGGTTAATAGTGTATCGGTTAACCAAATCGGCTCACTTTCTTCCAATAAGAGTTAGGTATAACCTAGAGCAGTTAGCTAAGCTTTATGTCAAGGAAATTATTTCTAGACATGGGGTACCTGTTTTGATTGTTTCCGATCGTGATCCGCGATTCACGTCGAACTTTTGGAGGAGTTTGCTACAGCAAATGGGAACGCAGTTGAGATTGAGTACGGCGTATCATCCACAGACGAATGGACAAAGTGAACGAATAATTCAAACGCTAGAAGATATGTTGAGATCTTGCGTTATGGATTTTAAGGGGAGTTGGGACGAACATCTGCCTTTGGTGGACTTCGCTTACAACAATAGTTTTCACGCTAGTATAGGCATGCCGCCTTACGAAGCGTTGTATGGAAGCAAGTGCAGGACACCACTTTGTTGGGATGAAGTAGGTGAACATCGAATGTTGGGACCGGAGATGGTACAACAAATGGCAGACATGGTTAAGCTAATACGAACCCGATTGTTAGCGGCTCAAGATAGACAAAAGATGTATGCAGATCCTCATCGAGAGAACAGGGAGTTTGAAGTAGGTTCATATGTCTTTCTGATAGTATCACCTTGGAAAGGGAAGATACGTTTTGGAAAGAAAGGGAAGTTAAGTCCAAGGTTTGTAGGACCTTTTGAAATTTTAAGAATGGTAGGAGAGTTAGCCTATGAAATAGCTTTACCTCCCGAGATGGAAAGAATACACAATGTGTTTCACGTGTCAGTATTGCGTCCCTATAAATCAGACTACAAGCACATAATAGAGTATGAATCTATTCAAGTAGAAAAAGACTTAACGTATGAAGAACTTTCGATTCAGATTGTTGATAGGAAGGAACAAGTCTTAAGAAATAAAATAATACCTTCAGTAAAGGTAATTTGGAGTAACCACGATGCCGAAGAAGCAACGTGGGAGCTCAAGAGTAAAATGACGGAAAAGTTTCCTCATTTGTTTATGTAATTATAGCAAGATTATGGGGACAGAATCCTTATAAGGGGGGGAATGTAACGCCCGAGAAAATCGAATCTTTAATGAATTAAATTTTTATTTGATTATGTGGATTAAATGAATTTAATTGATTAATTATGTGAGTAAGATATTTGAAGGCCGTTCTATGACCTAGAATGTGTGGATGTGGTTAGTATTCTGGCTATGTGCTAGGATTAATTGTTTTGAATTACCAAGACGAAAATAAATGTTTTCTGAGAATTTTCCGTAAAAACACTATTCATCCGATTTCGCTCGGAGCTTAGGTTTAAAATTCCAAGAAACGCATAATGATAGAATATGAAGATGTAATGAAATATCCAATAATATTTCAGTTATGGCAAATGAAGTTTTCGCCTGTGGAATTAAAACCTAAGGGTTTGGAAAAATGATTCCCAAAAGGGAAATGAAAGGCGTATAATCATTACGGTTATTATATGTATGATATATGAGTATAGTATGAAGAATAGTACGACGTATAATATAAATATCGTATGAATACTAAATGAAGAGTATACGTGAGTTATACGCATTGAATACGATTAGTTCTTATTGGATTGTGAGTTTAAGGACTTTGTATAATCCAATTGGACTTGGATTATATCAAGCCCAATGATTTGTGTAATCAAGTCCAAGTTAAGGCCAAACGTTATAGTTAATTAAGCCCGATCCAAGAAACCAAACCGCGGATCAAATCGACGGGTCACGGGATGGGTAAAACCCATAGGAAGACCCATGGACATGTGGGCCGGCCACTTGGCCACCAAGTAAAGTGATTACTTGGTGGCTAAGTTGTTGTGGAGGTGGGAATAGTAAGGAGGTGGCCATTGGACCATTTTGCCCTCCATTTGAATTTCCTATAAAAAGAAAGCTTATGTCGGTTATTTAGTGTTTTGCAAACTTTGTCCAACATATATTGAGAGAAAGAAAAAGCTAGAAACAAGTAATCAAGCTACTTCAAAGCAAACCATATACGTTTAGTCAAGAACGCGGAGAACGAAAAAGGTAATTTTTCGTAAACGTTAGTCTTCGACCTTTTTCAATTTCTTTCTCATAGAGAATCGTAGATTGGTGGAGCCTGTCTATTGAGGAGGAATAAGTATGGCTATTAATAATGAAAACATTGATAAGTCATGTTTAAGTAAAAATCATAAGATTTTACGTAAGTTTAAACCGTAAAAATCTTTGGACGTGAACTTGGTTGTTGATGGACAAATTGAAAACCATTTTAGATAAGGTATGTGAATCTTGCTTGGTTAGGATGTAGATGATGAATCAATGGAGTGTTCCATTTGATTTGGCATATAGAACGCGAGTAACGACGTTATGACGAATTTTACGAAAATAGACGTTAAACGTCAAAAACGTAGAAATCTCGAATTAGTAGTCAAATGTGACAACCCGAGAATTTTGAATATTTTAAAAAAATTTATTAATTAATTTAAGGTTCAAAATTAGAACCTAGATAGAAAATAAGTGTATGCGTTTGATATTTTTGAGAAGGAATTTTGAGGGTTTCAAAATTTTGTGAAAGATTTAGGTGAATTATTCAGGATTAAGTAATAAGTGAATATGTTCTGTGTATATTTGTACGATATGTGGTTAAGGGTCAAGGGTTGACCAGATAAATGATATCTGTAACAAACCCTAATTATATATTAAGAACGTCAACGTTCGGTTAGAAGACCCTAGTGATTAATAAGGAATCCTAGAAACCAGTTCTGGAAACCCTAAATTCAGTTTCGAGAATCCGAAACCCTAATTCGGTGTATAAAATCCTAAATTTGGAACTTAATGGCGTAAGTGTAAATAATTATAAGATTAGTTAAGGTAAAGCTTAATTAATTAGCAAACCATAATCTAATTACGAAATCTAATTTCTAAATTAGGAAATTAATTTTCTATTAGAAACCCTAATTTTTGGTTTGTAAACCCTAATGAGCAATTTTGATCCTAATTGCTAAATTATCATTTTAATTAGGAAATGTTATCCTAATTAGCAAGATTAAAATTATGATTAAGAAATTTTAATATAATTAGACAATCCTAATTTTAATTTAGAAATATTAATTTTCTATTTTTAAAACCAAAAATTTGGAAATGTTAGAAATTAAATTTCAAAGTTAAGGGTTAAACCCTAAACCCTAAAATGGTTCAAACCCTAACCCAGATCCTAAACCCTAAGGGTTTGCCCATTTACTAGAATGCCATTAAAATGTTATGCAAAATGACTAAAATATCCTTTTCTTAAAACCTAAGCAAAAGATATGGCAATCTTGGTGACTCACTACCCTAATGTTTATCCCATGTGTCTATATCTATTTTATATTAGATAGGTATGCCAACTAGCAACTAGATACATTGAATCATGCCATGTATATTAGATTAAGAGAGAGAAAATGCATACTTTCATTTTCATTTTCTCCAAGTCCCTTCTCTCTCTAACTTTTCGAAATCTAGTGTGAGAGGGAGTGAAAAGCTAAGCCATGATCAGTTTATAACTTACCAAGATCAGATCACAAAGTCAGAAATCAAAGATCAAGCTTGAAAGGTATAAGAACCCTAAAATTTCAAAATTTGTGATCTTATGTTAATGTTGTTGTTTGTTGTTTAGATATGTGCTAGAGGGTGTCACTTGATGATCTGGGTGGTCAAAACCTAGATCCATATCATTTTGATGCTCGGATTTGATGATTATAGAAATCTGGAAAAACTGAAAAATGATGGCCTGAAAAGCTAATGTCAAGGCCTGTAAATCCTTCTCTGTTTTTGATTTTTGTGGTTTTATGTTATACATATGTTCTATGACATGTTGTATGTAACGACCCCAAAATAGGTCCATTCCATCCAACCTATTCTGAGTCACCAAATACATGGTACAGAAAACAACTATAACTTTATTACAACAATTGTCGTGCAAAATACAACAACACATATGCTGTGAGTTTGGATACAAATATATACCAAATGTGACTCATGTTCCAACCGTGGACATCATCTCACAATGACACCTTACATAAAGGTATAGTCAAAAACTGTTTTAGAAATTAGAATATTTGGGAAGTGCTCAAGGAAACCTTCGTACATGGGAGGCCATGCGTCTAGGTTATGATAGATATCATATGGCCACAGAATTATTCTTGGTTGACCCAATAGACCCCAAAGAAAAACGAGAAGATTACTATCATATTCTTCCCAATGGTGAGTCTTCTCTTGACATATCATTATCTCTACTGTCTCTAATTGAGAATTATACTTCAAACAAACACCAAGATTATATAGGTAGTGCTCGTATATATACTCAGCAAGTGGATGAGCACATCCCTGTCTTATGATGACACGAGGTTGTATGTCGTTAGACATCTTGTATGATAGTGGCAAACCACCCTTCCAACGTTGGGTACACCTTACCCTATTGGATTCACCAAATAAAACTACTAAATGAACTTTTCTATACTGCTTCGGGAGAACATCCACAGCTAGAGACCACCGTTCTATTTCCCCGTTACCCTCGCTCGACCCAGCTACACTCTTATTACCTGAAAGAAATTGTGAATCAAAAGGGTGAGCACAACTAGCTCAGTAAAGAATATCATGACTAAAGATAATTAAATTATCAATAACCTTCATCAATAATAAATCAGAGATTTAGAACATATGGTAAATGATAAAAATTTCAACCATAGTTGCAGCGGAACGAGCGATCCATTAGAAGAGTCAAATAGAATATAAAGTCTATTATCTTCTCCATGTTAAAAATCCATCAACAATGTTTTATCCCTGTAACATCAATCAACAATTCTGGTCCACAATCATATGAATAACTCATAATCATAACTGTAGTTCTAAATTCCTCTTCTCATCCAGGACGAAGATAATTTTCATCACCTATCTTTACCTGAAACATCAAAGATCATGGTTACACCAAATCACATTTCCTGTTCATAATCATACTAATAACTTCATCTTTGCACTACGACCAAAGATATTGATTTGTATCACCAGTTGGTCATGTTTATCTTAACATCTGTTCATCTTTGCACTACTGGCCAAAGATATTCAACAACATGTCATCTTTGCACTACGGGCCAAAGATATTCATCAACAATTCATCTTTGCACTACAGGCCAACGATATTTCTCAACAGTTCATATTTGCACTACGGCCAAATATATTCATCAACAGTTCATATTTGCACTACAGGCCAAATATATTAATATCTCAAAGAAATATATAATCATTTCAGAATTTATATAAACAATAATTATAACCATGTTGATCAATTCACCTTTGCACTTAAGCTAAAGATATTCACTTATAAATTCAATGGTCATGATCATACCAGTCAACAATTCAACTTTACAATACTGGCCAAAGAGAACCCTAGTCATGATCATACCAATAATCTACCCATCTTTACACTCCAGTGAAAGAGAATTTCAACATCAGGGTTATAAAAATGTTATATATGATAATAAAAATAATATGATCAACATATAATTTTAATCTCAAGAGTAATATTCGTAACTCATGAATAGTAAATCGTGAATAGTAACTCATGAATAGTAACCCCGACACAAAAGATAGAAATTCCACAATAAAATTCATACCAATATTTCGGTATAATGATATTGAAAGAATAACATTTCTTAAATTTATAAACAATTTGTTTTAATTGTTTACACTTTACTAAAATAATGTATTTAATCATTCTAAAATGTCAAACTCATAAGATTTCATCACCAATAACCAAAACCCTCATCAAAAATCTGCATATACCTTATATAGGATTCTCAAGTCATAAAATCCTATTTTCCAATTTTCTTACTTCATATAACATATTTAATTCATTTACGCATAACTAGACTATTTTCATGAAAAATACCAAATCAGTTACAAAAATATTTCTTTTCTGGAATTTAGCATAATATAGTCTCATAGTGAACATATATTTTTCTCAGAATTTTTAAAAGTCATTTACTATTTTTCATATGGCCAAAACAGCCGAATATTTAGACATTTATCAAAAATTGTACTTTTATCCAAAAATTCTGAAATTTACAGAGTATACTTCTATCATATACATGTACTCCCAATAAAAATTTCATCAATTTTGGAGTTAACCACAAGGAATTATAAGCGGTTACTTTTAAAATAGTCTTTTCTCATAAAATTCATAACTCTTAATCTATACATCCAAAAATCACCATTTTTGGACACAATCAAGAAAACTCATCAAAATATCATTTCAAATTTTTCCAGAATTTTTGAAGGTCAGAAAAATTACGAAACTGAAAAACATAACAACCCTTAAAATCCCTTACTATCTCTTACCTCAAAAGTGCAGTATTTCTGACTGGAATGCAAAGTCGAAGGAAACTTGCACTGAATAGCAACTCTCAAAGTATCTAAATACTCACAAAATATCCTTCATAATATAGAGAGAGAAAGAGAGAAAGCTTATGTTTCTGGTGTGATTTTCAATTCTAACTTAGCCCTCTATTTATAGGAAAATTTTAGTAGGCTTGACCTGCAACCTGATGGCTTTACCTGCTACTATTCCCACCCACCACATTTGAAATATAATTCAGCATATTTCTTCACCAACCACAAGTGGGGCCCACCAATTCTAGAATTTTCTATCAAAATGATAAACTCCGAAAATTTAACAATTTCTGAACCAGTCATCTTGTAAAATTCATAATAAATCATACGTTCATTTTTAACGGTTCAAAATTTGTGGGCATATACTCAACTTATATATGTATAACATATCCAAAAATTACCACGATCCAACGGTCGGATTAAAAATTATAACCCCCGCAAAATATCTCAAAAAACCCTGATTTTTAATACCTCCATTCCGACAAAAATACGGATAAAAACCTCAACATTAACTCCTTCATTTTTAACCACAAAAATATATCCCTCGTTTATATCCACATAAAATAAATATTTCCTTATCATATGAATCAATAATTAATTATTCAGAAATAATATTACAGAATCACATTTAT
Organism: Panax notoginseng; assembly: GCA_016801055.1. Classification (NCBI taxonomy): domain Eukaryota; kingdom Viridiplantae; phylum Streptophyta; class Magnoliopsida; order Apiales; family Araliaceae; genus Panax; species Panax notoginseng. The sequence continues at coordinate 97,825,585 of CM029021.1, read as the reverse complement.
GATAACCAGGCCGTTCTCAGGAAAGAGGGGGCTTTCCAATAAGAATTTTTTCCTTACTGGCGCGCAATTAGGTGACCAAACCTCTCCTTAGACAGAACTTTCTAGACATTGCCAATAATGTTATCTAATAATATTATTCAAATAATATGAATTATTGATCTGATAATGGAAAATATTGTGCAGTGACAATTATTGAACAACAATAATATAAAATTTCAACGTAGCAATTATTGAATCAATAAAATAAAATATTGAACAGTAATTACTGTAACAATTATTGAGTAGTGCCTTCTTACGTAAGAATCAATAATTTTAAAAATACTATGCAATACCGTGTGCTACTGTGCAATAACGCGTATTACTGTATTTTAACCACCGGGTATTCTAACAGTGTTAACGGTAACAACTACGCCGTTATTTGTAAAAACTCAAATTTATCGTTTTCTTCACCCGACAGTTATTCGTTATGGGGCCCACAAATAGCTGCGCCGTCGTACGAATATTCCCCGACAGAAAGAATATTCCACGACCAAACGAATATTCCCCGACAACAATGATTATTTTATAACCACTTGCTTATTTTGAAAAAAAAATCATATTTCACCCATAACTTTAAATTTTTATCAATTTAACCATTTACTGAATAGTAATTATAAGAAAAATTGAATACTTTTATTTCATAAAATTCGGGGTCTTACATTGTCTGTGATCTGAAACTAGAAACACGACCAGATCATTAATATATTGAGAGATACGAGCGGTCAAATCTCGTTGACCGTTCACAGAAACTGATTTCTGGGCAGCCCAGAAATCTCAGTAACCCCTGACAAGATTTTGCAAGCCTCTGATCTTGCAGTCGTTTTATTTTTTTGGCCATGTTGTTGTTTTGGTATTGTAGTCTGACATGTTATCTACATTCTCAAACCATTAGATCACTTAGATCATACTCAGAATCAAATGTATACGTGGTCAAACCACCATTGACCTACATGCCGGAAGGAGATTCTGGGAAACCCAGAATCTTCAAGACCCGTTTACTGACCACTAGTTTGACCGGCCTTGATAGCTTAGATCTGTTGTTGTTAAGATGATATGAGGTTATGTAGTTGTATAGGGACATGAGTACTACATAATGGAACCTTAATATTACATTAATAATACCTTGAAGGCCTAGATCCGGAGGCTCAAAGTAAGACCTAACAACTGTTCTTCATTTCTGAAAAATCCAGAAATGAAGAACAGCTTTGACATGCTTTTCTGCAGCGTAGATCTCTCGATTAGGTAACGTTTTGGCCATAAACTCAATTGATAGTTGTAGTATAACACTTATACTATAATTATAACACCATTATCAGTCCAGAATTTAACTAGAACATAGGATTAGAACCGGTCAAACGACCCACCTTGTTGTCTGACATGAACGTTCTGGGCAGCTCAAGAACAGCCTCAAGAACACCTATAGAGACGGTTCTGTCGCTATAGGGCCCTTTAGCGACAGTTTATTATTATTATTTTTTGGAAATTATTTAAAAACAGATAAAAATGGTTTTTAATTATTAAAAATACATAATAAATTACGAAAAATTATTTTAAAGTCTGAAAAATAGTTTTTACTTATTTTGAGCATATTTCATAAATATTTAATATTTTTGGAATATAAATGGTATTTATTTATTTAATTATAATATTAAATAAATAATTTAAAAATAATTTTAATTCATGAAAAATTATGAAAAATAATATTATGGTAAAAGAAAATATTTAAAGATATTTTCAGTGACTTTTAATATTTTGTGATGAATTTCACTAATTAATTAATATTAAGGATAATTAGTTTATTTAATAAATATATTAAATAAATTATGAAAAAATAGAATTAATGGTTTATAAATCATATAAAAATGATTTAAGTATTATAAAATTATTTTAAGTTATAAAATATAACTTTTGATATTTTGTCATGAAAATATTAATATTTTAATATTAATAGCAATTATCAAATAATGAATTTAAGTGTTTAAAAATCATATTTAAATGATTTTAAGGTATTAAAAATACTTGGATATATTATAAATATATTATAATATTATGAAATGTATTTCATTAATATTGGATAATAAATAAATATTAATGATAAAAGAATTATTTGGTATTTAATTCAATTAAATATGTTATTAATGATTGGAAAATCATTTTAAATGATAATAATTATTTGAAAATTATTATGAGACTTAAAAAATCTTTTTGGTTACTTATATGATTATTTAAGTTAATTGTTAAGTATTAAGGCAGAGTTTAATTGAACTTAGACTCAATTAATGTTCGACTAGATAGTCGGGACGTTAGAATTTTGTTGAATTCAAGTCAGACTTAAATAGTTTGACTTGATACCGAGTCTTATGTATGTTGTAGACCGATAGAGTTATGTATTATGTGTTTAGGCTATTCTATGTGTATATTTATATAGTATTATTATATTGTGATGATATTATTCTAATATTGGAGATCTATATTACTAATATTAGGTCTTCGGATAAAGCGATATAAATTGCGTTGCGGTAATCAACGGATCAGGCAAGTTTGTTTTACTTAACTCTATTAAGAGTGTTTCATTCAGATAAGCTTATGGTTAATCATTGATGATTGCCATGAATTGTACTCTGCACATATTGCATGTATAAGTCAGATATGAAAGGCTGATCACCTTCATTACCAGTTGGTTCAGATATATTTGTTCATGTATAATACTTGTTCAGTCATAAATTTGTTCCTGCTAGTCTATTCTAAGACGCCAGAAGATCATGCTGAACATTTAAGAATAGTGTTGGAAACACTACGGAAGGAGAAGTTATATGCGAAATTCACTAAGTGTGAATTTTGGCTTGAACGAGTGCAGTTTTTAGGACATGTTATAGATAAAGATGGAATATCCGTAGATCCAGCGAAGGTGGAAGCAGTGAATGAATGGGAGCAATCGAAAACGCCAACCGAGGTTCGGAGCTTTCTGGGGTTAGCGGGATACTATAGAAGGTTCATTCAGGACTTTTCTAAAATAGCTACTCCGTTGACGAATTTGACGAGGAAGTCTGTGTGGACGAAGAAGTGTGAGAATAGTTTTTAAAAACTAAAAAGAAGGCTAAGTGAGGCACCTGTATTATCCTTACCAGATGATACGGGGAATTTTGTAGTTTATAGCGATGCTTCGCATAGAGGGCTGCGTTGCGTGCTCATGCAGCATGGCAAGGTCATTGTGTATGCGTCACGTCCATTAAAGGATTATGAGAAGGTTTATCCTACTCATGACCTAGAATTGGCAATTGTAGTTTTTGCTTTAAAAATATGGAGACATTACTTATATGGGGAGAAGTGTGAGAAATACACAGACCATAAAAGTCTAAAATATATCTTTACACAGAAGGAGTTGAATATGAGGCAGAAGAGGTGGTTAGAGTTGATAAAAGATTATGATTATGATATCTTATATCATCCAGGGAAGGCAAACGTAGTAGCCGATGCGTTAAGTCGGAAGGGTGGGGAAAAGCTATCAATGTTAACAACTCAGGATGAGTTAATAACGGAGATGGCAAGAATGGAGTTAGAAGTTAAGTTACCAAGTGAAATGGTGGAAATGTTATTTTTAATGGAAACTCGACCAACGATAGTGGAACAGGTTAAGGAAGTACAAATAGGTACTGAAGAATGCGAGCGAATGAAAAAGATAATGAAGGATGAAGTGAAGACTAAGTATAACCTTGATAATGAAGGTTTACTTTGTTTTGAAGGAAGAATTTGGGTTCTAAATAATTCTGATTTAAAAGAAGAGATTATGTGTGAGGCTCATAGTTCGAGGTACTCGATACATCCTGGTAGTACTAAGATGTATCAAGACCTTCGTCAGAACTTTTGGTGGCCAAACATGAAGAGGGAAATCGCAGAATACGTTAGTAAATGCTTAACTTGTCAGAAAGTTAAGGCTGAACACCAATGACCGAGTGGATTATTGCATTCACTAGAGATTCCAGAGTGGAAATGGGGGCATATCACCATGGACTTTGTGGTGAGACTTCCAACAACGAGAAAAGGACACGATGTTATTTGGTTAATAGTGTATCGGTTAACCAAATCGGCTCACTTTCTTCCAATAAGAGTTAGGTATAACCTAGAGCAGTTAGCTAAGCTTTATGTCAAGGAAATTATTTCTAGACATGGGGTACCTGTTTTGATTGTTTCCGATCGTGATCCGCGATTCACGTCGAACTTTTGGAGGAGTTTGCTACAGCAAATGGGAACGCAGTTGAGATTGAGTACGGCGTATCATCCACAGACGAATGGACAAAGTGAACGAATAATTCAAACGCTAGAAGATATGTTGAGATCTTGCGTTATGGATTTTAAGGGGAGTTGGGACGAACATCTGCCTTTGGTGGACTTCGCTTACAACAATAGTTTTCACGCTAGTATAGGCATGCCGCCTTACGAAGCGTTGTATGGAAGCAAGTGCAGGACACCACTTTGTTGGGATGAAGTAGGTGAACATCGAATGTTGGGACCGGAGATGGTACAACAAATGGCAGACATGGTTAAGCTAATACGAACCCGATTGTTAGCGGCTCAAGATAGACAAAAGATGTATGCAGATCCTCATCGAGAGAACAGGGAGTTTGAAGTAGGTTCATATGTCTTTCTGATAGTATCACCTTGGAAAGGGAAGATACGTTTTGGAAAGAAAGGGAAGTTAAGTCCAAGGTTTGTAGGACCTTTTGAAATTTTAAGAATGGTAGGAGAGTTAGCCTATGAAATAGCTTTACCTCCCGAGATGGAAAGAATACACAATGTGTTTCACGTGTCAGTATTGCGTCCCTATAAATCAGACTACAAGCACATAATAGAGTATGAATCTATTCAAGTAGAAAAAGACTTAACGTATGAAGAACTTTCGATTCAGATTGTTGATAGGAAGGAACAAGTCTTAAGAAATAAAATAATACCTTCAGTAAAGGTAATTTGGAGTAACCACGATGCCGAAGAAGCAACGTGGGAGCTCAAGAGTAAAATGACGGAAAAGTTTCCTCATTTGTTTATGTAATTATAGCAAGATTATGGGGACAGAATCCTTATAAGGGGGGGAATGTAACGCCCGAGAAAATCGAATCTTTAATGAATTAAATTTTTATTTGATTATGTGGATTAAATGAATTTAATTGATTAATTATGTGAGTAAGATATTTGAAGGCCGTTCTATGACCTAGAATGTGTGGATGTGGTTAGTATTCTGGCTATGTGCTAGGATTAATTGTTTTGAATTACCAAGACGAAAATAAATGTTTTCTGAGAATTTTCCGTAAAAACACTATTCATCCGATTTCGCTCGGAGCTTAGGTTTAAAATTCCAAGAAACGCATAATGATAGAATATGAAGATGTAATGAAATATCCAATAATATTTCAGTTATGGCAAATGAAGTTTTCGCCTGTGGAATTAAAACCTAAGGGTTTGGAAAAATGATTCCCAAAAGGGAAATGAAAGGCGTATAATCATTACGGTTATTATATGTATGATATATGAGTATAGTATGAAGAATAGTACGACGTATAATATAAATATCGTATGAATACTAAATGAAGAGTATACGTGAGTTATACGCATTGAATACGATTAGTTCTTATTGGATTGTGAGTTTAAGGACTTTGTATAATCCAATTGGACTTGGATTATATCAAGCCCAATGATTTGTGTAATCAAGTCCAAGTTAAGGCCAAACGTTATAGTTAATTAAGCCCGATCCAAGAAACCAAACCGCGGATCAAATCGACGGGTCACGGGATGGGTAAAACCCATAGGAAGACCCATGGACATGTGGGCCGGCCACTTGGCCACCAAGTAAAGTGATTACTTGGTGGCTAAGTTGTTGTGGAGGTGGGAATAGTAAGGAGGTGGCCATTGGACCATTTTGCCCTCCATTTGAATTTCCTATAAAAAGAAAGCTTATGTCGGTTATTTAGTGTTTTGCAAACTTTGTCCAACATATATTGAGAGAAAGAAAAAGCTAGAAACAAGTAATCAAGCTACTTCAAAGCAAACCATATACGTTTAGTCAAGAACGCGGAGAACGAAAAAGGTAATTTTTCGTAAACGTTAGTCTTCGACCTTTTTCAATTTCTTTCTCATAGAGAATCGTAGATTGGTGGAGCCTGTCTATTGAGGAGGAATAAGTATGGCTATTAATAATGAAAACATTGATAAGTCATGTTTAAGTAAAAATCATAAGATTTTACGTAAGTTTAAACCGTAAAAATCTTTGGACGTGAACTTGGTTGTTGATGGACAAATTGAAAACCATTTTAGATAAGGTATGTGAATCTTGCTTGGTTAGGATGTAGATGATGAATCAATGGAGTGTTCCATTTGATTTGGCATATAGAACGCGAGTAACGACGTTATGACGAATTTTACGAAAATAGACGTTAAACGTCAAAAACGTAGAAATCTCGAATTAGTAGTCAAATGTGACAACCCGAGAATTTTGAATATTTTAAAAAAATTTATTAATTAATTTAAGGTTCAAAATTAGAACCTAGATAGAAAATAAGTGTATGCGTTTGATATTTTTGAGAAGGAATTTTGAGGGTTTCAAAATTTTGTGAAAGATTTAGGTGAATTATTCAGGATTAAGTAATAAGTGAATATGTTCTGTGTATATTTGTACGATATGTGGTTAAGGGTCAAGGGTTGACCAGATAAATGATATCTGTAACAAACCCTAATTATATATTAAGAACGTCAACGTTCGGTTAGAAGACCCTAGTGATTAATAAGGAATCCTAGAAACCAGTTCTGGAAACCCTAAATTCAGTTTCGAGAATCCGAAACCCTAATTCGGTGTATAAAATCCTAAATTTGGAACTTAATGGCGTAAGTGTAAATAATTATAAGATTAGTTAAGGTAAAGCTTAATTAATTAGCAAACCATAATCTAATTACGAAATCTAATTTCTAAATTAGGAAATTAATTTTCTATTAGAAACCCTAATTTTTGGTTTGTAAACCCTAATGAGCAATTTTGATCCTAATTGCTAAATTATCATTTTAATTAGGAAATGTTATCCTAATTAGCAAGATTAAAATTATGATTAAGAAATTTTAATATAATTAGACAATCCTAATTTTAATTTAGAAATATTAATTTTCTATTTTTAAAACCAAAAATTTGGAAATGTTAGAAATTAAATTTCAAAGTTAAGGGTTAAACCCTAAACCCTAAAATGGTTCAAACCCTAACCCAGATCCTAAACCCTAAGGGTTTGCCCATTTACTAGAATGCCATTAAAATGTTATGCAAAATGACTAAAATACCCTTTTCTTAAAACCTAAGCAAAAGATATGGCAATCTTGGTGACTCACTACCCTAATGTTTATCCCATGTGTCTATATCTATTTTATATTAGATAGGTATGCCAACTAGCAACTAGATACATTGAATCATGCCATGTATATTAGATTAAGAGAGAGAAAATGCATACTTTCATTTTCATTTTCTCCAAGTCCCTTCTCTCTCTAACTTTTCGAAATCTAGTGTGAGAGGGAGTGAAAAGCTAAGCCATGATCAGTTTATAACTTACCAAGATCAGATCACAAAGTCAGAAATCAAAGATCAAGCTTGAAAGGTATAAGAACCCTAAAATTTCAAAATTTGTGATCTTATGTTAATGTTGTTGTTTGTTGTTTAGATATGTGCTAGAGGGTGTCACTTGATGATCTGGGTGGTCAAAACCTAGATCCATATCATTTTGATGCTCGGATTTGATGATTATAGAAATCTGGAAAAACTGAAAAATGATGGCCTGAAAAGCTAATGTCAAGGCCTGTAAATCCTTCTCTATTTTTGATTTTTGTGGTTTTATGTTATACATATGTTCTATGACATGTTGTATGTAACGACCCCAAAATAGGTCCATTCCATCCAACCTATTCTGAGTCACCAAATACATGGTACAGAAAACAATTATAACTTTATTACAACAATTGTCGTGCAAAATACAACAACACATATGCTGTGAGTTTGGATACAAATATATACCAAATGTGACTCATGTTCCAACCGTGGACATCATCTCACAATGACACCTTACATAAAGGTATAGTCAAAAACTGTTTTAGAAATTAGAATATTTGGGAAGTGCTCAAGGAAACCTTCGTACATGGGAGGCCATGCGTCTAGGTTATGATAGATATCATATGACCACAGAATTATTCTTGGTTGACCCAATAGACCCCAAAGAAAAACGAGAAGATTACTATCATATTCTTCCCAATGGTGAGTCTTCTCTTGACATATCATTATCTCTACTGTCTCTAATTGAGAATTATACTTCAAACAAATACCAAGATTATATAGGTAGTGCTCGTATATATACTCAGCAAGTGGATGAGCACATCCCTGTCTTATGATGACATGAGGTTGTATGTCGTTAGACATCTTGTATGATAGTGGCAAACCACCCTTCCAACGTTGGGTACACCTTACCCTATTGGATTCACCAAATAAAACTACTAAATGAACTTTTCTATACTGCTTCGGGAGAACATCCACAGCTAGAGACCACCATTCTATTTCCCCGTTACCCTCGCTCGACCCAGCTACACTCTTATTACCTGAAAGAAATTGTGAATCAAAAGGGTGAGCACAACTAGCTCAGTAAAGAATATCATGACTAAAGATAATTAAATTATCAATAGCCTTCATCAATAATAAATCAGAGATTTAGAACATATGGTAAATGATAAAAATTTCAACCATAGTTGCAGCGGAACGAGCAATCCATTAGAAGAGTCAAATAGATTATAAAGTCTATTATCTTCTCCATGTTAAAAATCCATCAACAATGTTTTATCCCTGTAACATCAATCAACAATTCTGGTCCACAATCATATGAATAACTCATAATCATAACTGTAGTTCTAAATTCCTCTTCTCATCCAGGACGAAGATAATTTTCATCACCTATCTTTACCTGAAACATCAAAGATCATGGTTACACCAAATCACATTTCCTGTTCATAATCATACTAATAACTTCATCTTTTCACTACGACCAAAGATATTCATTTGTATCACCAGTTGGTCATGTTTATCTTAACATCTGTTCATCTTTGCACTACTGGCCAAAGATATTCAACAACATGTCATCTTTGCACTACGGGCCAAAGATATTCATCAACAATTCATCTTTGCACTACAGGCCAACGATATTTCTCAACAGTTTATATTTGCACTACGGCCAAATATATTCATCAACAGTTCATATTTGCACTACAGGCCAAATATATTAATATCTCAAAGAAATATATAATCATTTCAGAATTTATATAAACAATAATTATAACCATGTTGATCAATTCACCTTTGCACTTAAGCTAAAGATATTCACTTATAAATTCAATGGTCATGATCATACCAGTCAACAATTCAACTTTACAATACTGGCCAAAGAGAACCCTAGTCATGATCATACCAATAATCTACCCATCTTTACACTCCAGTGAAAGAGAATTTCAACATCAGGGTTATAAAAATGTTATATATGATAATAAAAATAATATGATCAACATATAATTTTAATCTCAAGAGTAATATTCGTAACTCATGAATAGTAAATCGTGAATAGTAACTCATGAATAGTAACCCCGACACAAAAGATAGAAATTCCACAATAAAATTCATACCAATATTTCGGTATAATGATATTGAAAGAATAACATTTCTTAAATTTATAAACAATTTGTTTTAATTGTTTACACTTTACTAAAATAATGTATTTAATCATTCTAAAATGTCAAACTCATAAGATTTCATCACCAATAACCAAAACCCTCATCAAAAATCTGCATATACCTTATATAGGATTCTCAAGTCATAAAATCCTATTTTCCAATTTTCTTACTTCATATAACATATTTAATTCATTTACGCATAACTAGACTATTTTCATGAAAAATACCAAATCAGTTACAAAAATATTTCTTTTCTGGAATTTAGCATAATATAGTCTCATAGTGAACATATATTTTTCTCAGAATTTTTAAAAGTCATTTACTATTTTTCATATGGCCAAAACAGCCGAATATTTAGACATTTATCAAAAATTGTACTTTTATCCAAAAATTCTGAAATTTACAGAGTATACTTCTATCATATACATGTACTCCCAATAAAAATTTCATCAATTTTGGAGTTAACCACAAGGAATTATAAGCGGTTACTTTTAAAATAGTCTTTTCTCATAAAATTCATAACTCTTAATCTATACATCCAAAAATCACCATTTTTGGACACAATCAAGAAAACTCATCAAAATATCATTTCAAATTTTTCCAGAATTTTTGAAGGTCAGAAAAATTACGAAACTGAAAAACATAACAACCCTTAAAATCCCTTACTATCTCTTACCTCAAAAGTGCAGTATTTCTGACTGGAATGCAAAGTCGAAGGAAACTTGCACTGAATAGCAACTCTCAAAGTATCTAAATACTCACAAAATATCCTTCATAATATAGAGAGAGAAAGAGAGAAAGCTTATGTTTCTGGTGTGATTTTCAATTCTAACTTAGCCCTCTATTTATAGGAAAATTTTAGTAGGCTTGACCTGCAACCTGATGGCTTTACCTGCTACTATTCCCACCCACCACATTTGAAATATAATTCAGCACATTTCTTCACCAACCACAAGTGGGGCCCACCAATTCTAGAATTTTCTATCAAAATGATAAACTCCGAAAATTTAACAATTTCTGAACCAGTCATCTTGTAAAATTCATAATAAATCATACGTTCATTTTTAACGGTTCAAAATTTGTGGGCATATACTCAACTTATATATGTATAACATATCCAAAAATTACCACGATCCAACGGTCGGATTAAAAATTATAACCCCCGCAAAATATCTCAAAAAACCCTGATTTTTAATACCTCCATTCCGACAAAAATACGGATAAAAACCTCAACATTAACTCCTTCATTTTTAACCACAAAAATATATCCCTCGTTTATATCCACATAAAATAAATATTTCCTTATCATATGAATCAATAATTAATTATTCAGAAATAATATTACAGAATCACATTTATGATAACCAGGCCGTTCTCAGGAAAGAGGGGGCTTTCCAATAAGAATTTTTTCCTTACTGGCGCGCAATTAGGTGACCAAACCTCTCCTTAGACAGAACTTTCTAGACATTGCCAATAATGTTATCTAATAATATTATTCAAATAATATGAATTATTGATCTGATAATGGAAAATATTGTGCAGTGACAATTATTGAACAACAATAATATAAAATTTCAACGTAGCAATTATTGAATCAATAAAATAAAATATTGAACAGTAATTACTGTAACAATTATTGAGTAGTGTCTTCTTACGTAAGAATCAATAATTTCAAAAATACTATGCAATACCGTGTGCTACTGTGCAATAACGCGTATTACTGTATTTTAACCACCGGGTATTCTAACAGTGTTAACGGTAACAACTACGCCGTTATTTGTAAAAACTCAAATTTATCGTTTTCTTCACCCGACAGTTATTCGTTATGGGGCCCACAAATAGCTGCGCCGTCGTACGAATATTCCCCGACAGAAAGAATATTCCACGACCAAACGAATATTCCCCGACAACAATGATTATTTTATAACCACTTGCTTATTTTAAAAAAAAATTCATATTTCACCCATAACTTTAAATTTTTATCAATTTAACCATTTACTGAATAGTAATTATAAGAAAAATTGAATACTTTTATTTCATAAAATTCGGGGTCTTACATTGTCTGTGATCTGAAACTAGAAACACGACCAGATCATTAATATATTGAGAGATACGAGCGGTCAAATCTCGTTGACCGTTCACAGAAACTGATTTCTGGGCAGCCCAGAAATCTCAGTAACCCCTGACAAGATTTTGCAAGCCTCTGATCTTGCAGTCGTTTTATTTTTTTGGCCATGTTGTTGTTTTGGTATTGTAGTCTGACATGTTATCTACATTCTCAAACCATTAGATCACTTAGATCATACTCAGAATCAAATGTATACGTGGTCAAACCACCATTGACCTACATGCCGGAAGGAGATTCTGGGAAACCCAGAATCTTCAAGACCCGTTTACTGACCACTAGTTTGACCGGCCTTGATAGCTTAGATCTGTTGTTGTTAAGATGATATGAGGTTATGTAGTTGTATAGGGACATGAGTACTACATAATGGAACCTTAATATTACATTAATAATACCTTGAAGGCCTAGATCCGGAGGCTCAAAGTAAGACCTAACAACTGTTCTTCATTTCTGAAAAATCCAGAAATGAAGAACAGCTCTGACATGCTTTTCTGCAGCGTAGATCTCTCGATTAGGTAACGTTTTGGCCATGAACTCAATTGATAGTTGTAGTATAACACTTATACTATAATTATAACACCATTATCAGTCCAGAATTTAACTAGAACATAGGATTAGAACCGGTCAAACGACCCACCTTGTTGTCTGACATGAACGTTCTGGGCAGCTCAAGAACAGCCTCAAGAACACCTATAGAGACGGTTCTGTCGCTATAGGGCCCTTTAGCGACAGTTTATTATTATTATTTTTTGGAAATTATTTAAAAATAGATAAAAATGGTTTTTAATTATTAAAAATACATAATAAATTACGAAAAATTATTTTAAAGTCTGAAAAATAGTTTTTAATTATTTTGAGCATATTTCATAAATATTTAATATTTTTGGAATATAAATGGTATTTATTTATTTAATTATAATATTAAATAAATAATTTAAAAATAATTTTAATTCATGAAAAATTATGAAAAATAATATTATGGTAAAAGAAAATATTTAAAGATATTTTCAGTGGCTTTTAATATTTTGTGATGAATTTCACTAATTAATTAATATTAAGGATAATTAGTTTATTTAATAAATATATTAAATAAATTATGGAAAAATAGAATTAATGGTTTATAAATCATATAAAAATGATTTAAGTATTATAAAATTATTTTAAGTTATAAAATATAACTTTTGATATTTTGTTATGAAAATATTAATATTTTAATATTAATAGCAATTATCAAATAATGAATTTAAGTGTTTAAAAATCATATTTAAATGATTTTAAGGTATTAAAAATACTTGGATATATTATAAATATATTATAATATTATGAAATGTATTTCATTAATATTGGATAATAAATAAATATTAATGATAAAAGAATTATTTGGTATTTAATTCAATTAAATATGTTATTAATGATTGGAAAATCATTTTAAATGATAATAATTATTTGAAAATTATTATGAGACTTAAAAAATCATTTTGGTTACTTATATGATTATTTAAGTTAATTGTTAAGTATTAAGGCAGAGTTTAATTGAACTTAGACTCAATTAATGTTCGACTAGATAGTCGGGACGTTAGAATTTTGTTGAATTCAAGTCAGACTTAAATAGTTTGACTTGATACCGAGTCTTATGTATGTTGTAGACCGATAGAGTTATGTATTATGTGTTTAGGCTATTCTATGTGTATATTTATATAGTATTATTATATTGTGATGATATTATTCTAATATTGGAGATCTATATTACTAATATTAGGTCTTCGGATAAAGCGATATAAATTGTGTTGCGGTAATCAACGGTTCAGGCAAGTTTGTTTTACTTAACTCTATTAAGAGTGTTTCATTCAGATAAGCTTATGGTTAATCATTGATGATTGCCATGAATTGTACTCTGCACATATTGCATGTATAAGTCAGATATGAAAGGCTGATCACCTTCATTACCAGTTGGTTCAGATATATTTGTTCATGTATAATACTTGTTCAGTCATAAATTTGTTCCTGCTAGTTCACAATTATATTGTTGAATTATAGTCAGCCAATTATTCAAATCATTTCAATCATGATATATCGTTATATTATTGAATTTAAACTTGTTGGGAAACTTTCATGCTCACCCTTGCTATATCATGATAAAATATTGCAGATTAAGACAAATGCGTCGGATACAAGGACATGTTAAAGACAGTTCCAGCGTTAGGATATGTGTGCAGCTAAATTGTATTAGTATTGTATGTTAATAATGTTATGTGTTAGAAAAGTTATAAAATGTGTATTAAGTTAAGGTTACTCGACCTTGAGGATTATGTATAAGTTATTGTATAAACAATTTATGTTTATATCTTTCGCAAATATAGTTGAATAGTTATAGAATGATCGAACCGGATCCGAGGTGATTTAGGACCTGGATTCGGGGACGTCACAGTTGGTATCAAAGTTGTTGGTTATGAAGCTTAGGTAGGAATACCTAAGACTAATAACCGCAGTGATTAGGATAAGTACTAACTCAAATAGAGTTAGTTGGTCAGTAAGATTCAAAGACGAATCTTGGCGAGTTATAAGATACAGAGTTCCCTAACTCTGATAATAAAGTTGAACAGTATTGATGAATAGATCAAGTATAAAGGACTAAAAATACAGTGATAGAAGATCGTAAAACAAAACGATCAAGACATAGAAATAAATCATAATATATACGATAAGATCACCCCGTGATCTGATTAAGTGATAGTATGGAATAAGAATCAATCTAATGATTGGAAAGTTTACAGCAAGATTGTTGTGTGTCAGTTGTACTACGAATTGGTACAAATTCAGGAAAGGATTATGAATACGAGTTAAATGAAATTCGTATTGAAAAGGGGGTTAGTGTTAGGTGGGGATTCAATTGAGGATTCATGTCGGCGGCTGAGTTGTATGATTCTTTGTATGGGCGGGGAATTATACTTGGTGTAAAAACTACTTAGTTCTGGCAATGATAATCATTGAAATGTTTGTGTCGCGCTATTTGCTATATGCATGTTAAGAGGGTGATTCCTTTCTCATGTGTATAACATATAGATAGGTTATAGGTAGAGAATATAAGGTTAAGTACGAGTTTTTAAAACTCATACTTATGTGACATTCTTGATTCATAGTTATATGAAATGTTTATGAACCCCTCAACGAATGGACGCCAAAGGTCTGACTAGGACAAGTTCTTAAACTCATATGATTGTGGCAAGTAAATGAACTCATAAGTGTGGTTTTACAAACTGGTAGTGTGTAAATGGAATATTGAAGATAATAGGAACAGATAGATTGTTAAGCAAATGATTATTAGTGAAGAATTAAGTTTTTCGAAACTCCTAGCTATGCTAGACTTCGAAATTTTGATATCAAACTAAATACGCACTATGTGCTTTTGGAAAAAAAAATATGTAGACTCGTAATCATTTTTGAAACGGTTTAAAGTATAGTCTATGCTACTTATTTCAGCTAGACGCAAATGATTTGAAATATCAAAATATATTTTATTTATCATTCATGTACCATGTAACCTGGTGCAGAGATGATAAAAAGTTGATGGAGTTGTAAATACAGGAATACTTAGTGTGAATTTGATCTAAAATCGCTATTCCACTATTGTATGATGTGTTATGACAAAGTCATACAATGACGGCATCCTCAAACGAACTGTTAATACAGTACGGCATCATGACGTCATTCTCAAAAATATTTTCAAAAATTTTAATTTGCCAACGGGGTTTGGCTACACTTAAATAATTCGATTGAATTGAATTATTGATATGAGTCTATGCTATTTGATTCAGCTAGACAAACATTTATAAAACTCTAAGAGTTCTTTGAAAATTTTACCGAATCAAATTATTTTGGTGCGGAATCTAATAAGACTGAGGTAAATTATGCGCCCAAGGCGGATATGAGAAACAGATAAAACCAGTATTACTGGGCCAGTCCTGGGCATACTGGGCTAATCACTCTCTGTATCTTCAGGGTAAGACGGTTTGCGGATGAATTTTCATATAACCTTTGCGAAAATGACAGACAATAGTCTGTAAAACCCCTCAGCACAATTTGAAATTATTTTTTTACTCTTGTGAGTGGTGTATTGGGTAGCATGTGATAA